>OX438891.1:8615994-9215994 GCA_949316265.1 Diarsia mendica
AGATCTGCTTAGAAAAAAAAACATAGTACCAGACACAGATTAGAGTTTAGCCATTATAACATGGTTATAGAAGGGAGGTTCCAAATATATATCTATCTCTCTTTTTGGTATGACATTTATAGTGTGGGATTTTATGATTGTATTTAGTAATTTCAGTTTATTAAAAAGTTTTTTCTAAAGTTGTTTCCTAAACTGCCTCGTTGGTCTAGTGGTCGCAAGCTCGACTGCAGAGCGTGAGGTCCTGGGTTCGATTCCTGGGTCGGCCAAAAAGTGCTATTGTGTTTTTCACATATGAATGTAACCTTCAATATTAATTAAACGAATTTGTTGTTAAACTTTCTTTAATTTTTGAGAAAAGCATTATACAAACCTCAACCAGTAAGAAAGCCATCCTGGCCTCGTATATAACCAGACCTCACCTGCGGTTCGGTCCGGTTAACTCATACTTGGCCAGGAAGGCTTACTTACTGGATTCTGCAGTAATGTACTATTACTATTATGGTTTACTTGGCCAGATTATATTATGCAATTTAGGATATCTCAGTTTCTGTATGTTAACCCAAATGAGAAAAGACTTAATTCCCTGTAGGTCTCTGCGCGAATTAATTTTCAAAAGTAAACTAGAGTTAAAGTTAAATAAGTACCTATTCCCTAATCGTACTTTGGTAATAACCTAAGTATTATAACTTGTTTATTGGATCTTATTATTATAAAACAAACCGATAGGGCTGTCAACGAACACATCGACACCTTTACAGCTAAGTATATAAAGATTTTTTGGCACCATAATTGGAACTATATCGTCATCTTGTTTTTTCAATGTAGGTCACCAAATGTTACTATAAAATGTTTAAATAGCACTCAGTCGTCTGTCCACGCCAGAAGATGTTTCTACCCTACCCAAGACGTTAGCGCAACAACATTTTAACGTGTCAATTTATAGTTAGTTTGATGGAGCAGCCGCGCCGAGCATCAGGCGGACCCTTAATCGCAGATAAATGAATTATGTAGGCACCAGTCATCCATCACTGTCGTAATTTTAAGATAAAAGCCATGATGCGAGCTTGCTTCATCAGCTGACTTATGGTGGGTAAGCACGCTGTCGTGAACATGATCTAACGCTTTAAATCTTAGCAAACACCAGAAGGCAGTTCATCTTGGTTTTTGATTATGACGCTACCAATTTGTCTTTCTATGATTTGTTTTAGGAACGCCATCGGTTTATTTGTAGTACTGAAAACCAAATCGATAGGTTATTTTTAGCCAATCGACTGAAAATTGAGTCCTTTACACCAGACAACCCAAAAAAAAAAAATATCGTAATGGACATTTCGTAGGTACGTATCTTAATGGTAACTAATAATGCTTACCTGTCAGAAAAATAATATACATAGTTTAATAGTTTTCTTTCTTTATGTCTGAATAATCTTCTTTTTTTCATTTTACCTTGCGTTTTTTAATACAGTAACATTATTTCCAATAGCAACTGGTGCTGCTAGTGAACTAGGGCGCGATATGTGCTTTCTTATTATGGTGAGTTATGCGTAATAAGCGTTTCCGAACTTTCCCTGCCTGTGCCTACATATTGGCTGGAAGTTGAGTAACTACTGAAAAACTGAATGTATGTTTGTGAAGTTCAGTTTATGCATAACTTGTTTATCGAACGTACAGTCAGTAGCCAGCAATACCTGACCCCTCATATATATAAGAAGAGATGTAAATGGTGTGAGAAGGTTCAGGATATGATGGCCACTGACTGCACCTACTTACCTAGGCGAATTTTTCTGTATTGCTTACCTCGGCCTCCCCTTGCTGCTCGCAAACAAGCGACTGTCGATTGTAGAGAATGTAGATTCGTGAGTTCGATCCCCAGATCAGCAGTGTTTGGTTTAATTTTCTATCAGGTTTCGATTTTCCGATTCCGGATGAGTGTCTATTGGTTGCCATAGAACTATAACACTTTTAAATGGTAGGTAGTCATAGTAGATTTTTAATAATAGGCACGTACTTTATCTGGCGAAAAATGCATCTGTAGGTAACTTTTTCGTAAAATCATACGTGGCAGTCAAGATTTACATTTACTTAATCAGACTACCTCGTTGGTCTAGTGGTCTGCTGAGCTCGAGGTTCTGGGTTCGACTACCAGGTCGGCAAAGTGTTATTGGGTTTTTCCATCAGAAATTTCTCAGTACAGTGCAATCAAAATTATCTTGGCAGGTCCGAACTTCGTGCAGGTTATTTTGTTACAACTAATGTCTAAAAGTGTTTTGATATTTATTTTATTTGTATTTCTCACTGTAGGTATAGGTATGTCGGCGTCGCATTGTAAACAGCACGTGCACTGGTCTACGCGGCTACGAGGCTACGCGGCTACGTGGTGGCGCGCTGCGGCGTTCTCCCACCTCCGCGTTATTGGGCGGGGCTAGTGTGTGCTACGCCGTAGCGCGCTACGTCGTCTCCCCGCCTCTAAAACTAGCGTATAAATAGGTCCGCACAGCGGCCGAGAGTCATTCTGACTTCAGGCGTGGCCCGGTGCACAGGTTGTATTGCTCTTTATTACTGTTTCTCTGCTTCTTTGTACATTGTTGCTCTTTTGTTTGAACTAAGGTGTTACTGTATTACTGGGTGTCTATGCTACTATTATAAGGTGTGCTAATTAAATACTGCTAATTAAGAATTAAAGTAACTGATTAAGTCTGTAGTAAAATTGATTAATTAAATAAGTTATAATAAATTCTAATTTTATTACTGTTAAAGTTTATCTTTTATTTTTATAACATGTCAGATCCTGTGCCGTCATCAGAAGTGGGATCAGACCCACTCCCACCTTTATCTGAGACTTCCGGCAATTTAATGCAGGAACAAATGTCATTTTTCTCGGCTAGTATGGAATCAATTTTTAAAAAAAATAGCAGATAGTATGACACCTCGCCACATAACACCCAGTATGCAGTCGATGCTGGTTCCTTTCGACCCTGATACACCTGAATCTGACATTATCAACTGGTGTGCGCTAAGTGAGATTGTAATTGAGAGCAAAACGTTAGAAGGTGTAGACCTTATTTTGGCACTCACTCACTCCCTAAAGGGTCGCGCCGCCATGTGTCTCACTAAAATTAAACCTGACAATATTTCATGGGTTGCTATTAAGGAAATGTTGATTTCAAAATTTTCCAAACCCATGACAATGCAGGATCATTTTGATTTAATTATCAAATTCCAAATTGATAATAAAGAAACCCCAGCTGAGGCAGGTGTGCGATTGTGGCAACTTATCGAAAAGGTTCCTGATGCAATTTTACCGGATAATGTGGTGACCGGTTTTGCAATTTCTATCCTGTCACAGTGCGATGACAAAATTCGTCGTGAACTCAATTCTGTCGTTATCAATGACAAGAATCAACTCTTCCGCACGCTGCGCAGCTTCTCATTAAAGAGAAGAAATGAAGAGGCGGGCACTTCCGAATCGGACTCGAAAAAGCCCCGTCAAACTGTGCCATTTCGGGGGAGTTGCCATTTTTGCGGGAAGATTGGTCATCGAGGGCAGGAATGTCGTACAAAACAACACATTGCTTCAAAAGGTACACCTGTTTCAGCAAAAACTACACAGCCCAACCCTGGTGTGACCTGCTTCGTTTGTGGCGAGACTGGCCACGTGGTCACCAATTGTCCTAAACGCTGGAAGAAGAAAGAAGAACCCACACCGAGCAGCACCAGCAAACAAGTGAACCTGTGTTCCAGAGCAGCACGCGGTGTCTTAGGAATAAGTGGTATGGAATTTCCTTTTATTTTTGATTCTGGGTCTGAGTGTAGCCTTATCAAACAAAGTAACTGTGATCTTATTTCTGGTGAAAAGTTTCATGAACAAGTACTTTTAAAGGGGGTCGGTTCTAATAACGTTAATTGCTCACTGCAAATTAAATGTCCAACCATGGTACAAAACTGTCTTCTCAACGTTATATATCATGTATTGCCTGATGAGTGTCTTAATGAAAATATATTATTAGGTCGCGATATTTTAGAACAAGGAATATCCGTTGTGATTAGTAACGATGCCTTAACTTTTTCTAAAAATAAAATTACAAATTTTAGCTCTAAATCAGACATGCCCCTTGACATGATTGACACAGATCTTATAGGTAAAGAAAAGGAACTATTGATTGAAATATTAACTAAGTATTCCTCATATTTTATACAAAATCTTCCCACCACGCGTATTAAAACCGGTGAGCTTAAAATCGATCTCGTAGATCCCAATAAAACTGTACATAGGCGACCTTACCGGTTATCACCCATTGAGTTACAAACCGTTAATGACAAGGTTCAAGAATTACTAGACGCTAACATAATTCAAGAAAGTTCTTCGCCTTTCGCGAGTCCTATATTATTAATAAAAAAGAAGGACGGTAGCGATCGTATGTGTGTTGATTACCGGGAACTTAATAGCAATACTAGACCGGATAGCTATCCTTTGCCACTAATTAGTGATCAAATCGATAAGTTGCATGGTGCCTGTTTCTTCTCTAGTTTAGATATGGCCTCTGGTTTTCACCAAATTTGCGTCCATAAGGAGTCTATAGAGAAAACTGCCTTTGTGACACCTTCAGGTCAGTTTGAGTACTTAACCATGCCGTTTGGTTTGCGAAACGCTCCACAGGTTTTTCAAAGGGCCATACATACTGCTCTCAAACCTTTAAAGGATGATAAAATTATGGTCTACATGGATGACGTACTTTCTGCATCAGAGACAGTTCAAGAGGGGTTGGTCCGTTTAGATAGATTGCTGGATATATTGTCTAAAGCAGGATTTTCTTTTAACTTTAAAAAATGTTCATTTATGAAGGCAAAAATTGAATATCTAGGTTTCGTAATATCGTCGGGAGAAATAAGGCCAAATCCCCATAAGATTGAAGCCCTAAAAAATATTCCTCCTCCAAGCACTGCTACTCAGGTCCGACAATTTATAGGCCTAGCCACATATTTTCGACAATTTATTCCAAATTTCTCAAAATTAATGAAACCATTGTATCCTTTAACCGCAGTTAAAAAGGGTAAAATTAATTGGACCTCTGAACATGATGAGGTACACAATAAAATAGTAAATTATCTCATATCTGAGCCAGTCTTAAAAATCTTCGACCCTACTTTACCGATTGAACTTCACACTGATGCAAGCAGTGAAGGATATGGGGCTGTACTTATACAAAAAAATAATGGTCTACCTCATGTTGTCGCTTATTTCAGTCACAAAACTTCAAGTGCAGAAAGTCGTTATCATTCCTATGAACTAGAAACATTAGCCGTAGTAAAGTCTGTGGAGCATTTTCGACATTACCTATATGGGCGTAAATTTACCGTTTTTACTGACTGTAACGCCTTAAAGGCTTCTCATTCCAAAAAGGACCTTACACCTAGAGTACATAGGTGGTGGGCAATTTTGCAGTCATATGACTTTGATATCATTTATAAGGAGGGAAAAAATATGGCACATGCAGACTTCCTGTCACGTAATCATGCTGTCAGGCCTTGCACTACTAAATCAGCTAAAATTGTAAACTTGTCTGAACTGGAAAGGAGTTGGTTATCTGTAGAACAACAGCGAGATTCAGAAATATCAGACATTATTTCTAAATTCCGTTCGAATGACTTACCGTCAGAAATATCGCACACATACGATATAAGGCAGGACATACTTTACCGTAAAATCGAACGTCATAAAACCACACAATGGTTACCAATATTACCACACTCTTTAACCTGGTCAATGATTAACCACGTACACAGCGAAATAAAACATCTTGGTTTTGAAAAAACGCTCGATAAATTGTATGATCTTTATTGGTTCCAAAATATGTCCAAACTTGTTAAAAAATTTGTAGATTCGTGCGTCGTTTGTAAGGCTTCTAAAGGTCCGTCGGGTGCCCAACAAGTTCGTCTAAATCCAATCCCCAAATTGGCCATCCCATGGCATACAATTCATTTAGATTTAACTGGTAAACTCAGCGGAAAAAGCGAACGTAAGGAGTATTGTTCCGTAATGATTGATGGTTTTACGAAATTCGTCTTGTTAGAGCATACCTTAACCCTAAATGCATCCGATGCTATAAAATCACTTAAAAACGCAGTTAACTTGTTTGGCGCTCCTAAAAGAATAGTTGCAGATCGTGGTAGGTCATACGACAATGCTGAATTTAAGAATTTTTGTAAAGATAATCGTATTGATTTACATTTAATTGCCACTGGTTCCAGTAGGGCCAATGGCCAAGTCGAGCGTGTCATGAGGACCTTGAAAAGTATGCTCACTATAGCTGAAACAGATTCGGATAGCTTATGGCAAGATCATGTAGGCGATATACAATTAGCTCTCAATAGCACTCGGTGTAGAGTAACAGGTTTCACGCCCTTAGAATTAATGTTTGGTATTAAGGGTAGTTCATTAGGAATTTCAAGAGTATCTACTACTCATCCTGCCTGATGAAGATAGATTAAACCTCGAAACCATTCGATCAGACGCTTCCGCTAGTATAAAAAGGCTGGCCCAATATGATACAGGTCGATTTAACAAGGGTAAAGCTAAAGTAAAACCTTTCTCAGTAGGTGACTTTGTCTTTGTTAAATGCGAAGAAAGGCACCAAACGAAACTAGACCGTAAATACAAAGGCCCCTTTAAAGTAACCGCCGTTTTAGAAAACGACAGGTATGAATTAAAACACATTAATGGAAACAATAGAGTTTACAAATACTCCCACGAAAATTTGCGAGAAGTACCCCGTGGTCAGTCATTTTTTTCGGAAATCGCAGAAAATTATGATGAGGATGACGTGTCGGCGAATAATAACAACTCAGATGTTCTTGTCCATGAAACTAGGCAACAGATTAACAATGATGATATTCAGTCTGTTAATAGTGATACTATGTCTGCCAATAGTGATACTATGTCTGCCAATAGTGATACCATGTCTGCCAATAGTGATACCATGTCTGCCAATAGTGATACCATGTCTGCTAAAACTGACCCTATATCTGCCAGTTCTCATACTAATGCAAATTGTAGAAATCCTGGTTTACGTAATGTTTCAATAGACTCTATTGAGCCTGAATCAATTAATATTGTAACAGAAGCACTTGTACATCAACCGAAGTGTTGAGCTTTCATTTTGATAAGTAAGCTAAAGGAACGATTGGTTCGGACTAGCTGGGTCCGGTCCAGTTTAACTGAAGGGACACACCTGAAGGGCAAAACAATGCCGGACCAGGGGATTGATCTTGTAGGGTCAGAAGTTGACCGGACCAAGAAACGAGTCTTGTAGAGTCATGACTGACTGGGCCAAGCTTGTGTTTAAATATCTGAAGGGTCTTAGTAGACCGGACCAGAAATAGCAGGATGACCAAACGGTACTTAATTAGTTTTTTTTTGTGTTTTAGATGTAACATTGTAAGCTGAGCGTACGAGGACGTCCGCACGTCAGCATGGCCGTGTCGGCGTCGCATTGTAAACAGCACGTGCACTGGTCTACGCGGCTACGAGGCTACGCGGCTACGTGGTGGCGCGCTGCGGCGTTCTCCCACCTCCGCGTTATTGGGCGGGGCTAGTGTGTGCTACGCCGTAGCGCGCTACGTCGTCTCCCCGCCTCTAAAACTAGCGTATAAATAGGTCCGCACAGCGGCCGAGAGTCATTCTGACTTCAGGCGTGGCCCGGTGCACAGGTTGTATTGCTCTTTATTACTGTTTCTCTGCTTCTTTGTACATTGTTGCTCTTTTGTTTGAACTAAGGTGTTACTGTATTACTGGGTGTCTATGCTACTATTATAAGGTGTGCTAATTAAATACTGCTAATTAAGAATTAAAGTAACTGATTAAGTCTGTAGTAAAATTGATTAATTAAATAAGTTATAATAAATTCTAATTTTATTACTGTTAAAGTTTATCTTTTATTTTTATAACATGTCAGATCCTGTGCCGTCAGGTATATTAGATATTGTCTGATCGTATAGGTATTGGTGTATCTGGCAATAACAGTTTTCTTCACAAGTTTACATGCGTAAAAGTTCGCAGAGCCTATGTTCAGACCTGTCAAGATAATTTGATCGTACTGTAGCTGACGCTGAGTTTGCAACCCGGCTGATGGCAATAGGATCGGCCATAGAATTTAAAATATAACTAGCGAAATGTAGGTGTAGGTACCTCTACCTACTATTACCTCTGCCTTACCGTTCGGGCATAACAGGCGTGATGTTATGTTAATCGACACTGCCTTATAAATTCACGTTAGTAAGTAAGTGATTATGTCTCCTGTATAACGTAACTAAGTTTTAAATTAGTTATTTTCTCTTCAGAACATATACCTAGTGTTTCCAATATTTTGAATAATTCTATATTTCCATTAGGTATATTTTATGATGGATTGCTCATGGAAAAAGGCCATTTTTCTACCAATGGCTGTCTCTGAAATATAAGAACATTACTAGGAAAAAGAATGGCAATATTATGTTCTCTTTAATTTGCCATTATCTTATCGAAGTCGGCAGTTCAATGTTTGTCACGCCATTCGTGTCTCACTGATATTCTTCAATCTTTTATTACTTTCCGGACAAAATATATTTTTACCCATCCCAAGATTCTTATTAACTTTTGTTCTATTGTATTTCATGGACATTTGCTTCCATTATTCACTGTAAAAGAAAACGGAACAAAGGAGCGCAGCTAATGCACTTCTTTTGTTTAAGTATGCACATATCGATACCACAACTTATGGCTGAGCATATTTCCCGGCGTTCTGTACCGACTATCGAACAATATGGAAGCTAGGTAATACATTTTTCAAGGCGCTCGGGGGCGGTTAGGTTGTATCTCTTCAGAATTGCTCTCGACTGCCACTGTTACGTATTACTGCAAATATACGGAACTTTACGGAAGTATATTTAAGAGATCCAATATATCTACATGCATGTCTCAGTAAACGGTCTAGTTTGCAGATTAACGTCGTTATCTAAACGTTTGAAGCCATTACACTGCTAATCATTTGAATTAATTCGAGTTAGGGCACATAGGAATTTTAGACTCGAGGTTTTATAGCAGCGCTAGAGTCGATATTTATAAGCAGTGCTTGACTACTTTAAGTTGTGCTGTTGATTTGTGACCACCAATTACATACCGAGCTTTCTTCGTGCCTCGGAAAGTATGATATGCCGTTGGTCTCTTGTAGATCTTCGACAGTCGTTCCAGGTAGTCAGTGGGCCCGATTGTCTGACAACCAGTCTTGCCAAGGGGTTTTGAAGTACCCAGTACTAACTGGGTTATGGAGGTATTAGCTGTATTCAGCTGCAACCGGTTAGACCGGAACCAGACTCCAACATAGTTGGGAATAGGCTAGGCAGATGATATCACCCAGGATTTTGTTAGAGGATTGAACACAAACACATTTGAGGTTTAAATCATTTAATAAAATAAGTGATGTATTAATTTCTTATAAAGAACACATTTTAAGAGCAGTCATTGGCTGTATCGTTATAAACGATTCTCTAAATAAAATAAGATCTATTATTTATGGATTTATGAGAAATGAACATGGCGTTCTCTAATTGATTTCACATTGATGCTAACATATAACATAAAATAGACAACTATGCGTCCTCGTGGCTGGCACAATGACTGTTGTAAACGAGACATGTTCACAAATTGCAACACCGTAACAAGTTTCATAGCTCGCTTCTAAACATTGTAAGGCCGTTTTCTACATAACACACATCTTCACAATATATCAAGAACATCAGAAGTTTTATATAAATTTAATATGAAGCCTCTCGACAAACATTACAACAGAAAGAGAATAAACGTATGTACCATAAAAATATTGTTATTTAACGCTATATTCAAATATCGATTTCGTAATATTTATTTTTCTGTACTCTTCTATATGTATTTCTCACGAGAAAAGTTTTTTTTACAAGTTTTTTTTTAAGTACCGACATCTACTACAACAAAGAGTAAGAAACTTTCTATAATGAATCAGTTTTTACAAAAACTTGCATTTTCCTCGCCGAGTAATCTGGCCAATAAATTTATGCATATCAAAATATATACCAAATACATTTGTTTCGTTCGCTGGGTCGTCATTGATATCATTTCTTTTAAAATATAACGCGACATCTTCAATATGTGTATTAAAAATTCTTACGGCTATATAATTGGGTAACTGAGAACATAAAACGTGATGTGTCGGTTGTTACATTAATTCATAGTAGTGTTGGACTGACAATGGCACAGGAAATGTCCACTTGTGTTAAACCGAAGTGTTTCTGCCGCATTACATAAAAGACTAGTGTTTTGTTCTACTGTAAAATAAATGTAGACATAAAATAAAACTTAATATTTGAGTGTCACTTGCGTCACTTCATAATGGGGAACTTGCGCAAATATTAAAATGAATAAGTGTTTTTTTACCGGATATAGTGTGTTTCAAATAAATAAACAAGTACAACACATAAGAATCCTTAACGAAGCCTAAAGGGACTTGTTCTCTCCGTCATTGTGATATTGTTTTTTTTGTTCTCGACCATACTTGAAAACCCCCTTAGTTACGGAAGTATTGAACCCTCAGCAAAGTTCCGACTAGTTCAAAATAGCTCCACGAACCGTATCATTCATTGCATCAGCCAATATTTGAGTGCGTTACTAAGTCCCACTGTAAAACGTGATTTTTCACCCAACAAAGGTCTTTACCAGCAATATTTTTTACGTAAGTAGACTTACTTAGTTTGATGAACACATTGCTTGGGACGGGTTCGTGAAGGCTCCGTTTACACCCCTCATTTCAATTATAAGTTACGTAAATTCCTGTCAGGTGTCATATAGTACAAGGATCTTTTGGCGCTTGAGTTGAGTGACGTTGACACCTGATAGGATATGCCGTTGGTAAACATTTGTGAAATTGGTATTCGTTCCGCTTTTGGACACCCGCCAGAATATCCTTTTACACTTATATTGACATCTTTACATTTTAAAATGTGACGTCACGTCCAGTTTTGTTAACAAACAAAACCCTGCAAGTTCCCTCAGAAAGACAACCAGATTGTTAAAATAACATTAAGACCTACACTAATATGAAACGTACAAAATTAACTACAAATTTACAAATTGCATCAGGTACGTACATTGTAATTAAACTAAAGTATTAAAATAAGCGTGTGGCGACGGTCGGTTAGTTTACCATTTCGTATGTATAACATAAAATATTAATAATTATACCTAACTACGAAGCGTTATCAATTAAGCATAAAACCATGATGGGATAACAACATAATGGCGTGTAATACAAACAAGACGAATTCGTATTAACCGAACATGTACAAGTTGAATGAAACTACTAACAAATAGCACCTAGACCGGCGCACGAGTGCCGGGCGCTGTCCATACAAATATGGCTAAGAACAACATGATCAGGCAAGCAAAGTCGAATCGTAAACGTTTCACTGGGAACACACAGTCATTCACTACACCCTACAGAGTCAAAATTAAAACAATAATATCAATCTTCATCTCGTTCAAACAGATCCAAGAACTTTAAGTCGTTTTATATCACTCTTTAAAAAACATTATATTACAAGAATCGATAGACAAAGATAATCGTTCAACAAGATACTCTCTCATTGAAACACTTTGAAAGAACAACATTGCGTAGTGCGCGATGGCGGCGACGCCCGCAGTTTGTAACTGGGGAGTGCCGTCCTATCGCCGACCCTTGGCCTCGTCAAGGGATACTGATGACACAGACTTTGATCAAGCCGTGCAACACTTTCTTGTTTCGTCTCAACCTTATAGGTTGAAAGATATGCTATCCGTTCGACGACAGTTCATCTTTGAGCCACTGTGGAACAGTCCTGCCTATCCTCACAAGCAGCTTGGATAGCGCTGTATTATGCGGCGTGTAGTAACGCTTCAGGAACTTGGCGGACTTCTCCTCCATTGGCGGATATATCCGACCTTTGGATTTACCGAGACATTTCGTCCTGTCGTTGCCAACTGCTTGGCAGAAAAATCCTTTTTTAGCATCGTACCTGAAACAAAAACTTTATGAAAATATTTGTATTGCAACCTATTTATCTACTCATACATCACGGAGCCTTTGTGCTATTGACGTATAATGTACACAGGACCATTATTAACAGGACAGTAGACAGCGATCCATCTTGTACATTATTTACCTACATTCCTTGTCTTAGAATCCCTTTCTCACGCCCAAGCCTATTATTCGTGCGAGTCTTTCAATAATTTCATACACCCATATTGCTCGAAGTCTCCGAACCAACGGAGCGAGCTTTTCCGTTATTGCAAACCATCGTCCTATTTAGTTCCATAAAGCATAATATATTATTCAGTGCATATAATATCTGTACTTCGCGTCGAGCGCTAAGACTTATTTGACGTGGTTTAAATCGAAACTATTCTATTTGAGTATTAAAATTAAATGAAACAACATTTGCGAGTACCAGATACAGAATTTTCATTGGAGGCGAGTTCGACGTGGCGGCGGGGAACGAGAGGCTATTTTCCTAAGGAAGGCTTAGAATTGCAACAAGCTGCTTTATGTAGATAGGGCATTATGCAGTGATATTAGTCCCAGCGAGTTGCTTCTGCGAAGTTGTGCGCCTAGAGTTTAAGGGGCCATTGTAGCTAAGTTATCGCCAATTGCAGAGGTTGCTGGTCTCGCCGGCGACCGTACAATATCACTTTACAAGGTGTAGACCAGTTTTATGTCTTCGTATCTTCTCGAGTTTGTTGTCTCGGCATAATACAGTGTTGTACGAAAACGCGGCGTGACTTAATGTTTATAAGCAGCATTATCTTTTACATTAATTCTGCGTCGTTATTTTTGGTGTACGTAACGACAGGTGGGTAGTTACTTGACAAGAAAAACTTTAGCAGAAGTGGAAAAAACAACTTGGGATATAACGTGAGTGGGAAGCGTTAGTGACCTTTATAGCTATAATAAAGGTTACATGGGTGTATGTCTGTAGGTGGCAACTTTAGTACGAAAATGTCATTTCAACTGGTCTGAATACTGGAACTAATCAAATCAAATACATTACCCTGCCTCCACCTTTTATCAAGATCCCCATGTATGAAGGATCGTCACCTCACGATATCCCAAGGCGCATCAATATACATTTTTAGTCCAGTTTTTAGAGATACATTGTGTACATACTTAATGAAGATAATTTCATCTTTTTCCTGTTTTCAAAAGCACTTACTTGAGCAACTTATTGTAGTCGATATGCGGCGATATCTTGAGGAACTTCTGCAGCGTGTTCATGACGGCGGCTGGCTCCGAGCGCAGCTGGGAGCCGTCGATGATGTGCAGCTGGTGACTGCTGTACTCCGCCAGCCAGCGCTCCAGGTAGTGGCTGTACTTGCCCGGGTTAAGGCAACGGTTTCTATGGACATATTGGTTTGTTGAAAGTGGTGTTTCGTGGAAGCACTTGTGTAAAAATACGGACAGACTGAGAGTGGATGGCTTTGAATTTTTGTATATTTCTGTCCGTATTCCGGTATACTGTAAACTGTCCGTATTCCGGTTCACTCTCAGAATGTTTTTATTTTCAAGACATCATACCTAGGTACATGGTGACTTGGTATTGGGGTGTATTCCTTGAAGTGGGTGATACTAGTCCCAATTTGCAACAATTTTGACACCGATCATTTGGGAACCCAAACTGCAAAACGATCTAGTTTGGGCCCCAAGTTATCGGGGTTTACCTATTTCAAGGAATGCATCCAATCACCAAACATCTAAAATATCTGAATAAAATACTAGTATTTATATCGTCGGTTTACTTATCTCCAAAACTAAATGTATTTAGTGTAGTGTGTGAAGCTGGGCGTTATAACGCCATTTTATTATTCTAGCCATAAAAAAAAATATATTAGTAAAATATCAAACTTAAATATAGAAGAACGCCATTTTATAAACCTCTCGAAACTTGTTAGAAAATAAGTTTTTTGTTGCTCTTGTAAAAGCTGAAATGGACTTACGAATTCTGATAATTGGACCAACGATATTAGTTATTCATCGTTGAAAACCTCACAAAAAACCCATAATTTTCTATCCAACGAAATAATATTTAAGGTAGAGAAAGCAAACAATATCAATTTTAATAATCCATTCTGAGCACATTAGCCTGCGGAGGGAATGCGCGTGATGCCTGATAATAAATTCATGGCGTTGTCAAGTACACAATAATCTTTGAGGCGCACGCTCACAAATATAACTGGCTTATTTTAATGTTAAATGGATTTCGTGGATGTACCGTCACGTAGTCTTGAGGGAGTTGAGCTGGATTAGAAATGTTATAATATAAAGTGTTAGTAGGTTATTTTGTTAAAGGAACTATGAATATATTATGCATATTATGATGCGGCCAAAATATGCATTAGCTGCCAGGAACCCTGTGTGGTAGTTGGATAATTGCATCAAACAGGCTTTAAAAAAAGCTTAAAAGTACATACGATTAAATACATGAAAATTAAACATACCTACCTATCTGGCAAAATATGAAGTATAGCTATCACAGCCTAACCCTTGTTATGTGTTAAAGTATTGTAAAATTGATTCCATCGATAAAGAAACACAAAAAAATCTAGTATCTTGATCAATTCAGTGCAAAAAAACGCTGACAATAAAGGAAAAAGAAAAGGAAAGTATTTTCAATAGATCTAAAATGAAATAATAACGACGTTGCTCTTCCCGATCTCCAGATTGCTATCTGTACTTCAAAGTCCGAACTGAAGGGTCTTGTTATCTATCTGAGCAAATCTTATTCGGCTGGAAGCGTTTACAGCACAGTGTATTTCCGCTAAGCGAGTTCAAATCGGAATTTTTATATATTCCGATTTCCATTTATAATCAGAATTACCGTGCATTCAAGTCTTGATTATCAGAATTTCTATACACTTTTAGTATGAGTAACTTGATAATCAGAATTTGTTTACATTTCGTTTATAATTTGCTTGATAAGTAATTCAGTTACCGTGCATTCTGATCTTAATGGAGGATTTCTATACAATTTGATTGGATGCTTGATAATTATAATTTCTATAGATTCTGATGATAATTATCTCGGCAGAAAAGCGCAATCGCTGTACACGATATAGCACAACATATTTCACGATCCCCAAGTTCGGTTGTTAATTGAAACTAAATCGTTTTCATGCTTATTGGCCCTCCAAATGGGATTACGTAAGTCAATAAGTCCCCCACTTCATCCGCACCGTTATAGCGTGAAGTTAACTTACCAAATGGCATAAACGAGTAGGGGAGATGAAATAAAAGTACAGTTAAGGCATTACATTTGTTATTAATGTACAAGATCAGGGTTCGCGCAGAAAAATCGTGATCCAATATGAGAGGGTCGAAGGCCGACGTAAAGTACACGTCTTTGCGTCAGATCGAAAAAAATACTACATTAAGAAACCGTAGTTGCTCCCGATGTCTACGAGATGTTTTATTACACTGTGGTGGAACAAAGAACATGTATTTTATGTTTGTTTTGGACACTTAGCTCTGCAGTAAATTGAAGTTTAAATGGTTCACTGGTGTAATAGAACGTGACTTCGCTGTAAGAGGAAAACACTTAGGACATGACACATTGGGTTGTGTGCATTGTACCTAATTACTGTACTGTTCAAGATTACAAAAAACACTACATAGTATAAAACGTCGCTTTCCGTAGTCTGTTCCTATGTATGCTTAGATCTTTAAAACTACGCAACGGATTTTGATCCGGGTATTTTTAATAGATAGAGTGACTCAAGAGGAAGGTTATATGTAGCACATTCCACCCGTGCGAAGCGTGGGCGGGTCGCTAGTTGAGTATAATGCAAATATTACTTCAAGTCACATTAAGTCAAGTAAGTTTTCATATAAACCGTTGTAGAAGAAAAACGTTCAGGAAACAGAACATAATACTTATAATATTGATATCACCATGATGTTAAAAAAAACACGTCCCTTTTTTAAACATGCTCGTTAAAGAAGACCAAACCAAACACAACAGATCCCAGTGAAAATACAGATCCCCGTAAATAAACCAACCTACTACCCTAAAATAATATTTAAAAATATGCTTACCTTAAATCCCTGAGGGGTTTCGGCGCGGAATCATTCGCCGCGATGACTGTATGAAACGTATAGTTGTTTGCGACCGCATCACCGTGCGACCGAATGTGCTGGTACCACGAATATGCCCTGCACAACAAACACACGGATTTTTATGTGAATTATTCAGAGCATGACACGTTACTGGGATATTAAAAATATTTGTTAATTTCTGTAGGAGGCTGATGACTTTTTTTTTTCGTTTGCGGGGATGTTGGACTGAGGTTTTAATAAGTCTCTTCTGGTGTTTGTGTGAGCAAACATTTATGAGAGATTATTTTTATTACTGAGATGAAATGACAAAATTAAATGATACTTATAATGTATATTATAGTGGTGTTCACTAGAATCGCTTGTGATACTTTTGTTAGATTTAAACCACTCAATTATCATATATTATCATTAAGTAGTGTGCAACTCGAAGGAACCGTCCAGTCGCCAGAAGGGCTAGTTCAGGACTGTCCTTTACTGCCCCAGCCGCTTGCTACGTTTATTTGTTTATACCACAGGGCCTAATACAGAAGGTGAAGAATATTAATATCATTATTTCAAGTCAAACGAATGACAAATTGTACCAATAACACATCTAAAAACCTCGTTTTAGATCCGTCAGTATCAATATTGCCTTACAATGATGATAGTTTAAAAGATAGTTTAATGCTGACTGCGTTCAATTTTGATGGTAAAATCGGCCCGAAAACGCCAAAAATTTGGAATACAGTAATGCAGAAATTTTGCGGTATTTGATTAAAATACATGTACAAAAGTATCGAGCAGTATAAACTCAAGATGGGCAGCCATTCGTTGACACCGCAACGCAATAACGTTACGGATTTGAGCAAGCAGTTTTATTTGCTTGAGTTACGAGTTTCTTTTGCAGCCGACGTTTTTCCTCAATCGACAGTAATTTACTTAATACTACTAATGACGAATTACACGAGATAGCTTTTCCTTGATGTTTTTCTTTTATTTAGGTAGGTATATATCTGGGTTTGATTTGGGAATCTTATCGGAGTAGGATACAGGTGGTATTTTGTGCTTTAAATGTGTTTGGTAATCGAATATGGGTTATTCCTACCATCTTCTGCCTATAGCCTTTTCCCTACTTTATTGGTGTCGATTTCTAGTCTTACCCGATGCAGTTGAATACCAATATTTAACATGGAGCGACTGCCTATCTCACCTCAACAGCCCAGTTAGTAGGTACTAGGCAATACGTACCCCTTCGTAAGACTGATTGGCAGACTTTCCGGTCACTAACTACCTGTAATGACTGCCAAAGATCTAAAAATTACAGCCGGAACCAACGCGTTAACGTGCTTTCCGAGACACGGAGGAAACTCGATATGTAATGGTCGGACCTAACCTATCCACAAACCAACCTAGGCAAGCGCGGCTTAACCTAAACATTGACCCGAGCGGTTGTTATTATTTAGCCACAAGTTCCTCAATAATCCTACCATGTGTGTTTCTTAAATCTAAGTTTCTAAACACTGAAAATTCGTGATTTTCGTAATAAATTAGTGTACCAAATTCGACTTGTAAGAAGATACAAATGAAATACCATAAATAAGTATGTCATACTATAGTTAGTAAGTACGTATATGTCGCGCTCTTTCTTCAAAGACATTCTTTGTTAACTATGTCCTCAATTCATAGATGCTTAACACGTACCTACTGTAATTAATTATAACGTATCTACTTCACGTATTTTATTCTCCTTTGTCCTTGACTACAGAGCATTTTAAGTATAACCATAAATAGCGCTATTCATAGTGTTGCTACAATTAAAAACTCGCATGACACAAATGCTTTAATTTAGAATGCCTTCGAGATTTAAATTAGGAGAAGAATTTGGTTTGTTGGCAGTTTTGTAAATTTAAACATTTAAATGGAGCTGATTCACTTAGCATTGATAGCGTAGTGATTTTCTTTTATCGAAAAGATAGTGTGAGGAAAGTATTATTAGGTGCCACATTAGAATTTCTTAACGACATCAGTAGAATATGAATTTCAGGCCACACAATGTTTTTTTTTTTGTAAATTAGCCCGTGTTGTCCCAGGACTTCACATGATGGTTAACTTCTTCTCGCTAATTGGCGAGGAAGCCATCCAAGACGTCCCACCATCGTCTCGGTCTGTCGCGACATTGCATACAAATATTATTTTTATACAGGAATCTAATCCTTTGCCCAATAATATAACAGTCTTAACTTTCCACCCGCGCCACGCCACTAGCTTCGAATCGCAAAATATTTGCTCGCAATTTTTGTTTAAATCTCCGTGAAAAGTTTATACTAAAGGCTACGAACTACATTTTGGTGCTTCTTAGAAATGTAATCAAAATAGCTCTATAAAGGAATTCAAATGAATTTTCTTGGAAAACTTTTGCGGATATAAATTCAGATTTTAAATTTGCATTTTGATGAACGAGGCCTGACGGGCGGCTGATAAAATATTTTCTTTTACAATCTTCTAATTACGATTACAGCTGTAAGATTGATGCGCGTTTTCCTGTTGTAATTTCTGCCTTTTCGTAATGTGGGGTATCTTTCAGCTGTCGGCGATTTTTTTTATATAATTTAGGAATTTCATCATTAGCAGGTAATACTTTATTTCTTCTCTTTTCGTATTTAAAATAATTATGTGTTTCTCGCACCACTTGCCCTATTCTTCTTTAGAAGAGGGCAAGATAATTAAAAAATAAGAAGTTAAAAGTTATCAGTTATCTATGAATAATTGTGTGTGCTATAGGCTATTATCATTGAGTTTGTTATTTTATCATGTTGTAATATACCATAATGTAGCTGTTTGTTGTGGTTATTTGATTTGAAAAATATGGCTGTTTCGGAAAAAAAGGTAATTAAAAAAATATATGGTAGCTCAGCTGCTAACAGAATCTTAATAAACGAGATGCTCATTAAGTGAAATAACGAAAATAATTTTAGTATTCATGAAGTATACGTGTCCTGAAAGATTGTTAAGATAACTTAGTTAAATGTCCTTTTGAATACTAAAAGGTCATGGAAATTAGGTTACTAAAATAAAAACCAGCCAAGTGCGTGCCGGATCGAGCGGTTAAGAATTATTCCTGTTAAAGAAATTAAAAAAAAACAGTACAGCAGTTGAGATGAATACAGAATGGGGATTTCCTCACCGGCAATCTTCAAGGAAATGATTCTACCCGCCTTACTAAACAAATTGTGCAATGACATGTGAAAGAAAATAACTTTTGACATATGCATCGAATTTATTTTTTTAAAGATGTTTGAATTAAATGTCTTGCCGAACTACCGCAATTATCTTAAAATTTACTATTATTGCGGAAGCTACCGGCCAGGCTTCATATAAAAACCTTCCAATTCCTTTGTTGATTTTATTTAATGTATCTACATAGTTATGCAGTTGAGAGTGGAATTTAACATTATTGTGTTCTTAATAGGCAACTGTTACCAAGTGAGAATTTAAATGCGCGTCGCTTTGATACGCATTCCGGTGCGCGGTCGGATCGCCAATGCGTTAAGTCCTAGATCCTCGGGATTTACATACAAACCAGTGCCCAGGATACCGTGGCCAGCTCGGCTAGCAATGTATGCGCACATGTGCAGCTGCCGTATAATTTTCTCTCGATTGTTTATATGTTTATTTAAACTTAAGCCTTTTTTCCAGGAAGGTTTAAATGAGGTGGTCTTATTTTATTCTGTAAATAAGATAGAGGTAGGAATGACCTTAACACGTTGTATTTTAAACAAAACGTAGATAACGAAGTTTTTTTCTAATACCTGAGAAGTAATGCCGAAACTAACTTTGGAGTCAAGGACTCTTATGACTCTTTTATATAGACCCCGTCGGGGCCGCGGATTTTAGTACTAGATGACGTGGCCTCGGCAAAAGGGCAAAGAAGGAACATGGGTTCGGTTTTTAGTCAGTAGAAGTCTGACACTCCCCTTCGCTCTGCCCAAGAGCGGGGGGGGGGGGGTCATTTGATGATTTTCCACCCACCAAAAAAAAGGACTCTTTTAGACTCCAGACAACAAATAAATAACCTTCTTACCTTTTAGATGGTGATATAAGGATGGCAATGATTTTGGCGTTGGGCAGGAGTGCATGCGCCCGCCGCGGTACCAGGTCACCGTCGAAGTACGTCGCCGACTTCTCAAACGTGATCTGAGTGGTGCTACTGGTGATGTTGCTCATGTTTGGTGGGAAGAAGTTCAGGTACCTGGTGGAGAATATAGATATTATGGTCTAAGCATAGGAAAAGAGATGATACTTAAATAGTATAGAAGGGAAAATGCTGATCTGTACTTTAGGTGCGTTTTTTTCTTCTTTGCGTGTCGATGGCAATCTAAATTGTGTCGGCCCAGAGCTGAGCTATTAGTTTGGCGCTTTCGGTAGCATTCATCATCACTTTTGGAGAGTTTTATACTTGCAGTCCTAACCAGTCAGATTGCGTCCTACCTAGTGAAATACAAGGTGTAAAATTAAATGGACCCCATATTAAGCCGTCAACCAAGAATAATTCTGTACATCAAACGAAGTAACTATATGCGCAAAAATGATTGCTATTATAGGTAACGTCTTTTTTTGGGAGTAATAAATCACGTTTTACGGCAGTACTCAATGGAACGCACTACGACATACGCAAAATATTGTGCTGATAGATGTATTGAATAGTACGGGGTACTCGTGGAGGTATTTAATAGTAGATTAGAAGCCAAGGGCTGTAAATATCTCGGGCTGCAATTGATGCCTACATCCGAGCTAACTACTCTGCTTTACATCTCGATTGTGAGGTAAGTAGAAAAAAAAACCGGCATTACAAGAATAAAACATTTTATTATATAGTTAAAATTTATAGAAGAACGAAATTGAGCTTCGCCGTTCGATAATTAAAATTATATTCTACTATTAAGCCTCCTCCACACAGGCGCGTTTTTGCGTTTCTGCGTTTTCGCGTTTCTGCGTTCTCATATTGTTGATATGAGTTCTTAGAACATTTGGTATTGGGACGCAGAAACGCGAAAACGCAAAAACGCTCCTGTGTGGGGGAGGCGTTATACCCATACGAAGACAAGGCTGAATAGCGAAGCGACCTCTTTTGTCATTGGGCTGAATGCATGATGTCTATTGCCAGTATGATGGTTAGATGTACGCGAACTTTTTGAAAGAGTGAAGTGGTTTTTTTTTATTACTTGCGGCCCTAGGGCTTTTCTAGCTACATTATTACCCTAGAGCGCTAATTGGTCACCTACAAGCCCCATTTGGGGGTAATAAGGACCTACTTACCGAATACGAGAGATGTAAAGTAAAGTTATAACAATAAAAACATGTGAAGCACTTGGAGCTTTGACCCCTAAATATTTCCATAACTAGAAGGTTCACAGGTATGGTCTAGAACAAAAAAAAAACCACAATGATGCAGACGGGTAGAACAAATTTTAGGCTTCGTTAAGGGTAGTTTAATACCCATTATATCATAGAACGTGACCTAACTTATCGACGGAGAATCGGATTGACCAGTTCAGAAAGACCTTATAAAAGGTGATTCCGCATCAAAAACGCATATGATACGCTCCGAGTATCCTTACATTTAAAAATATTATCTTTACTAATATTACAAAAAGGTAAAATAAAATGCAATCTCCGAAACTAAAGATTTGGACCAGAGAGACCACCATTTGGACCATTCTAGTTTTTTTTACTGATAGCCAGATTCATCATTCGTGGGTGCTATACGTAGGCTAGAAATTATATTAAAATCATGCATATTAGCCGAACCATCACCATTTTTACGAACGCAGTCGCGGGTGTAGTATTAGTTACTAATTAGTTGTGCTTATTTTTAGCTCATAGCAGCTGATGGGAAGGAAGGAAAATCGATTGATGGTCTTACTTACGCAGCGCATAAGTAAGACCATCAATCGATTTTCCTTTGTCTGTTGCATGGCGTCCATAATAACTCAAGCCATTATCCTTAAAGTATAGTGAGAAATATGGCACAGAACAGTAGACGCTAGCACTTAGGTAATACGGCTTAGTACAAAATCAATATAATAGCACC
Source organism: Diarsia mendica (assembly GCA_949316265.1). Taxonomy (NCBI): domain Eukaryota; kingdom Metazoa; phylum Arthropoda; class Insecta; order Lepidoptera; family Noctuidae; genus Diarsia; species Diarsia mendica. The sequence continues at coordinate 8,638,213 of OX438891.1, forward strand.
TAGTTTATTCATTACTACCTGTTGAGCCGTTACTGAATATTTAGTCTAGGCTCTGGGGTTAGCTACGTTATTACTTATAATAACATCCTTAGAAAAATATATGGTCGTTTAACGTATTTTATTCAATGTAATAAATCTAGCATTGGAAATTAATCAAAGAGAAACCCTAATCCTTTTCACAGAGAGTTAATTTTCATTCAAGACGATCTGTTTTCATGAATTCGAAGAAAATAGGTTAAAAGGTCTGAATGCCTAATTAGCCGTTCATTTATCGAGATCCAATCTTCTCATTGGTTGTCAAAGGAAGGAGGAATGTGAAGGCGTGCCTGTTTGCAACACACGTACGAAGTTAACAAGGTAATATACGTGCTTCGGTTCACCTAGTGGTCTAGAACTTATCTAGGCTACACATTGGATAAACATGAGTCTTCTTACGGGCTTATTATGCAGAATCTTGCGAGAAAATCGTGTGATTTATATTGATGTTGATGCTTTCGAAATACGGTTGATTAACCGATTTGTTGTGGATAATGTGGATGTCCTTGTGCAGTGTGTTTAAAAAAGTGAAGTGGTTGGGACGGTCGCGAAAACTGATACCACGTATTCGATACATCATTCTGAATCGATGAAAAATGTCTAAATGGAATGTTCAAAAATAAATTGTTCATCGGTTTAAAAAAAAACCATCAGCTGTTTCCTACAAAAGTGCAATACATAGCTACACGGTCGAAATATATGGAACAGATGATTAAAAAAATATCGCCACACAGCCACCCAGTTCACATAAATTGAAATTTAAAAAAATACTGGGTTACAATGTGCTATCAATGTGATCTAAAACTATAGGAACTTAAGCTCAACAATTACTGTTAAACGAACACTTCTGTAAGTGTTCATTTAAATTCCATTCACCAAAATGCACATTAACATGCACCAGACTTCCTCCCCATTAAAACCGCATTGTAACATTCTGTGACGCCATTGAAATAAGGAGAAAAGCTTTCGCTGAAAGCATTAAAACCTTCTGTGGCCGTGCCTCCGTAGTGTTGAGTTGATTCAGCTTCACTCGCTGACGAACGATGTTTCAGAGCTACCGCTAGTTCTGTTATTATACTTGATAGATAATATTAGATTACGCATGAGTTATTCCGTTATTTTTTTCTCAAAGAGTTACTGAGTGGGGTTGAATATATAATGCTTTTAAGATTAAGTGGTGGTGGGTGTAGTGTTATGGTTCTGTTTAGATTTATTTGAATGAATAAATCTGATGACTGTTATTGAATGTTTTTACTTTATGTAACGTTTATAAAGAGCCCTTTTTACAGGATATGTTAACGGGCACACGACCTCATGCGTTTATATGTGACATCATCATCTGCTTAGCTTTTTCTCAACTATGTTGGGGTCAACTTCCAGCCAAACCGAATGCAGCTGAACCAGCATTTTACATGGAGCGACTGCCTATCTAACTTCTATAACACAATTAGTAGTACGGTAATAAATGATACTCCAAGTAAAACTGGGTGTAAGACTTACTCCTACTTTATGCCTTGGTTGTGCGTTTAATATGTCACAAATTGTTCAGAAAACCGAAAGAGAGGCGACCATTGATCTTTCGTAAGGGTTCCATTAGCGATGAATCAAATAGTTAACCCGCTACTGATCCCGACCCGTTATCTAATCTGTAAATCGTTGAAGGAAAATATACATGGAAGAGTTAATATGCAGAATAGACGTGACATGAATACAAAGGAAATGTTTAATCAATTTCATCGTGAACACTTCCGCAGTTATTTTCAATTTAAACGCATTGTGTAAAGAAAAGGAACGCTCAAATCAAAGAAATAAAACGGTAAATAACACTGACGAGTTGAGACCGAATGGATCAAGTTCGGTATACAAATGTGTACAGAAGGTATACTCAATACAAGGTCTTACTGTCGTTTATACGACCTACTATTATATACCCAGTGAGCATGTGCAAAACGATTTATTTCTTAACAAAAAGCTAAAGATTATTTTGACACTGTTCTTTGGTACTTATCTTGTTTTTTTTTTCGGAACAATTTCGACACATCATTTCACAAATGTTTACAAAACGCCCATCATCATCATCATCATCATTTCAGCCGAAAGACGTCCACTGCTGGACATAAGCCTCCCCTAAGTGTCGCCACATTGACCGGTCCCGTGCGTCTCGCATCCAGCGGATCCCCGCAACCTTCACCAGGTCATCGGTCCACCTAGTGGAAGGCCATTCAACGCAACGTCTTCCGGTTCCCGGTTCGCGGTCGCCACTCCAGAACTTTCCGGCCCCATCGGCCATTCGTTCTGCGAGCAATGTGCCCTGCCCACTGCCACTTAAGTTTGGCAATTCTTCGGGCTATGTCGGTAATTTTGATTCTCATGCGGATGTCTTCATTTTTGATTCGATCGCGCAAGGAAACTCCGAGCATAGCCCTCTCCATTGCCCTTTGGGTGACTTTAAGCCTTCTGATGAGGCCCATTGTGAGCGACCACGTTTCGGTCCCGTATGTAATCACTGGCAACATACACTGGTCATAGACTTTCGTCTTGAGACACTGCGGTAAGTTGGACGAGAAGATACTTTTCAGCTTGCCGCCCAGCCGAGTCGGAAAACGCCCGCTTCAGGTAAATTTTATTTAAGAGTTAAAAGAACCACTTTTACTATAATCATTCATCTATGTTAGTATTAGGAAGTGAGAACGAAACCCCTAAGGGAAATCCTCGGAAAGAAAATTCTATGACATTACACTTCGAGATGTTACTCGACGTTATTTACATAAATTTACTTGGCCTTCGGCATATTTTTTATGCTCAAGACCTCTATTTGCAATATGGCTGCAGTCGGTTTACTGCCGTCTCCCGCTCGATCGCGATTACAGCCTTCAAAGCCATAAACTTCCAATACCAATGTGCCACAACATAGTTCTTGCTTCTTCGGAAACGGAAATACAAACTAAGAAAATGTGTTATGTAATAAAAAAGCTTCGATATATCAGATACATAATTATATTCGTCAATTTGTGGTGCAAAATTACTGAAAAAATGAGTGGTTGTCGATTATCGTGGACATGTGTAGCGGAAAAATGAGGAAAATGTAGTGAGAAAAATGTTGAATATGAATGAATATACCTAGATGTCCATAAAAGTAGAGAAGGAAGTGACTACTGATATGGCGAACCCAAATAAATTGGGATAAAGGCTAGAGAATGATGATAAGTTATGATCATCACAAGCATTCCCTTCGCGATTTTTTTACCCGAGCAATCGTTACGTTACGAATATTCATTCTCGAAACGTGAATCGTGAAAAACAATTATTAGGAATTCTAAATATGTTTACAAAACAAAATCAAGCGAATGCTCGTGGTGAATAGGAGGGTTACCGTTGTTAGAGTTTTAATGGTTATTGATTTTCTCGATACGTAAAAACTACAATGTTCGGTAAATAAAACTTTTAATATCGGCAATATTAATTTTCGGGAATGTTTTGTAGCCGCATTAATTAATTATTCGTGAGGGTTTAATAGTTGGCATGACCGCTTCATTGGACCCGCGGTCGCTATGCGCGGCCACTGAAGTGGGAAGTTTTGGCTTCAATCCCTAGAACCACTAGGTATTATTGAAAATTCTGGGAAGAAAATTGTCAGCATTAACTGTTCAGGATTGGCATTGTGCCCGATTAACAGCGATGAGCTTGTCCCCTTACATACGAGATCTAACAGTTCCAAACTTGGTATAAATACTCCTTAAACTTCTAGTAAATCCTTCAGGAATACCGAACTCGACAAATATAACGCCTAATTAATAGTTCCGTCGTATTTCCCCAGGACTCTCGTTAGAATATTAACTTAAATGTAGCTTGTATAATACTTTAATTTAAGCGTACCTCGCTGTTATATTAATGAGATGTAACGCGTCACGCCACTTCTAAAATATACGTGGGCTTTGTAACCGCCGCCGGCATACTTAAACAGTTCATACTTTTTACCCAAATGAGAATCGCGTAGAAAGAGAACATTAAAATAAAGTAAATAGAATAATTAACCCCGCACACCCTAGATACATATCTTGTTTTAAAATATATTTTCCCGGAAAACTGTGCTGGACGCGCCTAATAAATTGGTGGAAAAAGTGAAAATGTATTGTGGAAATTTTTCACGTGGCTCGTGGCAACGTGGACATTTGTTAACTTTAACAGCTTTTTGAAATGTTTGTTAAATGTGAAGTCTTATGTTGCTCGACATTTCGATGAATTAATATTGTGTGTGCCCGGGGAAAATTTATGCGGTAGTACCTACATGTTCATGCAAGTGAGTAATGTCAAACGCTTACGCGAATAAAACGACGATTTTCAACTCATTTACGTTGGACAATTAATTAAATTTCACATATTTTATATTTTGTAACACTTTCCCGGCACTAGTGAGGGAATGCTAAGTAAAAATACACTGCATTGTGAACCTAAAAGCGGTGCTATAAAAGTCACTTTTAGAGTATGTGTATTGAAAAAAGATTTTTTTTTGTTTGCACAGAGAATTTTCGCGTGTGTTTAGGACTAGCGAGGAAAGCTTCGACCGCTGAGTGTGTGGTGAGGAATGTTTATAGCGCGGTTCTGCAGTCTGAAGTGGCCTCTTTGCTGAGAACCGCGGTAGAACACCGCACCGCTTGCTCTTCGAAACACAAGCTAGAGTAAAAGTGAATTGCAACCAAGGAGGCAAGCGGTGGAGCGCAAGTTGAATGTGTGGATGCCGCAACCATGCAACCTCTAGAATTTAAACTAGAAATACACATGCATGTAACTTGCACTAAATAAATGCAAGTAGCGTGCTTTCCATTCATATAACCACTAATCAGAAGTTGTTACCGGATAATAGAATACTGGCAATGCCTTAAAATTCTGGGATTCCGTGTTGATCCGTACACTCTTTATGTACAGTGCAAATTAATCCAGAGTTTCCTTCGTCGCTTTAATTACAAAAAGTGGTAGAAAGTAGTACTTATTTATTGACTAGCTTTTGCCAGCGGCTTCGCCCGCGTGAATATGACGATTTTCCATACAAACTTTCATCCCCTATTTAACTCCCTTAGGGGATGAATTTCGAAAAAACCTTCCTTATTCCTTGTCTACATTATAAAGGGAACCTCTGTGCAAAATTTCAGCTTTCTAGGTCCAAGGGTTTGGGCTGGGCGTTGATGAGTCAGTCAGTCAGTCATCAGTCAGTCAGTCAGGACTTCTCTCTTTATTTATTAGATAATTTGTATGAATTGACTTACCAATCAAGTCCTTTGAGATAATTGTTATTGTTGAAGAACTGGAGCTCTTCATAGGTGGCAGGGCTTGGCAAGTTTGGTGCTAAGGCTGGATGCATGGCCAGGAAAGTGTACAAGGCAGTACTGCCCGTCTTCTGTGGCCCTATGACCAGCAATCGAGGTAGGGTCCCGCACCATTTGCTCTTCGACCAGATTCGACGGTGGCGGATGTCGTCGCAGGGATTCTAAGAAATAAAAGGTGTTATTAGAAAATTATACTATGAAGTTTTTTTACTGTTTTTGAAAGACGTTGCCAAAATAATTAGGTAGCTACCAGACTAACGTATGACAAATAGGTTTTTAAAAACTGACGCTTTGATTAGAGTAGAGCACAGTTGGTTACATATTTGTTACGATTTGTCAACAAGTCATCGCAATCGTAGAATCCTCATCATCATCAGTCATCATATTTTATCATCAGTCTACACCAGTCTACAGCAATCCACTGCTGGATATAGGCCTCTTCAGTCGTACGCTATCAGCTCATTCTCGGCAACTCTCATTTCGTTGCTACCCACCACCCCGTATGAATCGTAGAATAAACTATTGGAATTGCCATTCATATTATTAATTTTATGAATTGTTTCTGATAGATTTTGTTGGTCCAAAAAGCCTTCACTGTATTCATTACAAATTGAGGCAAACAGTTCAGTCTATTTCAAAAGTAGCGCAAAATTATAATGGTTCCAAAAAACTTTGCTAATTGGAACTATGGCTAATTGGAACGCGAACTAAGCTGTATTAAAATTAATTACTAAAAATGTACACAGAATATAATTATAATTTAACAAACACCCAAGACTGTGTTTAAATTAGTGTTGCCCAAAATCGGTCTTGGTCCAAGATCGACTTATTGTAGCAAGACCAAGACCAAGACTGACCCCTGCAAGATTTGAGCAAGAACAAGACTTAGCCTGCAAGACTCTTGCGTCTCGCAGTTTAGTCAAACTGAGATCTGGGCGTTATTATTTTCTTTCTGTTTCGGCGTATTTGTGTACTACTGTATGGATATTTGTATGTCTGTATAAATAAATTAGTTTAATTAAATTAAGTACCTAGGTATTTTGTTCCGACGACGACAAATTTTATTATTTAGAATTATCAAGTCGAGACGATGATGAAAAATATTTAAGTGATAATTATTTTAACCGCTAGCTGTTTGTGAAGAGTTTAGGTTAGCCACTAAACACACTCAGTAAATCATAATAGATACCTACCTAAAGTCAGTAATTACGCTTAGGGACTAAGTTGCATATTTTTTTATAATTAATATGAAGTTAATTTAATTAATTTGGTGGTTTCTATGCCTATATCAATTTAAACTGTCAATGTAAACATGTACCTACTCTGTTACGTTGTTCTTAGATCTAAACTAACGTGTTTGTTTAGTAAATATCAATAGGCTAATAAGTACTTGCAAGACTTGCGAGACTCTTGCTGCAAGACCAAGACCAAGACTTGAGAGCGCAATACCAAGACCAAGACCAAGACCAGGTGTTACTCAAAATCTGGTTGTTATACAACCAGATTTTGAGTAATCAAACTATGTGATGTAATTTAATTGATTGACTGGCCTGTTGGTCTAGTGGTTAGTGACCCTAACTGCTATGCCGGAGGTCGTGGGTTCGATTCCCACCCAGGACAAATGTTTGTGTGATGAGCACGATCATTTGTTCTGTGTCTGGGTGTAATTTATCTATAATATGTATGTATTTAGAAATATATAAGTATGTTTATCAGTTGTCTAGTACCCATAACACAAGCTCTGCTTAGCTTGGGACTAGATGGCGTTGTGTGATAGTTGTGGAATATTATTATTTATTATTTAAAAATTAAAGATCACTTATTTATTACAATTGGCTGGTAGCAGTACCAAACAATAAAACCTGATTCTACGAAATAATTCCCAATATTTAAATTTTAAAGTTATAACACGACATATCGTCTTCGAATGAATGCAATATAAATTTTAGTTTTATCTGAGCAATAAACAAGAGCTTTTAGAAAGTATGATGTATTTTCAATTTCTCTGTCGTGTTCCAATGATATCGTACATATCTCGGAGCCCAATAAAATATTAAAACTCGCGGCATGCATATTGTTTCTCACAAGTTCGTGATGTCGTGCGAACGATATATGAGAGTTTGGGGCCATTCGTGCATATAAGATTGTCATGAATCCCGGATAAATTGTAATATCTGCGTTGAAAGTATCAAATTTTGATTAACAACAATATAACACGCTTCATCATCTGCCTAGCCTTTTCCCAACTATGTTGGGGTCGGCTTCCAGTCTAACCAGATGCAGCTGAATACCAGTATTTTACATGGAGCGACTGCCTATCTGACCCCCACAACCCAGTTAATACTTAGGTAATACGATACCCTTTGGTAAGACTGGATGTCAGAATTTCAGGTCACTGACTACCTGTAACGACTGCCAAAGATCTATATATATGGCAGCCGGGACCAACAGCTTAACGTGCTTTCCGAGGCACGGCGGAAACTCGGTATGTCGGGCGGTCACCCATTCACAGACCGACCTAGGCAAGCACAGCTTTACCTAAAGATCGACCTGAGTGGCAGTTCTTAAAGATTTCTAAAGGAAATACCCAAAAACAATTTGCCCCACCAGGGAATCGAACCTAGGTCCAGTCGGCATGTGACCACTAGCAAAGCAGATAGGAGTGAACCGCGAAAAAGTTGTAAAATATTAGTAATATCTATCTATATAAAATCTGTGTCAAATCTACCAAACTTTGATTAATATCTTTTATGTAATAGGATAACAGTATGATTTAGAGACCCTTGCCCTTTTGATAGCACGGAACTAGAACCGTTGTTCACAGCTATCGATAAAATTAATTACCTACCCACGGGTTGTTGCATCGACGTTAAACTTTGTTATCGTTTCATTTAATTATTTTAATATGTCAAAATGATTTAAAGGGTTCATACTATAGTGATTAATTAATAACAGAATTTTATCGTATTTAGTTGCTGTGTAGCGAAATGACGTCACGCACGACCTCATTACAAAGTTAAATTAATAATACCTACCTACATTTTAAAATTATAGGTTCATTAAAATGTACATCTGAAATGTTCACAAATTCATTTAATGTATGTACATAAGGACTATGTTGCCTGCTTTTCATATAATGTTTGTCCGCTTTGTTGCTCGTAAAATATGAATTACTAGCTAAATTAAGAGTTATTCGTAGCAACTTAGCAACAAAAATATTCATTCCTAAATTGCCTCCAATATATATTTTATAATACTAAACCAATTATACAAAAACCAAATACCAAAATATATGAAGCAATAGTTGATTTTCCTGGCGGTCATTAACGGAAACATGAAAAATTAAGTACAATATAATATGAATAATTAAAAATTGTAATACAGTAAATCCAATAACATGAAAAAGTCGACTCAGTTATTAACAAAAAAAAAAAAAACACTTTGCTCTAGTTAGTTCTAGATTTAGTCCTAAATCTCATTTTAATAATCCCTCTATTTAATTAATCTGATTAGCGGTTTCGCGAAATACTGACCTCTCTCCAATCCGGAGGGAGGTCTTTGCTCAGGAGTGTGGCTGACAGACAGCAGGCAAATTTTTTTTTTAGGTCTGACTAAATATTAAATCAAATAAAGCTTTATTGAAATACGAAATTTCGTTTGCTGTGTTAATGTCTACAACATTTCAATTTTGGTCATTAGCTTTTATGATGAAAATTTTCCAACTTTACTTTCCGGGTGTATTGGAGCGGAAATGGAGAGCAACTGTCAAACAGTGACAGAAAGTTAATTGATTCGAGTACAATAGCAGGAGTTTCTCTACCGACGTCTCTTAGCAGTCTATTTTATTTGCATCAAAGGACTCATCGAAGTTTGTTAAATAGAATAACTGATTAATAAATTCAGAACTCCAACTGTCAAAGCTATGGAAGGATTCAACTTTGTGTGCACTCAGACGTAAGAACCGTGTTATATAGGCAGCGACTGAATAAAATCGAGATCCTTTGTTTTACTCGTGACGTAATGGAGGATAGGATGAATATGAAATTTCCTTGGAAGCGTGGGTACTCGTACATAATTGTGGTTCAGATCCTCGACGCGTTTGTTAATTTGATGGGCAATGTACGATGTTAACCTTCTCTAGGTACGGGGCTTTGTACATAATTACATAAAAGCCTTGTTTGAAATTCTCTAGAAAACCAAATTTTGATAAAGGATAATTTACATATTTGGGTCAGCTCGATGTTACATGCTTCATTGAGATAATTATCTACGGAAAGCCTCGAAGTCTGAATATAAGAAAATAGCATGTAACGCTAGATACGATAACGTGGCCTACAAAACTAAACTGATTACAGTTTAGTCTATGTATAATCTATGCTTGAATTTGAAGACTTATGTTCAAATTACACGCCACGATATTTGGAAGAGAAAACGAGCATTTTTCTATCAACTTGACAATCCTTCACTGCATAACATCATTATCAATTGCAACAGCTTTAAACCATTATACAGATACACACGCTACGCTACATCATTAATCGCTAAGTCACAAATAAACAATTTACCGCTAAATTGCGCGGCGGGTTGAACAGGACGCGCGCGACAGACCAGTCGGTCATATAAATACATCGAATTGATCGATGGCAATACATTAGTGTCGCTATCTAGTTCCATCGCACTAACAAGTTGTGTGTTTAGTAGATATTCTACTAGGCTAATATTGGGTTAACTCATTTTGTTATTTCTAGCTTACAACTACTTACGTTAATATTTATCCACATAATGTAATTTTGTACAATTATTTGTTAATCATGTACAGTATAGTGTTTAGTTTATTTTCCATTATATATATTTATAAAGCATTGTTTTTTTACTGAGCATGAGGTCTTCGGTTCGATTCCCGGTAGGGCAGTGTTATTGGGGTTTGCGATCAGGAATTTCTCAGTAACCACGGCGCCTGGATTTGTGCCCGGTTGATGGCAATAGGCTCGCTCCCTATTACTGTGGACTTAAACATATACAAAAATATTTTTCTGTAAAAGAATTTTCCACCGTCCGAATATTGCCCACGGGCCTTTGATCAAGTTTACAGGAAAAATAAATAGACACCAATGACAAGAATGATCAGCAGTCCAATTCAACACGGTATTGATCTATGCATTGAGATTCTTATGTTTATTTTGCTTCCGTTTCAATTTGATCAGACAAAATTGATTTTGATATTTTTTTTACATGGCATCATTTGTCTAGGCTTCCGGTCTAACCATCATCTGCCTAGGCTTCTGATCTAACCATAATATTATGCAGCTGAATACTAGTATTTTACAAGAAGCGACTGCTGGTCTGACCTGAACGAGGTCCACGACCCATTTCATATAAGCAATTATTATTCAGCTTATTTTGTTTGCTATCTTCGGCCTTTATGAATCATTAACATTGATCAAACCGCGTGCTAGATTATAAACTACCAGAGAAACATGCATGAAAACACGTGATAATTTCAATCACTCATATCAATAATGGTGGATTTCGATTTCATTTTTACTTATAGAGCAATTAATATAGCTTTTAAAAGCGGCTTATGTTTTCATTCAGTTTTTTTGCACCTGCTGGAATATTGAGCTATCAGGAAAACATGAATTGAAACAAGTTATAATAGACTACTGGCCCGTGTTGAAAAAAATATTGGTCATGTGAACCACCAGGTGACCTATCTAGGACGATATAGGAGCATAAAATAATAAGATTCAGCACTATGCCGTCACTTGTAAGCTGTGTCCAACCGAGTGCAGGTGAAAAAGTACAGGTAGACTGGGTACATTTTGGTCATATATTTTTGTACGGCATTCTTACCATCGATAGATCCATGAAAAATAATAAGAAAACGCGTAGTGCCGTAAAAAAATGTTGCGCCACAAAGTCGGAATTTTTATTTTATTTTCCGACAATTTCGAGGGTAAATTTGGTCATTTGATTTTATACGGCATCAGTTTCATACTATTTCAATACTGCTTCTAATCCATTATTCCGCAACGCCGTACAAAAATCATGCGACAAGGGGAAATAATCGAGGGTTGTAACCCCCTCTCTTTCCGCTGGTCCAGGAGGTGATTTGACACAACATAAAATTAATTTATTTTGAAAGTATTTTATGCATAGATAATATTTTTTCATATGCCGTACATTTTCGTTGGTCCAAAGGGGAAAATAACTGAAACTGAAAAAATTAAAAAGAAAAAATCCATATAACGAAATGTAAGGTGAAATTCATCTCCACTGCGAGGATCGACCGGAGGACACGGTGGAGCACACTGTGGAGGTGTGCCCTGCCTGGGCGGAGCCCCGCCGTGTTCTCGTAGCGGCGATCGGCGGCGGTGACCTCTCGCGTCCGGCCCTGGTGCAAGCCATGGTCCGGGGCGAGGAGGAATGGGACGCCGTCGCCTCCTTCTGCGAAGCAGTGATGCTAGCGAAGGAGGTGGCGGAACGAGAGAGGGAGCGATCCTCTCAACGTCCCAGCCGCCGCGGAAGGCGCGGAAGGCGCTCCGGGCGTCGGGGGCCACGTGATGGCTTCCGGCCACCGTAGACGCGGGCCTGTGGACGGTGAGTAATGGGCTAGCTCGCCGTCCGGCCGTCGTCATGACGGCAACAGACCGTGTCGGCGGCGCGTTCGTGTTCCACGCGCGCCTCAAAGAGATGTCAGCAAGGAGGGGCCCGCAAGGGCCGACGCCCGTCGGGGCCGCGGTATTATGTACTAGATTACGTGGCCTCGGCGCAAGGGCAAAGAAGGAACATGGGTTCGGTTTTTAGTCAGTAGAAGTCTGACACTCCCCTTCGCTCTGCCCAAGAGCGGGGGGGGGTCATTCGATGATTTTCCACCCACCAAAAAAAAAAAAAAAAAAGGTGAAATTCATCACGATATTTTTTTATACGGCATTTAGATAGTTTATTTGTACTTATTTTCATACTCTTTTCGTGATTCTAGTTAGAAACTATGTTAAATATGGGTTTGTATACTATCAATTTATACCAAAATATAGACATGTTGTCACTGATAATTCCAAAATACAACATATTTTTGAGAAGTACTCTCACATTTTCGGTTGAGGCAACTATAAGTCTGTAAGTCTTAAAATAATTAACAAGGAACAGTTGAAGTCAACTGTTCCTTGTTAAGACTTCTCTTAGTCGTGTAGCACATTTCAATCCCTAGGTAGATCAGTAATTGTTTTGAAAGTAAATCTTATGTGGGAGCTGTAAAATTTAATTTCCTACAAGTCGGCGCACCGTCTAGTAAAGGTGCAATCGTGGCGACACCTGGGAGTCCGGTATTAGCATTTTTTTTTCTTTATAAGCAACAAAACATATTTTTACAAATCTTATTTTAGCGTTGACTTAACTTATTGATTTACATCGGTTAGTAACTACGTATGTGCAGTAGGGTTATTGCGTATCTTTTTAATGTCATTGGCTATCATAAATGTCCATAGATTTGGTTATGGTTTGGTACATTCTTTTCTTAAAAACTCACCATTTGACAGTTATTTGATAGACACTTTAAGTTATCCACTGTCAAAATAAAAACAATAATTAATTAAAAATAATTTAAAGATAAACCATGTTTTTTATTATCATCATTAAATATATCGATTTTTTCTAAAAAATGATTGTTTTATTTATTCACATCATTACAATGAAACAAATCAATTATACATATGTATCAATAATGTCTGAAGTACACACATCAACACGGTCTAGGGATATTTCATACTCAATTAAATAACTCGAAAAGTACTGGCCGCATTGGAATCTTTAATACACCGATTTGTTTGTAATTTATCTCAGACTAATTCCAAATTCAAATTTTTGAAAATTCTTTTGTTTCGGTGGCATAAAAATGTCTTGATGTATAGGAGAGGGAATTTTCATTTGTGCGAAATTTAAAAAACAATACGAATTACGTTTAGTTACAGCTTTTTTTCATTTTTAAACGAAAGATAAAGTTAAAATTGAGGTATTGTAGCCATGTAACGCCGACATTTGACGAGGGCGGAGATGTTACGAGCTGTGGGAATGCTGGAAGCTGGATCTGTTCAGCGTAATGTTGCTGAGGCCATAGGGACCCATCAAAATGTAATTTCAAGATTGTGGACACGCTATCATGCCACAGGTGAAGTAGCGGAGAGGCACCGGGGGCCAAGTCGCATCACTACCCCCAGACAAGACCGATTTTTGCAAATTACTGCGCGAGCTCAATCAAATGCAACGGCGACTCAATTGGTCCAAAGGCTGCGAGTGGAACACCAAGTGCTTGTGAGTGACCAAACTGTAAGAAAGCGACTGCATGAAAGCAATCTACGCTCTCGTAGACCACTCCGGGTCCCACCTTTACGGAGAGGCAATCGTGGACGACGATTAGAATGGGTTCGGAACCACGTGGACTGGGGCCGTGAGCAATGGTCCAATGTGCTGTTCACGGATGAATCCAGGTTCGGCTTCCATCCAGATTCACGAAGGACGCGTGTTTGGCGAGTTCCTGGACGATGGAGCCGTCTCCAGAACCCTCAGGAAGTTCACCCATACCAAGGAGGAACAATTATGGTTTGGGCAGGAATTCGTCTTGGAGGACGGACGGATCTCGTTTGGGAGCGGGACAATATGACGGCAGAACGATACGTCCAACAGGTGCTGGGGCCCGTAATCTTGCCCCACAGAACACAAATGGGGCAAGATTTCCTGCTCATGCACGACAATGCCCGGGCACACACGGCGAGAACGGTAGCAGCTTGGTTACATACACATAATGTTAGGGCCTTAGACTGGCCTGCTCAATCGCCAGATCTAAATCCCATTGAGCATGCGTGGGATATGCTGCAAAGAAGAGCTCTGAAGGAAGTTCCTGAAAATTTGGCTACAGAAGATCAACTTTTTGCGCACCTCAGAAGGACATGGGACAATATTCCGCAGCAAGACATTGACAACCTTGTTCTGAGCATGCCGAATCGTTGCCGATGTGTTATGAACATCATGGGCGCTTTCTCAGACTACTAACTTCAAGTTTATAAACACAAATTAAATGATTTTTCTATATTTTTCAGTTTTTACTCACAAATTAAAAGTTAATTCATATACGGTTTCCGTCTATGCTTCATTTTTTTTCTATTAAATCCTGAAATTGTAATCAGTACCTTAACCATTATTAAAAAATGGTAGAATATTAAATAACGTATATTTTAAATATATACATGTCATATAAATAATTAACACATTGATAGTAATTCGCTTTTTTAAAAATATCCCTAGACCGTGTTGATGTGTGTAATTAAATCAAAAAGTATACAAAACTGTTGATACTGGTGTAGTGGTATGTTTACCCACACATGCACGCACACCACTTGCGAGCTTATAAGTGCCTATGACGTTGCACCGTCAAGAAGTTCGAAGTCACGCGTCCCCGCGACAACACATATAGTCGGTTACTACCCGTTACTCGCGTCAATCATTTATTATAGTATTGTACCGTGTTTAGTTATAGAAAATATTTTATTAAATTCATAGTGCAACATAGAATGGGACATTTCATTTCATACGTCCCAACAAAAGTTCTATATTGGTGACACATGTAGTGGTATGTTTACCCACACATGCACGCACACCACTTGCGAGCTTATAAGTGCCTATGACGTTGCACCGTCAAGAAGTTCGAAGTCACGCGTCCCCGCGACAACACATATAGTCGGTTACTACCCGTTACTCGCGTCAATCATTTATTATAGTATTGTACCGTGTTTAGTTATAGAAAATATTTTATTAAATTCATAGTGCAACATAGAATGGGACATTTCATTTCATACGTCCCAACAAAAGTTCTATACTGGGATTGGCAGTTTCAATTCTTGGATATAATATCAGTTACACGTCATAGTGATTTTTTCATATTATCAATTGTTCTCTTAGATTAGATTAGATTTATTTATTTGCCTGAAATATGGTATTTTACAGATTTTATAACACAGGTACACATTAGTTCTTCATATTCCGCCTACTAAATAAGGCATGCAAATTTTGTGACATAAATGATTGAAATAATTATAAACAAATTAAAGAAAATTATTAAATGGCAATGCCCAAAAAATTAAAAACAAAAGTACTACATCAATAATTGTCTCAATATCAAATTACTTATACATGTCAAATAATAATTAAATTACAAATGTCAAATAAAAATAAAATAATGGTTAAATTACAAATGTCCTATACCTAATACCTAAATCAATTACAAATTTCCAAAAATATAAACAACAACAAAAAAAAAAAAGAAAATAAATTACAAATGTCAATAGCGTCAAATAAAATAAAAAATGTCAAATTAAATTATCATGTCATGCAACTTTTACATTTGACTTAAATTTCATAAATTCCTTAACAGAATAAAAACAGTTTTCAATAAGCCAAGCTTTGAGATGCTTTTGAAATAAGTTGGTTCGGAGTTCTCTAATAATCTTCGGTATATGATTAAATATGTCTATTGCCATTCTACCAGTGTTTTTATGGCAGTACGCTGTTCTACATCTTGGCATTGCCAATTTTGTTGGATCCCTCGACATTTTGCCCACCTTATAAACATTAACGCTATCGGCCGTAGTGAATAGGTGAGGATGTTTTTTCACAAATACTCCTATTTCTAGTATATATAAGCATGCTAAAGTTAATATTTTTTGGTTTTTAAAAATAGGTCTGCACGAAATCTAAAATATGTTAAATGTATCTTCAAAAATATGTTAATGCCGTACTCGTACTGTATCAGATTGATAATATCAGGAGTAATCACCATACTACGTTTGTATGGAAGAATGACTGGCTTGTGCAACCTTAAAATGGTAGCGTCATTTTCATCAGCCTAAAAGATAATGGTCTGCATTAAAATGTACGGCATCATTTTTTCCTAATTTATTTATGTTAATACTATTTAAAACAAGGGATAAAATTTAGAAAACTGCTATATTTCATTAATCTATGATATTTAAACTTTGGCAATAATTTGCAAAATTTCAGTTTCTGTATTTCTGTATAACTTTTTTTTGAACAGTTTCTTTTGAACGGCAATACTATATAACAATTGTATTTTACAATATCATGTTAAAAAAAAAGTTCCCGTACAGGATCAAATGACTTTACAGCTTTAAAAATCAAGGATACGATGAAATTAAGATAATTATTGATATACATTTAAAATGAACAATAATTTTTTGACGGCATTATTTTTAATACTACTTTTGAGTGCTAGATAATGTTTTGGAACCGAAGCCGTACTTTTTCAAATCACCCCCTGGACCAGCGGAAAGAGAGGGGGTTACAACCCTCGATTATTTCCCCTTGTCGCATGATTTTTGTACGGCGTTGAGGAATAATGGATGAAGCCGCCTTTTCACTATGGGATGTAATATTCCTTCAAATGACCTCTAAATATCGCTCGCATACATTTTGTACGTGACCGTTCACACTGTGCTATAATGTATATTACATCCCGAACTATAAAATCTTTTGTTCGACCGACTGAGCGATGTTTAGAGGTCATTTGAAGGAATATTACATCCCATAGTGAAAAGCCACCTTTAGAAGCAGTATTGAAATAGTATGAAACTGATGCCGTACAAAATCAAATGACCAAATTTACCCTCGAAATTGTCGGAAAATAAAATAAAAATTCCGACTTTGTGGCGCAACATTTTTTTACGGCACTGCGCGTTTTCTTATTATTTTTCATGGATCTATCGATGGTAAGAATGCCGTACAAAAATATATGACCAAAATGTACCCAGTCTACCTGTACTTTTGAATTCTCACCTGCACTCGGTTGGACAGCTTACAAGTGACGGCATAGTGCTGAATCTTATTATTTTATGCTCCTATATCGTCCTAGATAGGTCACCTGGTGGTTCACATGACCCATAATTTTTTCAACACGGGCCAGTAGTCTATAATAAATTGCAGTCGCTCATACCAATAGCAGATTTGGATAATGTTTTAGAGCAATAAGTGAATATAGCTTTTAAAAGCGGCTTAATGTTTTCTCTTACTTTTTTGAACCAGCTGGAATATTGAGCTACCAGGAAAACAGATGGGTAACAAGTAATAATTTCAGACGTTCATATCAATAGTGGAATTTGATTTCATTTTTCGCATGGATGAACATTATAGCTTTTAAAATGCAGCTTAATGTATTCGCACACTTTTTTTGCATCTTGTTTTATTGAGCTACCAGGAAAACATGAATGGCAAGATTCCAGTCTGTCATATCAATATACCATCATACCTATCTACATACATGGAGTGATCGATCGCGGCGCATTAGAACCACAATCTATTTCCATCGCATGAACAAAAACGTTTAGCTAATGTGGTCAGGAAGTTTAGATTTCAATTCTTCGATTACGTAATGATGTTCATTTAAATTGATTTGACTGAGTGAAATGGAATTGTGAACGTTAATAAGTTTGTTTGATGTGCTATTTTGGTTTCTTCTTTACGTTAGCTAGTGGTTCCATAAATTACGTTGTTTTAAGAGTTAAAGTAACTTATAGATTAAAAAAAAAAATACATTAAACATGTTATTTTTTTTTGTAACAACCCCTATGATGTGGTATGTAATATGATGTGAAAGCTTGCTCAGAAAAAAATACACCTGTTAATATTGAAACCCTCAGATTTGACCTACCGTCTCGAAAGATATTTACGTTTCTTTTCTGATGATGATGACGTTTGAATAGTATCGCTTACTCATACGGGAATTTACGGGATGTATTATGTGAGCTCGCTCTTCTCAATGCAAATACTTCCTCGTGCGACCCAAGTACGGTCAAGAGCAATAATATGTTCATAAAATATTCTGATCAGGGTAAGTTAAATGCTGGAAACCCACACACATACACACACTCCCACACACACACACACATACACAAACACACTTACATTCAAACACACAAAAACACGCGCACGCACATACAAATTCTCACTCCCGCGACAACAAGAGCTGCTTATTTAACTAATTTTTATTTTCAAATTTTATTGTATTTTT
Source organism: Diarsia mendica (assembly GCA_949316265.1). Taxonomy (NCBI): domain Eukaryota; kingdom Metazoa; phylum Arthropoda; class Insecta; order Lepidoptera; family Noctuidae; genus Diarsia; species Diarsia mendica. Next base: position 8,656,648 of record OX438891.1, read on the forward strand.
ACTATTTTATTTTTCATGTTCATTTAACTCGTTTCATCATATTTTAATATCATTGCTAAGATACCACTTAAGGGAAGAGAGACAGCCCCGACACAAGTACTATTGTAACTTACTGGGGCTGCCTCAATTTATGTCTGTCAATGTTTTTGAGAAGAAATAAATATTTTTGTATTTTGTATTTTTTTTTTGTATGTACTTATACCTACACTTGGCAAAGTTCAAACGCATATTTTGTTATATGACCTACTCTATGTTATTATGGGTTTGAAAATATTAGTTTCGTAAAATGAAATCAAAACAGTAGGCATAAATTGTTTCTAAACGTTGCTAAGTGTAGGTATATCCTGACTGAGAGCAGGGTGCTTACTCTGGAATATAATTCCGATAGATCGACATTGGTCAAACGTCAGTTGGTTGAGTTAAACGTCAGGGATTGGCTAGACTCAGTGAGTCCAGCCAATGCCTGACGTTTGACTGACAATTCCAATGTCGATCTATCGGAATTATATTCGAGAGTAAGCACACTGATCTGACGATTTCGATCTTTTCACAGTCTGGTCAAAGGAACTTTTCCAAACAAAAAACAAAGAATAAATAAAAAAATGACTCGTCAGTACTCACCCCCCACAATGGATTCAGTTCATCAGGCCTCAGTTGGAAGTACTTATCGGCTAAGGCAAGCGGCGGCGCGGACGCTAGCCGGACGTTGGTCCAGCATCGTAGGAACTTCACCACCGACTCGAAGGTGTACAGCGCCAGGCGATCGTTGCCGTAGTTCGACATGTGGGTCATGAACACGTTGATCTACGAAGAAAATGATTGTTTTAGTATGAAGATATTGAGAGGGATAATTAAATTAATGACCTGGTGAAGGTTGCGGGGATACGCTGGATGCAACGACCATACAGCCACTAGACGCCTAATACTCAATCTAACGCACGAAACAAATTCTGTCAACTCGCTGAGGTGCGGGGGAACGGGGTACTGCATTCTGATTGGCCCTTTCAAGGTCATTGCATTTTTACGGCCACAGGAGTGGTCGAAACTAATGCGAACTTTGTGAGTGACGACGGCTATAAGATTTATAGCCCTAATGTGTTGACAGACATTGGTCGCCTGTTATTAGGCGTCTAGTGGCTGTATGGTCGTTGGGTCCAACAGTGGACTTCTTTCGGCTGCAATGATGGTGATGAATCAAATCAACCACCATGTGGTATAAAGGCTAATGATAATGATTTTGTTGGGTTTTTGTAATACGATATCTCTAGGTGGGACTGGTCGTTCGTGTTTAGGACTACTGACTGCTCGTGACAACTCGTCAAAGATCAACAAAAGAAGGTCGGTGTCGTCGGTTTAATGTGATCTGATGAACACCCATCGATGGACCGAATTTAGTGAGCGTTGCCTAACTTTGAATAAAGACCTGTGCAGCTACAATTATTTATCCACGAGTCCCTCTATAAAATTACATGTCATCTAGTAAAGCTTACTAACTCAAACTACAAAGAGCATCAAAACATTTGCTCCATACATAATACACTAAACCTAGTGCATGATGAGAGTAATGATACAATTCGTTAGTTCATTCATCCCGTAACACACGCTTTTGTTTTGAAACACAATGTGGCGACTGAAGTAGTCACAATATTTATTGAGCCGCCAGTATGCGCAATTTATTCGGTTTGTCGGTTACTGCTATTCACTGTTCGCGTCAATACGTGTACAAGTGGTTCGAGTAACAAGTACCGTTGTTATATTATTATCGATAGGTAGTCGATGCAATTTATATTTTTTTAAACTTCATTTAGAAAAAAATTAAAACAGAAATGTTTGTCTGATTTTCAGGGACGTAGGCAATACTAATGCATTAAGCAGTAGTCCTATACAAACCTTGCGTACTTTACTAGAAATCAAACCTGTTTGCTTGAATTGTTTCTTTGAGGATTTCTGGGTTGCTTTCAACGCGTAAAATTTTCTCCCCAAAAGTTTCTTTAGGTCAGCTACCGTGCAAGTATGCATTTCATTTTTCGTCTCAACACAGCTCATAACTGTTTTGTTAAAGAAGCATACGTATTTAGGTAGCTAGTATTTATAAGTTGTCTGCCCGAAAGCTTCTCTAGCAGAAGTATTTGTAAACGCGTCATTAGACAAAAAGACATTCTGAAGACTTCATACTAAGAAAAGAAAATGACGAAAACAAAGCGTAGATAGAGAGCTGCGACAACTACGAAACTATTCCTGAAAGTATGTTGTACGGTCGTTTGAAAGCAAAGAAATCAGACACGGCGCCATTTATTAATATCACAAAGAAGTTAGACAGGCTTGATATTAGCGCAAACATGTCAAGTGCTCCGGGGTTATTGATGACCGTATGAAAGAGTTCTCTCGTTGAATGGAGCGGTCGAGGCAGCTGGCCGGACCGAAGTAGTGGCACAGGGTTAGGGCGCGGTCTCTTTGATAAGCTATTTACTATTACATATTTGGATAATCTATACTAATATTATTAAAAAAAAATAAGTTCAAAAATCTAAAACCCGACTACTAACAAAAGATATCGCGGTCTTAATAAAAATAGAAAACAAGAAAATAATTCTTGTCTGATATTCTTCGTAGTCGCATGCCACTGATACCTGATGCTTCTTCATGGCGTTCTCATTGATACAGAAGTCAGCTGCTAATTGCCAAGGCAAGGTGGCATGCGACTATGAAGAATATCAGACAAGAATTATTTTCTTATTTTCTACTTTTAAGACCGCGATTTTGTTAGTAATCGGGTTTTAGATTTTTGAACTTAATTTTTTTATTTGAATTTTATTTTTTGTGTATTTAAACTATAATATTTGTAATGTGCTCGCCAGGACCTTTCATTTGATACCAAATTTGCTATGATTATCTCAATTTAATATTTTTAAAGGTAAGTTTTTGACATTTAAATTCCGTCATAAAAAGAATTTATGAAATTTATAGAGCCTATGTCACCCGGGCTATTCTTACGAATCTATCGACACCTAATTTATTAAAATCCGTTCAGTAGTTTAGGCGCTACGGTGGAACATACATACATACACAGACTGCCAAAATCATTACCCTTCCTTTTGGCTTCGCCGTAGTCGGGTAAAAAGGAAAAAAAAAATAGTTTAAAACTGACATGAAAACGGAAACAGACATGGTAAATATTGGTAAATATCCTGTTTTCAGTGATAATAATTGCAGGAAAAATTTTACTTCTTCGGATACTCGATGGACAGATCGTTAATCGATCATCGGAACTAATGACGTAATTCTAAACGGAGGTTACGGATACATTCGTAGGTGCTATAGGCTATTAGCCTAGATGTCACAAAATTTTATGACGAAATCGCGGGCGAAGCGCTGGTCTAAACTAATAATTTATGAAGAGGGTACCCAAACGATGTAAGTTTGGATGAGGGGGCAATCTTTGTAACTACTGATCCTATTCCGAAAATTCTTTCATAAATGGTAAGCAACATTATTCGCAAGTGTCTTAGGCTATTTTTAAACCATCGGATGATTTCTGACCGTAACGCGAGCCAAGTCGAGGCGGGAATCAACAGCTGAACGTGCTTTCCGAGGCACGGAAGTAATCAGGTGACAGGTACGTCACGCATCCGCGGACTATCCTAGAAGGCAAACGCGGCTTGGCCTGTAGATTGAGACGAGGAGCTCTTGTTATTTACCCACGAACTCCTCTGAGAGTAGTTAATAAATAACGTGTGACCCAAAAACTAACAAACTATCGTAATCCTAATACTAACCCAGAGGATAGAAGTTCGTCTTGAGCTACAAAATATCATCTAGCTGCTAACTACTTAATAGGTCTCAATGGGACCGCAGCCCAACTATCTCTATACAGTGGCCCAACAATTTTGACGTAAACAGCTTTGAAAGGAGGCAGCTCGGGATTGAGTATTTTAGGCAGCTTGCTTTACTGTGCAAATCTGAGGCTTGGAATGTATAATCTGCACATCTATTCAGAATCTTGTGGTAAGTCATTTGAAGTTCGATTCACTTTGACGACTGTATTTAGTCATTTCAGTCCGTGATAGTGATCAGGGAAATAATCCCTGATCGTGTTTACTATTACGATTCGACTTTTTTTTTGGGGGGGTGGGAAATCATCAAATGACTCTGTCCGCTCTGGGCAGAGCGGTAGGGTGTGTCAGACTTCTACTGACTAGAAACCACCCATGTACCTTCTTAGCCCTTTGTGCCGAGGCCGCAGTATCTCTTTCGAACAACCCGCAGTCCCTACGAGACGATACAACTTCAAATCACATTTTTATCGTACCGCAGCCGACTGTAGGGTATTACTATTCATCAAACAGTTTTAATTCATAGGTCTGGCTAGAATTCGGAGTTGACAGTAATTATAGGTTTCAAGGTGTAAATTACATAGCTGTAATGTACAGTCACGAACACCAATATTTTCACTTGGAAAAATAATTTTCGCCCACTGTATTGATTTCATTTACATGTTACGTAACGAAACTATATTCAAGTTTTAGTTTACGATAAATTCGCGTTTGAACTTTGCATATGGGACCAGGTGATTAATGCGGGCATTATTAATAATGCACGAGCATTATGAATAATGTCTAGCTTTATCGGGCTAAGTGATTAATTACTATCTTAACGTCATTATTTATCACATTGCACGGTCATTATTATATTGCTACATGACAATTGGGCAATTTGATAATAAAGCTATATTTGACGCGGTGCGAGGGCGGGGAGGGAAGTACGCGTGGCGTGACACGCTTTGACCAATCAGAGACCGCCATTCAGCGTGCGGCTCGTGCGGCGGACTTCAAGCGCTATTGTTTTTGTGGTTTAAAAAAAAAATAACCACGAAGGGGATGGCGGGGCCAAGTCCCGAGCTCGCTTCGCTCGCTCTTGCATCCAAGTTTTCCTAGTTACGTGTTCGGTACCCCACAAACCGATTATTTAAGTTGTTTAATATTTAGTTTATTTTAAGTTAAATGACAATAACAATAAAAAAATAGTAATTCAATGTATTTGTATTACTCTGCCCAAAAGGTGATGGGCAATTTGTATAATGCCCAGTCAATTTGATTATTTGAATAATTATTATCAAATTGCACTTTCATATTGGGCATTTTTCATAATGACCGGGCATTATGTATACTGCCCAATTTATCACTTGGTCCATAACACATACATTGCTCGTGACAGTACGCATTACATCAAAACAAGGGTGTCTTAGCCTCAAAATATGTTACATTAAAATAAAAGTTATTTCTGAAAAAAACGGTTTTAATTTTTGGTGAACAAAATCACTGTTTATTTATACACACCAATGACTTATTGCACCCATTAAGGTACAACATAACGAGTGAAGCTATTTATATACTTACAGGATTATTGATGACAGTTTGAAACAGTTCCCCTCCTTGAATAGACCGGTCCAGACGATGGCGTCCCCCAGGGTACCTCTCAAGAAGCAGCGTATGTGTGAAGAGCCCACAGGTCTGTCGTGGGAGCACCATCACACCTCTATGTCGAAAACCTCGTCGTAACCTGTTGGGGAGGTTTTAATTAGAATTGTCTTTGTTTAGTAGTGATTAAGGTTATAGTGTCCTGCTTGTCCTGTTATTTGCACATCACAGGAGCTATTGGTCGCAACTGAAAATGCCGAACTCGTCACCAAATTTTGGACCAAGTCAATTTGAATATTGACTTCAATAAAATTTACAAATTGACTCATCCCAAAATAAGAAGCGCTAAGAAGGTGTTTTAAGGTGTCTTTCACGTGTTCAGGCTTCTTCGACTATTTTTGGCGGAAACGAAGCCCCTATTCATGAACTGATCACGAGAAAAAACATGTACGATGTAAATAAGCGTATTGGCAATTTATTTTAAAATAAAGTATGCCATGACACGCCTAATTATGCCACACTTGGCACAGATATTTGTCTTTATAATTAGGTATGTCCAAACATGACGATGATCAGTTGCATTGACACGGCTTCTAGCTCTAAATGACATAGCCTGTATTACCTATCTTTCAAATATAACAAGCACTAGCATTCATCTGTAAAATTGATGCTGTTCTGGGTCTTAAGACTATATTCGCTCAACTTGAAAAGCATACCACTGCAGCAAAAATAAGTTTTGATCCTTACATATTAGGTTTAGATTCGAACGCTGCATGACTAATTCGCCTCATACATACATGAACATGGGAACTCATCGGTATACAATATGTAGTAGATAGGTACTATTACTATTTATCTAATTGTAGAGCACGTACTGAGAGACAAAGCGACCAGGTATTTACGAAAGAATGCATTTATGTACACCCAAGCACAATATTAAACACACACATAATTTTAACAACGACACATGAATATGTAAAGCTGCATATTAGCGCGTACATTTATGTACATGCCGTATCGTGCTGGTTCTCCTGGGAGAGTGAGCAGAGATTACACTGCTTTAACCAGTTAACCAGTATTTGTTTAGCGTTTTGGATAGTTTAAAGTTACGAATAATCAGTAGCCTACACTTTTCTAAGGTTGATCGATAAAAGTAAATTCGTGTTAATAAACTGTCTGGTCGTCTATTGATTGTTTCGACAGTACATGGAGGACGAAAAGAGTGTTAAAGGACCCATCACACAGCTGTCATCTAAGCAGTTTGTACATCAAACTGTGTAACAAAGTAATCTTTAGCAAAAACCATTGCATAGAAAACGGCTCTTGACAAACAAAATCTCTTTAGGTACGGAAGCCCACAAAACATTGCACTTATAGGGTGCATGCGATACAGGGGTTAAGATATTTAAAGTTCAGAAATCCTACTAATATTATAAATGCGAAAGTTTGTGAGTGTGTGAGTATGTGAGTGTGTATGTTTGTTACTTCTTCACGCAAAAAAACTACAGAACGGATTTGGATGACAATTGGTACACAGATAGTTTATAACCTGTATTAACACATAGGATAGTTTTTATTCCGATTTTATCTCCCCGTGGGATAATTTTCGAGTTGTAGCGGGTGAAACCGCTGGCAGCAGCTAGTAAAAAATGATCCTAAAAAAACGCAAAATTAAGCACTTTGACCTTAATATCTCCGTAACCAGAATGTGCGGTAAGTACACAATAAGTGTCATACGGCTTCGCTAAGGTTTTATAAACTCATTCTCAATGTGACACATAACACTAAACAGAAACCCTATCCTCGAAAGCTCACTACACAAATGTTAATAGCAACCAGAGTCTAATAGTCAAGAGAAAGTGCTAAGCGTTATGTAACCTAACCATTGCATGCAGTTTAAATGTAATTGTTTCACATGCCATGGATACAATTACTGGCCAGGATTATCAATTAGACCAGTAATAAAGACTGAATCAGATCCAGACAAGGTCGTCGTGGACATTGCAGTCTGCAGTGAAAAGGCGATTATAGTCACTGCGCCATGCACGGAACAGAAAGAACAGTGGAAGTGCAAAGTAGGCGTGGTACGGCTGACATTACTCTGCGATGTCCCGCAAACTCTCAGATTTTTGACTTAGTCGTGTTTTGACATCGCTTCGAGTCGCTAGTCTCCCGCCAATTTAATTTTTGCATTGATATGCCGTATTGTCACGTATTGTGCGATTTTGGAGCGTAAAAATGACTGTAGAAAAAAATATCTTAAAAACGGAGGCGTTTCCTATCATCGGTAGATACGATTTTATTTCTTTTCTAATAAAATCGTAGTTAATATCAATTTTCTAAAATTTTCTTAAAATGTGACAATCTGTCACATTATTAGAAAATTATAATCAACCTTTTCCCATTGAAATAAAGTTCATTTTAGATCGAATGTCGATTGTTATATTTTGAACAAGGATCTTTTTTGTTCTCGAAAGTTCCATGCTACTCAATTAGTGATGTGGTTAAGATCGGTTGCAGATTTGATCGATAGATATCGATAAAATAAAACAATGTTATACTTACTGTTTAACATTTCAATACAAATATCCTAATTATCACACAAAATTTATTTTGAGAGGTGTACCTGTACAACATTAAGGCGGGGTTGCAGTAATTTTAAGATTTTTGAACCTATAAAAATCGAACTAAATACGAGTTTTTTAATAAATAAAAATCATTACATAAAAATTGAACATACTCTCTAGTAAATCGTAAAGATAGAAACGCGATTTAGAATGATCGGCTCGATACTTTTTTTTATCAAACATGACTCTAAATCATAATTTCAAACGTGTACTGCTAAGACGTTTCATCATGAATTTATATGAAAGTTATATCAGTAGATAGAACTTTTTATTTTGAAGTAAATGGTGAAAACAGATTGTATAATTTCTTTATAGTTTTTCTCCAAGAAGCAAAAAACAGTCAAAATTTAGGCATTATATCGCTCGCGCGGCAGGGCGGGGGGCGAGGTCGTGCGTACATAAAAACAAAGTACTGCAACCTCGCCTTAAAGTTACATGTTTTGTAGCTAATATAGAATCAAACTTTTACTAATTTTAATAATGATTGAGAATTGTATTGACATTTTACGTAAAAACTGATACAATAATATTGACAATTTATGTTTTTCTTTTGTATGATGAGGCATCTTTAACACCGAAATATACCTGTTTAAATAAAGTATGAATATAGGGACCATAGAGACCACCAAACCATAATAATAAAGTGATTATTATTATAAAGATACTAGCTGATGCCCGCGGCTTCGTCCGCGTGAATGTCGGTTATCGCGACCAAAAGTAATATCTTCATACCTCCCTTTCAATCCTTTTTTGCACCAAAGGTGAACGCGCACCTGACCGCGCAGGTACGCGTATTATGCTACAGTGCAATAATTACGATTACAACATTTTAATTGGCTCTAAGTTGGAAGTAGTTTTAAAAAAAAGTATCTCTCTATATCTATCATTCATTAATCATTTCATCAGGTTTCCCAAAGACGCATGCATCCGCAGTCGGGTAAAAAGTCAATATAATTTCTCTTTTATGTTAACTCCTTAGAATTTTCTCATGGAAAAACTCTGTTAGTATTTATTTGTTTGGGTTTGTTGTAAATAGTTTTATGTAAGTAATAAAATACTGTATTTTATTTTGTTGTATTATTTACAATTATTATTAGCTACAATTATTTGTTTATAATACTACAAACTTTTTTTCAAAATAAATTGGTTATCTATCGATATCGATAATATAGATAAAAGCTTAATGTGTCCCTTCCTTGGCCGAGTAGCAAAAAATACAGACATGTGACGCGAATATAATCCTTATTACTGCAGTTTTTAAGTGTATTATTGCGTCTATTGAAAATACTGCCATCTATGGACGAGTAGCGGAATTTACTAGGCAATAATGTCTAGTATGATTGCTGATTACAAAACGTCGTATTTTATTTCTGAGTGATGCAAAATAAATCCTATCGTAATACCACGAAGGTATATTTTAAAATGTAGAATCTGTGAGTTACGCTGGTTGTGATTGAAATTGAAACGACCAATCAAACAAATTGTGTAGTTGTAGTGCACTGTATGATTAATGGTTTGATTGTGTTAGTTTGGCGACACTGGTTCCGATACAGATTTCGTCACTTAGCACTTCTACAGAGTTTTTTCTGTTCTGTGGCGCCATGTCTTTGTTTTGTCTAAACGAATACTATAAAGAGAGGTACAATTTGTTATTTTCTTAGTAAGTTAGGATGTACGGGGATCTTCGGAGCTACTAAGCCGAATAGTAGTTTATGCGACTGTGCATAATGAAGGGCATTACAACACAAGTGTGGGTTTAAGAAACGAGCCGAAGGCGAGTTTCTTAATAGCATCACACGAGTGTTGTAATGCCTAATTATGTATAGTTGCATACACTAATTTATCTACCCGAATATCATAAGGGCTCTATGATGGGCTCAGGAACCATAGGGAAATGACCAGCATTGTTACCAGTGTAATGCAATAAAAAATAAACAGGTTATTAGTTGCATTCGTCGCTGCATTTACGATATCTGGCGGAGTGTTCATGTTAATTTCTGAGTCACTATCTGAGCTATCACTAATTTTCGACAGAAATAAAGAACTTATCAGAAAATTTGTCCACCTCAATGAAAGGGAATAAAAAGCTAACGAACAAATTAAATGACAGCTCGAAATGGCGGCGTTTCGGATATCTGTCATTTTTTTTAAATCATAGGCAAACGAACAAAGTCACTATTCTTGTGTCACTCGAGATCAAAATGTCGTGCGATTTATAATTAAAATCATACTGAATTGGGGTTTCGTATCCGTTTTAATGTAGATACTAGAATAGCACACTCAATTGAATTTGACACCCGTTCCAAATTTAAACTCCATAACCTACTGTTTTCAGTAGGTTATGAGCTCATTACAGTTCTGTTAATTTCTGCTGGTTGGTAATGCTGGTCATTGCCTATGGTTTTTGAACGCATTAAAGAGGGTTTATGATATTTGGGTAGATAAAATTAATTTACTACTTAATGGGAAGTTGCATTATCCACGTGTGTATTAATAAATTGATTCCAATAAAATAATTGTGAGATTTAATATACTTTTATAGAATGTTGTAATGAAACAATGCAGACACCTCATACAAACATAATAATGAGACCCAATAGTGAGTTAATATCCAGTCAAAAACCACAGTACACAAAAACATTAAAGCCACGTACGGCCTGAATCCGATAACAACCACACACACGGCAATTTTAATCAGAATTGATTTCATTTTGTACGTTTTGAACAGACATATTTTTGTTCAACGATACTCGTGTGCCGTATTAATATAATTATTGGAATTTCATTGTCGGGAGCCTGAGTATCGAGATAGTAGTTTTCGCAACCCGCAACGCAACGTTTGCGGTCAACACGAGTTTGGGTGAAGCCGCATAGTAGCCGCAAACATTTGGGTGAACAGGACACTTATTGCGTGCGTTACTAATCCGCTGTTATCGGTACTATAATTAATGATTTTAGGCGGAGCTGATGATGAGGTTTGATTTAATTGGTAGCGATAATTAATCGACGTTGTTAAAGCAGTGTTTGCTCTTTCACTTATCTTATGGTGTTGATAAAAACAGGAAAATACACACCAACGCCTATTCTAATTAGGACAGATTTCCGTTTAATTTTCGATAATAATTTAGGAATACCGGCACAATTGTAAAAACCTTGTCTTGTTTTTAAATCATATTAATAATAGTCGAGCGAAAGTATGTAGAACACATACTGAAAAATTGATACGAATTTCATTTCAGATTTTCATGGATACATTTTATTGACAGCGGCAAAGAGAACACAGTTAACAAAATAACGACTTGTTGTTTCTTTGAGTAACACTTATTTCAACGAATTCATTTAAACGAACGAATGTAATAGTAGTACATGACTGTTTGATCTAAACGCTCCTCAACAGCTACATTAGTTAGAACAAATAGACACAACAGACAAATAAAACTTACCTAGCGGGTCTCAAATGCGGGTACTCCTCCGTACTGGTCACTTTGACGTCCCACACTTTCCTCCAAGCCTCATATAACGGTTCATGTACGGGGTAAACTCCTGAGTGATGTGGGGACACGGAGTAGCAGGAGTTTGTGGGGATTCCGTGTTCTAGAGCGAATTGTTTGTTCAGCATCATCTCTGATTCTAAGTGGGTGACGTTGTTGTATAGGTGGGGCTGCTGGTGGTTCCACATGTGGCAAAACCTGCGGACAAATAAAGATAATGTTATATATCGCCAACCACATGGTTAGATAGAACGAGCTAATCCAAAAGAAGAAAATTAACTTGCAACGTAAGTAAAAGATTATTTCTGTTTCCTTAGTTCGGTAAAATATGGGACCTCATGTAAGAAAAAAATACAGAGAGTCATAAGTAAGCATACAGCTACGACTAAAACCTACATTTTCTCATACTTTTTTTATGTCCGCAGCTCATTCACATAAAATAAATAAAAAATCTTCTGAAAAAATGTAGGTCACCGTCTACGGTAATAATGTAATTACGCAGTAAACTTTTACATTTCCATGAAAATAGATGAAATAATGCACTCAAGGTTACCAAGAACTGACTTTGTGAATACAGAAACATCGATTAGCAAACTCGGAAACTCATACGGTTGACTGCGTTGAGATAAACATGAGAGTTATATAACTGTTATAAGTAAGTATACAGCTATGCATATAACCCGGGTTGGGAATGACGTTATGAACTTGACATTAACACGCACGTCGAAAAGTCTAAAGATAATGCATTGAATTGGCAAATCAATTATTCAGTATTAACTAGGTTTGGAGGTCAGTATAGCTGCATCTGGTAGGATTGGAAGCCGCCACGAGGCTAGGCAGATGAATAATTATTACGATAAAAAGATTTTACAAAAAAAAAAGTAAGACCCTGGCTCCAAAGCTAGGTTAGAGAACCTGTATGCCGTACGATGCCAAGGACAGAGATTACACGTTAATTCCGATACCCACACTGTTTCTGCGTTAATTTCCTCTACCGGCCACTAGGATCAGCTCAAGGTAAATTGTCTTAATTTAATAATGCGTGCAATTGAGACCACTTAGTACAATAATGTGGCTTTTGCGACGAGATGATAACAGAATGGCTCGTCCTAATAAGGTTACATGAGCATGGGCAACATTGTTCCGCTATCTGTTTGTTGAGACGGTGATAATGTGAGCATTAAGTGACATCCAGTTAATTAAATTTAATGTATGATTGATATGATGCTTATCCTATTGTTTACTGGTTTGTGTTAGTTTTGAGAGTGTTTCGAGGACTACTGAATTGACTGCGTCGTTGGTCTAGTGGTTGCAATCGCGACTGCTGAGTATGTGTTCCTGGGTTCGATTCCCAGGTCGGGCAAATATTGTTATTAGGTTTTTCCTTCGGGAATTTGTCAGCGTAGTCACGGATTTTGGATTTGTGCCCGGTTGCTGGCAATAGGCTCGCCCCCTATTACATGGCGATTCAACATAACTGGCGAAATGTGAGGGTAATATTAAGAACACCTCCGTTCGTGAGCGGCTGGCCAGGACATGGCTGGAGGTGGATCACTGTGTTGCCCAATTTCTCACAGGTCATGGTAACTTTAAGAGTAAATTATTTTCCTTCAAGCTTGTTGAGTCGCCTTTTTGTCAATGTTCTACATCTGACTGCGAATATGAACAAACTGCACATCACATTTTATGGGAGTGTAGTCTTTGGCAGAATGAACGTAATATTATGTTAAATAGTGTACAGGTTACATCCGGAGTTATTTACTATACGGACCTTGTAGAAACTAGAACAAATTTCCGTGCGTTCAAGCAATTTTGTCATACCTATTATTGGAATCAAATATAACAGCTCACAACTTAGGACCCAGTAATATTAATGACAATAATATCCGTGGTGCTAGGCAACTGGGCTTATCTCAGTTGTATACGTCCCTGTGTGCCTATTGGCCTTGTTCTGTTCTGTCTCCTGCTGATATGGAGGAAAGTGGAAACTATGTTTTTTTCCTACTCCTCCGCTATTCTTTTCTGATTAATTTCGTTGCGGGATCCAAGACAGTTAAATCATTTCTCTGGGACTTCGTCGAGCTTCATTGTCTCGGCGCTTTTCTTGCACTGTTGATTCTGGCTAACAGGAGTTACAGTGGTTTGGGAATAGTGTGGCGGGCTTGTCCCAATAAAAAAAAAAAATTAAGAACACCTCTGCCTAACCAGTCGGGGTTACAGCGTAATGTCATGTTATGTTCAGGGGCCAATTGCTTCAAAACGGCAAATGAAAACATGCATCGTGAAGATAGCGAATCGTCCTTGAACCAGAAATTCAAAGACATGTGACGGTAACCACAATTTCAAGACAGAAGGACTGTTTTTCAGCAGTGGGAACGTTATAGGTCTAAATACATACCTATATAAACTCTCAGATAGTTTATTAATGACGAATAAACTTCACAATAAAACTCTTTAAATAAAAATCAAGCTACTAAGTTCCTATTTACAATTTTCTTTGGTGAGTCTCATCTTTCAGTAAAACTTTCAATATACGCACATACTTGCCTGATAAATGAACCGACAGAATTCAGACACGTGAACTGAAACTTTGTGCTCACAACATGCATATTAAGTTGACGAAGAGTTGTCGTGTTCAAACTAAGTCTGCTGTAACTGGTTACCTTAGCTGCTAATAATGTACCATGTTTCTGAGCTTATATTATAATTCTATATAATATGGAGAAGATTCTAACCGCCTTATTAATAAAAATAGTTAAACCTGGTTTAACTTACGCTTGGTTTATCTCGCATGCCGTCTCACTTCAAAAATATTCAAAAGTAAGTTAAACCAGGTTTAACTATTTTTATTAATAAGGCGGTAAGAGTTTATATAGGTACAGTATGTGAGGTTAAACGAGGGACTTATTCAGGGACGGTATTCAGTATTCGATAATGTAAAAAAAACTATAACCATAATTTGTGACGAAATTGTGCCATGGCCCCGCACGCTCTCCAGATCTCATTTAATAAGACTTTTCTTTTTCGCCATTGTCCTACGCCAGATTTAAAATATGAGAGGAAAATGAACACACTGTATAGTTAGTCAAACATTTTGGAGGTATTTATTCATCATGGCTCTTATAACCGACTATGGTAAGGTCAAAAGATGGTTATCATTTTAACAGGCTTTGTATAATGTATGGATGGAAGGGACAACTGCGCGAAAACGGTTACCACGTATTCAGAACATCCTTCTGAACAAACTGAAATAACCGAGAAAAAATTTGTGCGTCCCATTGAAGAAACTCATAGATTATTTAAAAAAAACCACCTTAGACCAACATACACCGTCAAAATGTAGTTTTTTTCTTCTCTTACCGTGATTGATGACATTATTGGTTAATTTAGTGTATATTTAAGTAATAACTTAAATATAACACTACATTTTTTTCTTTCTTTGTTTTTTCTTTTACATTTAGTGTTTCAGACAAAAGTAACTACTTACTTATAACACTAGAACTGATGTTATGTGCACGTATATTTTAGAAACCATAACAAAGATCGCTAGAATCCAAGAAAACATTTACGTGTTCTGCTATGCAAGTTGCACTAGTGTTATCCAGTTTTGCACTTCATCTATCACTACACTTCACTCTTACGCCGGCTTTGGTCAATCAAACTCATGCATGCATCTAGTCGGAGGAAGAACTAGGAACGCTACTGGGAGAGCGTACCTGAAGTTATGTCTTATGACACGGAAACAGGACGTTCGTGTTTGAAATAGGACACACCGATGGTGGAAATTTGTAATGCCGTAAGGAACATGCGCTTGTCAATGGATTTTCAGCTTTTAGCGATCTGCTGAACATTGTAATTTAACACACATAATGAATAAGAGATAACTCAATATATATGGTATTTAGAACGAATTGCCGTTCCATGACACTGTTGAATTATAACTCAGGTACCCTATTTCAATACCTAAAATAATCCTTCAAAGGATACTGAAATTCGGGTTTTTGAAATATCTTGAATGCACCGAACTCAAAAACTCAAACTCAAATTCTTTATTTCAATTAAGCCATTACAGGCACTTTTGAATGTCAGAAGAACATTTCACAAAAAAAAAACGAAACTACGAGTGCAATACGTCATTCCGAAAGCCACCACGCCGAACCACACGCCACCGAATGCCCGCAACAACGAACACTGCGAGCACGAAAGCACGCAGCGACGCAAACCGCAACAACGAATGCTCGAGACCGACCCTATCTTAACCGCAAATGCTACTACAGACTAATGCTCGTCTCATACGAGCACGAAAATTGTCATGTACTAGTTTGATGCTGCAACTCGAGATGGTTGCTATGTAGTATGAAGAAAAACCAGACCGGAGCATATACTCGCGAATGGACTGAAATCACGAGTTCTGCTGAGCTGTTCTCTCGCGAAAGACAAGGAGAAATATAACGAGTTCATGGCTCATCATATTCCTGCCCTTATCCCAATTCATTTAGGGTCGGCGCAGCATGTCTATTTCTTCCATACTTCCTATTAATTGTCATCCTAGCAATCAACTTCTTTCTAATATCCGAGTTGATGGTTAACCTTCAGTAATTAGTGAGGAACACGAAGAAGGACATTAGTAAATGAGAAACATGATATAATAAGCTCTGAAAAAGGTACTTACCAATTAAAATGTTCCCTATGCCTCAGCAAGGCATCATCGCCCATGTTCTCGAGCGATGTCCCGTGATGGTAGTACTTGGCGCTGTAGCCCAGGTTGAACCTGAACCCTGGCACCAGTCGGTGTAGCGCCGCCTGCGACGCTAACATTGCTGCTACGTCTTCTTCGTGAAGACGGGTTCCTAGGAAAAAAATAACATAACATCATGCCTGTTTCTACAAAGGGCTAAACACATACAAACACAATTGTGACGTTGAATAGTTTAAGTCCTAAGTAATAGGGAGCCTATTTCCCATCCACTGGGCTCAAATCCCGAGTCTGGGCTGCTCAGAAATTCTAGATGAGTTTTCTAACCAGAAACCAAATAACCTTTTTACGACCTGGGAATTGAACCAAGGGCCAGCAGTAGTAAAAATAAGTAGAAAGAAGTGTATAAAGTAAGAAACTAATTTAACAAACAGACACTTAACTCAGTACAACAAACGTTAAACTTACTAAAGTGGGACTAAAATTCCCAACAAAAATTCAATTTGGTTTTAACTATAAAAGGCATCGTTTCACTGCAAAATGACATCAGATTTTACTACGTCACTACTATGCATACTGTCAATCCGTATAGGATTTGAATTACAATACGAGCACACAAGTTATTCCAAGGTTACAAAGCGAGTTCAACAAACTTGGTAAACACTAATTGCCAGTCGTTCTAGGGTATCTATTTAGCACAGTCTCGCAATTTAATTAGGCATGAGAGCCGTACACGAATACCACAAGAAACGTATAAAGGGCAACAATATTGCTATTCAATGCACCTAGGTGCTAATATTATTCAGATCTTGCGCGCATACTAATAGTTAGGACAATGGCAACTAAACGCTATACATTGTTGGATTGATTGAGCTCTATATTAATTTATTCGTGTTGGGAAACGCTTAAAACAATTCGTTTACATTTTTTTGTCTCGATTTCTGCAAAAAAATATCGGTAATCGCCGATACATATTCAGTGTTCAGAGTCCAGGGTATTCGAGACTCTGATAACACAATAATGGTAATAAAAGAAGTCAATTGTAGTATTCCCTGTAGGTTAATACAAAATGGGCAGTAAAAACCCAATGTAAGTATACGATAAAATTTTACTGAGTGTGTTAAAGCGCTTGTTATTGAATTGAATTGCTTGCTAGCTGTATACACTCGGAGAGTTCATTGAAATGCAGTTTAGTCCGTGCTTAGAATGCTAAGGATTACTTTAAATTATGTTCGGCGATAAATCTAGAAGCAAGACACCTTACATTTCCTGGCGCATAAAAGCAATCACCCTAATAATGCTCTCACAATAGTGAATGCAGAGGTACTTGTAAGTTGTCGGTTTCTAAAAAAAAGCGATTAAGTGCAACAGAGATGACGTCTAGCGTCTCTGAAGTAAGTGTCACATACAAATGTTATTTTTTATTATGAATTAATTATGTTCCAAAAGATTTTTTTTTTCAATTTGTAGTAATGGTTCCGATAAATTCGCCAAAATTCCGATTAGGTACTGCATTTGCTGCTACTAGTGCAGAATAAAAAAAATAGGTGCTATTTACCAAAATAACATTATTAACACACAATAAATTACTAAAAGTATAACCAAATTAACCAACCTCTTTCTCCCACGAAGATGTCATCAATATCGACGAGTATCCACCTGTCGAGGCTCAAGCTAAGCTGGCCGTGGCTCAGGTAGCTAAGAGCGTCCAGGAACAGAATCCTATGCAGCCAGAACTGTAGGCCCGAGCCGAACAGAACTCGTTGGACGCCGTCCAAACGACCGTGGTCTTGTATCACTGTCGCGAGCGGCATGCGCTCCTCTGTAAACATTGCTATAATTTAGTATAGTGCTCTATTGACATGGATTTCGTGCTGTTTTGCCTTTGAGAGATTGATGGGGTAAATAGAATGGGTTATTGGCATTCCAAGAGTGGATCATACAATATATAGGCCGGTCGTAGAGTAATTTGCATAACTGCTGTATTCTGGAATGTATATCAGTTGAATGTTTTTTTAAGTTTGATCGAAAAATGGTAATATTGCAAAGCCCTTATTTCCCACCTTCCACTTACGACGACGTTTGAGGCCAATCTTTAAGATAAGAGTCTAGTTCGTCCCGCTATGTCTGCCCGGGCTTTTCAGTTACTTCCCAGATACAATATTAAAATCAATGTCGATGCCCTCATCAGCATATAAACTACTGATGCGAGGAAGTTACAAGCCAATTCTATAACTCTTATTGTTTTATAGTTCGTGCGTTTCGAATGTGAATACTTTCTCAAACAATGTGAGGAAATCGAATTAGCATAATATGTTAAAAGTTGCCTAATTAAATTCGAATAAATGATGATGATTATGTTATTTATTGTTCATAGGTATTATGATTCACATGGTATATTAATGCGAAAGGAGGTCTCCCCTCCCTCTGTCCATCCCCCTTAAGAGAAAAAACCTTTGCCCCAGCAGCAGCAGTGAGGAAATGATAGGCTCATTTTGCTTTAAGATACTGAAGAACTATGTTTGATCAACATCAACCTCAGCCTATACAACAATTCATGGTTGGACATACGCCTCTTTTAAAGTGGGACGGCCTCTGGTTCGGGGGAAGCTTTTCCCAAATCCACTAGCCGATTTGCGAAAAGCTTGTGGCCTTCTTAATTTGACTTTCCTCTAACTATTGAAAATAGGCCCGATATAATTATGAATCATGAATTCCACATTAAAATGTTTGGTCTTTAGTGGGTGTACAACCATTATTTTCCACTTCTGTAATATTAAATCTGTTTCAACAGCTGCGTTCAGCTTTTAGGCTTACGTTAAAATTCTGATTATTTAAATTTAATTTAATTAATTCATTGTTGCCTTTACTTTCTGGGAACCTTCTTTGAAGCATAAAATTAAAATTTTCCTCGTAATCGGTATTCAACAGTCATTTCATTTTTATCGCTGTTTTCAGAGTAAACGTATTTTCAGACTTGGTACTTTTTATTCAAGCCTTTGATTAATAAAATCTGATAAATATAATTTGTCAATCTGTTATAATTATGAGTACTTTATATTTTCTCTTTACGGACAACTTTATAAATAATCAATTTCAATTGAAATTATATTACCAAAAAATAATTAACGATTCATCACATCACTGTCACGACCTAAATTTTGATTCTAATGTTAGACTCAACTAAAAAGCAAATGTAGGTTAAAACTCTAAACAAAAATATGTTCCAGAAAAACCTTGACAGTAATACCGACACATCAAGAATAGATTGCTTGAATCTACGTAAGTGTTATGGCATTCCTTCATTAATTAGGACATGATGACTGAGCGAGATTAATATTAATTGACGTTATTCGAAACTACCATTAGATTTTAGCACGATATATTGGGTAACTAGCTTCTGCTCACGGTTTCGCTTACTAAGACTACAGGATAAAAGTATCCCAGTATTCTTATTCTAGTAATAGTAGTGTGGCGATCTAATCTGTTTGCATGTTGAACATGGCCAGAAATTGCACCAGATAAAAAAGTTTCCACGTAGAAAGGGGAGGCCTTTGCTCAGTAGTGGGGAATATTATAGAATAAGAAAAAAAGTAGTCCCAACCCTGGTCATGGTCAGCGATGTGTATGCCAAGTTTCAGAAAAAATCGTACAACCGTTGAGGCGTTAAGGTGTGACACAACAACAAACAAACTTACATTCAAATGTACATTATATTAGTTGGATGCGTTTCTTTATGGTGGTGGAATATTCCAGAATTTAATGGTAGGTATAATGGTCGAACAAGTTAGAGAAATGGCTGAAATTTTGGGTTTTATGTGCCTTTGGTGGTGCAGTTAGCAACGAAAGTCAGTTAAAACTTTTTTTATTAATCATAACTGTGCACAGTAACAATTCTAAGGCCTTTTCTTACAAAGTTGGCATGAACAATGATCACAGCTTACTTAAGGCGGATACAACAATTTCATTAAAAAAAACTTTTTAACAAAAAATAAAACCGACTTCAAAAAAAAACACAAAAAAGTGAAAAATAAACTTTAGAAGAAAAACCAGTCTCTGAAGTCGGTGACTTTTGTTTGTTTGATTTAATTTTTTGCTACCGACTTCAGAGACTGGTTTTTCTTCTAAAGTTTATTTTTCACTTTTTAGTGGTTCACATGTTCATGGGTCAATGTGGACAATGTAGTTTTTTTTGAGTTTTGTTGATTTTTCAAAAACCGCTTGTCCGATTTCGAAAAAAAAAATATGGGACCATTTCGGAAGTATACCCTTTCCAACAAAGAAAGAATTTTTCAAATCAGCAAGTGACGGAGTTATGCCCGAACAAACATAAAAAAAAAAAAAAAATACAAACATCCGAATTGAGAACCTCCTTCTTTTTTTAGAAGTCGGTTAAAAACCGAACAGATTTACTTACCAAAAAGTAAACCCAAACTCTTCGACTATTTACTTAATGAAAAGTTTAACTAACGCTCACGTATAGTCGACCAAGAAATTGGTTTACTCTAAGGTTGAATATCATTTGCACGTACAAAACATCAAGTGCTATTTTCACGTCAGAATCTGTCAATCTGTCATCCTTAGCGAATAATTATGTTACTGGGAGATGTCATCAAAAGTGGTAAACCAATTTCTTGGTCGACTATACATTTAAATATTATTCTTTGAATTTAAATGACTTAAACTTTCCTTGGCGACCGTACTATCAGTACAATCACGAACAATAGTATGGTGCTGCTGACTGTACATACAACCCCGTTTGGTAAACTAATAGATAAGGTATCGATTTCGATGTCCAATGCCTCCATAGATTACTTGAATGACCATGCTAGAATGGATTTCGTGATTGATGAATTCAATTTAATGGGAAAATATGGTTGTGAGATTAACATGCTATATTCATACTAGGGATGTAACAGAATAAATGCAAGACTGACTCAGACATTGAAAATAAACAGGTTTTGTTTTATGAGTTTTGGAAATTCATTAAATACTTTTCTTTTGTTTTCCATACGCGATCGCATAACAACATTTTACAAATACAAAAGGACGGAACAAAGTTGATAGCTTGCACGTCGTAGTTACCACTCAGCATGATGCTGTGCTATGGGGAGCCCACAGCACAGCGCTGGTTTTCAGTGGTCACCCGAGAAAATACGTATGGAAGCCAAGACAACATAAATACTTATATTTTTGTATATCGGTCTGATGTCCGCAACTCTAAATCAAGCACGAATGTTTTGCGTACGTAATATTTTATTTATTTTGATGTTTTCCGCGGGCGAAACCAACGACAAAAGCTAGTATTCAATAAAATATTTATAAGCCCGACTTAATTTTATTGCCGTGAGCTGTTTGTTTATAGTCAACCAATTATGGTATGAATATAATACCGATATCGCAGTAGGCAATCATTTATACAGGGATTGAAAATGTAAATCGTCGGAGGCTGTTTAAATTCTACTTACTGCCGACAACCAGATAATATCTCCATCAGTAACTATTCGTTATGTCAACGTGAATATTGTCAAGAAATTCCTCAATTTATCCCGTATTCTAGAAACTTGATCAAACCTTTGATAAATAAATGTCTTGCCAGTTCTCACGGTATACCTGCTAATATCGTAAATCGTCATGAGAATAAATTGATCAAGCTTTACAAATTAGGGATTTAATCAAGAATTCCACGATTACTAAACGTATGCATTTGTACTTCTTATAGAGGAGTGGTATATAGACGGACTTAATGCCATGAGGTATTCTGTACCAGTCAACTAGTTGCTCTAGCAGTTTGTACTTCTTGTAATTTTGATGGCATTAGCTAAATAAGATCTACGAGACTGGAACTCACAACACAGGATAATATCCGGTAAACCTAACCTAAATTAAATAACTTTATTTTAGTTCATTTTTTCATGCGTGTAAGAAGAGTCTTCATGAAGCCTTTTAGTTCTAAACCTGAAGTTTCAACGTTTTCACAATTACATATTTCTCATGCAACGTTTCTTTTCCATAATTTTGGCGGAGAGTTAATTAGTTTGAAGTATAAAATACTTGGTTGACTTCGAAAGGGTCTATTTACCTACTAAAAACTTTTTGTCTCTCCAAAGTTTTGGAGAGAAAAAAAAAACAAATACTGATAGGCACTAACTAATGCCTATCAGTACCTATAGGCACTAACGACACGACAAACGATGATAAGAATTATTTAATGGTACCCTACTTGTGAGGGGACGTAAAATCTGCTAAAAATCTATATAAATAAAGAGAGAAGTCCTGACTGACTGACTGACTGACTGACTGACTGACTCATCAACGCCCAGCTCAAACCCTTGGACCTAGAAAGCTGAAATTTTGCACAGAGGTTCCCTTTATAATGTAGACAAGGAATAAGGAAGGATTTTTCGAAATTCAAACCCTAAGGGAGTTAAATAGGGGATGAAAGTTTGTATGGAAAATCGTCATTTTCACGCGGGCGAAGCCGCTGGCAAAAGCTAGTTATACATAAATCTTGCTCACCAGTAGATCCATATTCGTTTTGGCGGAGCGCCCACGCGACTGGCTCATACGTCGAACTGTTGGCCCTAAACACGGCCCAATGGTCTCCTGGCAGTGGCCCCCAGGCTGTCTCCCCGGCTCTGGCTAGCCTAAGAACTGGTGATGCTGGGTTCAGGGTTGCGTCCTAAGGAGAAAGATTTTATTTAATACGAGTAGTAAAATATAAGCTTATAATTAACACATTTGAAGAAGAAGAAGACATGTTGCGCCGACCCCGAATGAATTGGGATAAAGGCAGGAGAATGATGATGAAATAACATATTTGACTCATCTGGGGACGTCGCGGTATGTCTTCTTCTAACATATTGTTGACACAGTCAGTTTTAGGAAGACAGTGTGAAAGTGAAAGTTATTGTACTCAAAGCTTTACTTATGACGTGTTTATGTTTTCTTGAGAGTCCTATTGCATAAAAATAGTATTCTTCTCTTAGTTGGTAATATTTTATCTGGTCAGACAGCATGTTAACATGTAAATGTTTCGCCAGTAGGCGCCATTCGTTTGGAAGGCTCGTGAACGTAAGCAACGTAGTACTCAAACGCTAGTCCGAAACGTGTATGTAGAACCTAACAAACATTTCTGTACACAAAGATAGAATCTATGTTTATGTACTTTTCGGAAAAGTTAGTTTAGCTGAGGTATTTCATGTTTTATCTGGCTGTCTTTTAATTTGGTGTTACATTCGTAATTTGAATACTAAAGAGAAAAAGGTGCCGTTCGTGAAAATTTAAAGAAAAACAAACATAGGGTTTATTTTTTAGTGGTACCCACAAAACCTATTTTCATTTTCCTAGAAGTTTGGAGACTGAGAAAAAACCATTTTAGGGATTTTAGGTAATAAGTTTTCGTCTACTTGTTCAAAGTCTTATTGCTATGTCTCGACAGAATAAATTGAGCACTGTTCTTTTTCTGTTTCTAAGTTTTTTCTCAGTGTCGAAGTATGGAATTGTCTTCATAATTTGAGGAATACTATTCATAAATACGTGGAGTAATTGTTCAAGTAGGTACCTGCATCAGTTACTTAGTAGTGGTACAGCTTATTCGCTTACAGGTATTCAAAAGTAGTTCTTAAGCCGAGTACCACGAAACGAGACTTGTATTAGACCTCATACAGGGAAAATCGTGGGTAAAATGGTACAAAAATATTCGATGGTATGACATAAAAATAGCTTATTTGACATTTTGAATATTATTATAGACGTTAAAATGTGACACGCATATCTAAAGGTCGTCTATTTATGATCAAACGATGTATTGTCCTGTCTTACTTATTGGAACAATCACATGTTTTTCCCTTCCTACATACAAGTAACAAACTTTTGCGTAAAGTTTGTATGTTGCGAGGTAATCACCAAATTGTTGTTTGCGCAGTTATGGGTGTTATTTTTGGACATAAATATACGAAAGCTATTTTTATTACCTACCTAACATCAAATGATAAAGAAAACTTATTATAAAAAAATCTAGCCAAAGTCACCGTGTTTCCCCAACGACGGTAAAATAATGAACTGTCTGCGCTTAACAACGTGTAATGAGGTAATAATCTGACAGTACTCACCTTTAGCCTCAAATTAGTATGCATAAACAGAGGGAATCCTTTCAGCTGAGCGCCAACCAGAGTCTCCTCCCCGGGCGTTGCGAACGCCACAACACCCACGGAATATTCCCTGCAGTACTTATCGAGGAGTTCTCGATTCCATTTGTCCATGTTCGCGTATTTCGATAGCGATTCGAACACGATGACACCGTATCGCCCCTTGTCCAACGTGGTAAGAACGGGCAGACTCTTGCCCGCTACTTCCACCTTGTACCTGAACAAAAAGAAAACAACAAACATTATTTTGCTGTCCTTACTCATCAGTAATTTAAAAACAGAGAGGTCAGGTGCGTGACACTAGCAATTGGCGTGCGTGCGTGTGTGAGCAGATGTATGAACGTGGACTGCGGTGGCTGTCAGTAGTTTCTGTGAACCCCCATGTGAAAAAGGCTTGTGTTTCTGCATGTTTGTGTGTTTTGTTGGTAAGAACATATAGTAAAGAAAACTTGTTCTAGATAAAAGGAAATTAGTGTGACATTTTTCGCTGTGACACAGCTTGCACCCAACAGAGATTGATACAATTTGGAAAATTTTATGTTCACCGTACGTATTCAGTTTGAATTATGGGTAACAATTACATTATTTGTGAATGGCTAGCCGTATGCAAACAGAACAATAAATTAACATTCCATATTTTTATGGAACATGCGAGAGAGTGAGATAACACCGGTAGCGTAGGTATGCTCTACTCTAAATCGATTTCGAGATACGAGTAAATCAGTGTAAAAACCACTTTGTTTTACGGTGGAGTTATCAGTAGGCCACTCTATTTGTTATTAGAATTACTAAAACCGATATTATACACTTCACTTAAGTGAATCAAAAAAAGTGAAATAATGTCCACTTCATAAAACAGAAGACTGGTAATTTCATTGTCGCAATTTTGTTCTTCTTCTTTTATTATACATTTTAGACTTAAAAAAGTTATAAAAAATCAAGAAAAAACGCTAAGTATTCTGTATTAATAATAATAATAATAATAATAATCATTTATTTCAGATTCATCATGAGATTACATCCATATTTGTTAGTAGAATTGCAAGCTTACAAACTAGTGTTAGTAATAATTAATTAATTAATAAATAATAACAGATTGTTTATACATAAAATATCAATAATAATAATAAATACATCCTAAATGACAGGTCCGGGTGGACTACCCGATGATGGTGGCGAATCACTATACGACTGCGTGCAGCCGTATCCAACGAGCCAGCATCGGAGAGTCCCACCGGTCCGCCAGCGCGCGTAGAATGGTGTTGGGACTGTCACGCGTGCGGCGCATGATAGATGCGCACCGTTTGCGCATGATGGCCGTGAAGCCGTCTGTGTCAGCCGCCGCGAACATCGCGGAGGCGCTGCAGTAGCGCGGCAGTCCCATCAGCACCCGAAACGCGTTATTGTATTGAACGCGCAGATCGCTGTATGTCCGCTGTGTATAGTTAACCCACAGGCTGCAGGCGTAAAAGGACTGACAGTACGCTTTAAAAAGCGCAACCTTGACAGTCCTCGTGCACCGTGCAAACCTGCGGGCCAACATGTTGCATCGGACAGACAGCGCTCTGCGCTCCCTTTCGATATCCACACAGTCCTTAAGGTCCTCGGTGACCCAGTGGCCCAAATACTTAAATTGCTCGACTTTATTTAACGCAGTACCACTAAGAGTGAAATTCGGCACGAATGTGTATCTCTTGTTGTCCGGCCTGAAAATCATGATTTCACTTTTTTTCGCGTTGTATTTGAGCCCATGGGCCACCGCGTAGGACTCACACATTTTCAGGAGCCTCCGTAAGGCACCAATTGATGGGCTCAGCAACACCATATCGTCTGCGTAGCTGATGTTGTTTACGCACACTCCATCTATATGACAACCTACGCCGGTGTTGCTGAGCTCATCGATCAGTCGGTTGATGTACAGGTTGAAAAGCGTGGGGGAGGTCAGCCCCCCCTGCCTCACCCCGCATTCCAGCCCATACTCCCCCGAGAGAGAGCCTGCCCATCTTACACAATTCTTTTGTTTATTGTACCAATGCATAAACAATAGTACAATTTCCCTAGGTACACAAGTTTCATCCCGTAATTTATCCCACAGGATATCGTATGATACAAGATCGAACGCTTTCGATAAATCCAGGTAGCACGCATATACCGGGGTCCTTCTACTCGTGTAATACTGTACGGTCTGCTTGAGGCACAGGATAGCACTCTCGGTGGAAAGTCCAGGCCTGAAACCGTACTGCGCGTCGTTTAGCGAGACGTGTTTATCCAGGTGCTGACCAAGCAGACCGTCCAGCACTTTGGCGACCACTGTGGCAAGAGAGATCGGCCTATAGTTGTTTACATCTGATGTATCACCAGTTTTATTTTTGATGATTGGTACAACTACAGTCCGCATAAGATTGTCAGGCAGGTGGGAGTGGCCTAAACACAAAGTAAAAAACATAGAAAGCACTCTGGGTAGGTGTACACCTGCGTTCTGCAGGTGCTCGATGCTAAGGCTGTCGTGACCCGGAGATTTACCCCTCACCATGCCTTTGATCACCGCACGCACTTCCTTCGTAGTAAAATAAATACTACGGTCACCACCTTCCTGAGCATCGGGCACCTGCTGGGCTGGCCCCAGAGGCGAATCCACTCTGAAATGGCGGGAGAACATAGCGGCGATCTGACTAGGCTCATGCACTCCCGCCACGCTAACGGGGAGGCCCGGCTTATGATTTAATTTATTTGTGTTTTTCCAGAACTGACCGAATTTCTTGTTTGAGTGAAATTCAGCAATAATATCCATTTTTATTTGTTGTTCATTGTTCTGACACCATTTTAATTTCGATTTAAAAACGCGTCTAGTTTCACACATATCATTATAAAGACGGCCCGCCCCGGGCTTACCCCCATACAACCAAGCCTGAAAACATAGCCGAGCCTCCCCATGAGCGCCGCGGACGTGTCTATTCCACCCGGTAATATATTTACGTCTACACTTCTCGGTAACATTATAACTACATACAGCGGCTTCTGACAGTATACAAACAATCTCGTCATACAGGTTATCTAACAGGATTTTATGACTTTTGTTACAACACATTTTATCTGAGCAGTCTCTTAGTTCAGAGGGAAAATCAATTTCACGAAGTTTAGAGTGACATACATTTTTAAATTTTGATATTTGAGTCGAGTCTCGTTCACCCCAGACTATTCTATTTATACAAACAATAGGCATACAAATCTTAGGCTTAATCAAGTTAAAATTACATTGTATAGACACAGGGTAATGATCAGACCAATAAGTATTATATAACACAGAGACCGCGGACACTGAGAGCCGCGCGGCACTTGTTACAAGACAGTGGTCGAGCCAGCGCCGGCAGCCATGCGCATCACTGACAAACGTGTGACTGTCCGACGGCAATAGTTGCAGGTCTACACAGGACCACGATTGTTCCGCACAAAAAGTTAACAGTTCCGTAGCAAATGATTCACTGGGGTGCGCATTGTAGTCCCCTAACATAAATACCGACTCCACATTGTGACTGTCAATAATGGCTGACATTTCACTAAGACACTCTGTGAATTCCACTAAGTTTTCATTGGATTGGGTAGGCATATACACAGAAAATATCAAGATGGAACGATCACTGAGCTCGATTTTTATCGCTGCGAGACGCACACTATTACACTTCACTATGGTTACCGTCGGAAAAGCAACCCTTCTCCACAGCAGGGCAACTCCGCCGTAAGGCCTGCCGCGTAAGACACCTGCCGCGGTGTCCACAGCCGAGGTACCCGTGCAGGCGAAGTCGTCGTCTATCGCGGCCAGGTACCCGAGGTCGTGTGGCAACAGCCACGTCTCCTGCAGCGCCACAACATCAGCCGAGCGACAAAGCTGCCGCACACATTCCACTGATCTCACCACGTTCTTGCAGTTAAAGCTTATCAAGTTGATGTTATTCATAGATTAGATTTCCTGCTAATATTCCCGCTAGTCACACGGACATTTTCCTTATCACGTCTAATAAAATTTATAAATCGACGGTAGGCTACCCCCTTTGGCCAGAAGTCATCACTCAGGAGATTCATTAACGAACGTTTAGGTACGAATATTTTGTATGATTCGTAATCCTTCACAAACTTCATTTCCATTCTTTCAATTTTAACATCGATGTTAGTTTTCTTGACTATGTAGGTATGGATGTCACTCACGGACACCCCCTTCGCCACATTATAAATGTACATGGGTACCTTAGTTTCTGCTGCAATAAAACTACTTCCAGGCTCAGGGATAGCTTTTCCCCGCTTACCAACGAAACGGTTACGCAGTCTTTTGTTTTGGACTCGAATCCACTGGTCACTCGGGGCTTGTGTCTTCCATTCCCCTTCTCGAACAAGTTCCGCCAACGATTTCTGCTTAGGTGCTACAAGGCCGAGTTCATTTTTCTCGAGTTGTGGAGGTAGCGGCGCAGAACAGGCGGCCGGACTAGATAGTAGCGGCAGCGGAGCGGGGGGCAGAGGAGCGCGGCCGCCGCTCACCGCGGGGGACGGCGGCGGCGGCGCGCGCGTCGATGGTCCGTCTACCGCGACGTGCACCGGCAGGGGAACGGGCGCGGACTGCGCGTGAGGAGCCGCAACCGACTCGATCAGCTGACCCGCGCCGTGCGTCATCGTCGCCTTTTCTTGTAATTCGACGGTCGGAACGTATTGCTTACTTTGCAGCAATGCTTCACTACCCTCAGATATTCGATTATTGAGAATACCGGATTTTAGTGTACATTCTAACGTATTTTGATGTTGATAACATTCACTAACGCCTTCATTATACTCAAGCGGCAATCCCATGGGACCGCTATCGCACTCATAACTCGCTAGCCTTGCAGGATATGCACCCCTTCTGGTATTTACATTGCGCCACCCTGATGAAACATGCTGCACCTCACTCCTCAACTGGTCCATCTGCTCAACTGTAGCATAGTCTTCTTTCATCATGTCGAGATCTTGCCGTAGCTTAACAATGTCTTTCAAAAGCCTCGTCACGTCGACATGATCGAACAAAACCGGGGGTAACTTCTCAAGGTCGCGAGCCACGAAGACTGGGATATCCTCGGAGTCGGTATCGCGAATAAGACAGATGATATCGTCTATGTCTCGAGCATTCTTTCCCGCCTTCCTCCGCGTTATCTTGCGTTTCGTTGTCGGCAAGGATTCAAACAATAACTTCTTCGCCGCTGCAATTTCACTTTCAGAGAAAGCGCTCGCACAGATTCTGCTTATACTTTCATCGTCCATTACAGATATTTTATTATGGACGAACGCCAGAACTTCGTTAATCACTACATTGCAATTTGCACATTTCACCACAGAGGACATTTTTTCAACAAAAAATATATATTAATTAACCACGCGCGTATCACTCGCGAGATACTTTCGCATTTTTTTGATTTTGTATTATATACTAAGAAACTGTAATTTAATAAACTTGAAATGTTATTTACTTTCAGGCTGGGTTATTTAGGCCTGCCGGCATTTGTTATAATTTGGACGTAAACAAAGCAGACTGGGAAAAGAATCCTTCAAAGAACAAAGGAAGATTATGAAAATGGGTAATATTTTATACAGTGAAATGAAGTAAAAACAAAATAAAAACCGGCAAAGTGAATGATGGACCACGCTACGTAAAGTGAAGGGTGCCGTAGTCATAATAAATATTTAAGCACACACATTGTTGACCACGAGCAAGACACGCAAGCGCGACTACTGAGCCCCACTTTCAGCCAGTTGTTCTGTGTTCGAATACCGGGTCGAGCAAAAAAAATTTTTGGGTTTTTCAATTAGAAATTTCCCAGTTGTAGGCCGGAATTTGGAAGTTAAAAAAGTTGGCGGTATTATATCCTCTGCGCGGTATCTTCTCGTCCAACTTACCCCAGTGTCTCAAGACGAAAGTCTATGACCAGTGTGTGTTGCCAGTGATTACATACGGGACCGAAACGTGGTCGCTCACAATGGGCCTTATCAGAAAGCTCAAAGTCACCCAAAGGGCAATGGAGAGGGCTATGCTCGGAGTTTCCTTGCGTGATCGAATCAGAAATGAGGACATCCGCATGAGAACCAAGGTTACCGACGTAGCCCGAAGAATCGCCAGACTTAAGTGGCAATGGGCAGGGCACATTGCTCGCAGAACGGATGGCCGATGGGGCCGAAAAGTTCTCGAATGGCAACCGCGAACCGGAAGACGTTGCGTTGGAAGGCCTCCCACTAGGTGGACCGATGACCTGGTCAAGGTTGCAGGAACCCGCTGGATGAGAGACGCACGGGACCGGTCAATGTGGCGACGCCTGGGGGAGGCCTATGTCCAGCAGTGGACGTCTTTTGGCTGAAATGATGATGATGATGATTATATCCCCGTGCCTCGAAAAGCACCGACTAGGTGGACAAACGTTCTTACTATAGTATCACGAAGAAAATGGACAGCAATAACCCAAAACCAATAGATTTAGAAGTCACCTACTCAGCATTGGGTGGCTAAAGGTTAAAGAACATTATTGATTTTGTCAGGTGCAAACATAAGTTTGTACTTCATTGAATTTTCCGGAAAAACTACGAAAAACAAAGTTATTACTGCGGTTGCGAAAAAAAAACATCCCATAGTCTAGTCAGACATGACAAATTGTTAAGGATTTCTTTTTTACCATTTGGCAACGGAACTTACGGAGCCCTTAAAAATACAGACTTTTAAATCTAATAAACATTAATTCAATCTAGCAATTATTAATCCATTATTTTACCATCAACATTCTTTTCAGTGAGTACTGAGCAATTTATATACGTTTGCTTAATTATGTACAATTACCGACGCTCCTCGAGTCAGATAAGAGCAGTAATAGCATTTAATTAAAAGTTATTATTATGATAACAAAGAATGGAATGGAATAATAATAAATAATAGTGCAGTAATGCTCTGCAGATGAAAATCTGTTGGTATGAGATCAATACGGTGAAGAAGAGGTTAAGGTTGCCTGCGCTAGTTACCCTTGGGAAGTACTGCTAAGTTCTATAAAACGTGAAAATGAAATAATGCAACTATAGCTAGCTTTTGTATTAAACACATATTTTTGCCCACACTTATAATATAGAATTGAAATTCACTTTTGACCTTATGAATTTAGGTATAATAAGTTTTGATGTTATTCATCATCATGTGATAACTTTTACTTCAATTTTAATTGTAAACATTTTAACCGTCCAGTATTTTAAACATTGCTTTTTAAAACCTTGTTTTCGTTTCGGCATTCATAATAAGTACTTAGTGTTTTAATTTGGCACAGAAATTTATTTCGATAATGAATCCACCGCTCCCATATTTTTATGTTCGTATCTCTAACAACAGACATATATAGGAAACCCTTAAACGAAAATATTTAAAATTCCAAGTTACAATTTCAAAGTGGAATCACTACCAACAGCGTGCAGCGGTTCCAGCCCCGTGTTATAAAATTGTAAAGTTGAAATAGCAGACGGCAACGGCATCCCCTTGTCAAACAGTGAACAAGCCGCCGAAGTTGATTGGCAATATTGAAAATTGAACTGTCCAAACATTCGCTTTTAGGATACTTTCCAATTTTCAATCAAAAATACCCATTTTCCCGATATTGGGAAAATCTGACAAGTCTTCGAGTTCAATACAGGTCAGGTAACGTAAAAAAATGAACCAGCTGACTAGTGGAAAGAGTAGCGAGTAACATACAGGTAACGGGACCAGGCCGTTCATTTTGCTCCAGTTAAGGCTCGTTTCAATTTGGCAGCTTGAGAGCACTCCAGACTGAGTCTAGGGCGAATGGCAACTTGCAAATAGCATTTACCCACTCGAGCCGGTCCGTCTTTCCGTCTAATGTACGGTGCACTCGTTGGCAACTTTGCTCAGCAACTCGTATATTCGCCGAGCAAACGGTCCGATACAAAAGTTTGCCATTTTCATGCGCATTTTAAAAAGCGGACGCTTATGTAAAGTTCGGCCGGTCATAAAGCTCCGTCGACGCTGTAACGACGGACGTGAGTACCGCGTCACTATTTAGCTTGCGCTTACATGTTTCTAATTACCTTAATTAGTGTCCTGACATTAAAACGAGAGAGGGCTCAGTTTAAATTAGAGCGCGCAAAACGGCCTACTTTGTCCGTGAACCGAATGCGAGGAGGGCTAATTCGTGATAAGGGAGCGCGACTGAGTTCAATAAAGGGGAGCAATGTCACGGCGGCAGCGTGCGACCTCGGTGACCTCCGCCCCTTAGGATAACGACAGTTATCGTAAAGAGGCCGGTTAACTGCGCTACGGTTTGCCAGAAAACGGAAAAAATTAAGCGAATCTTTATATTATTCTCAATTACGTCGCCCGTCGCCCGGTAACCGCTATACTTACATTGTAAGCTGAAAGCTTAGCTTCACGCAATTAACCCGGCGTATTTACAAACTTTCAAGGGTGTTGGGGT
This sequence comes from Diarsia mendica, assembly GCA_949316265.1. NCBI lineage: Eukaryota > Metazoa > Arthropoda > Insecta > Lepidoptera > Noctuidae > Diarsia > Diarsia mendica. The sequence goes on from OX438891.1 coordinate 8,689,506, forward strand.
GTCAGTCTTAGTACCTACGTGGTACCTGGCATAGTTAATTACATTTGAGTTACGTTTGCGTCCTTGTGAATGTGAGTTATAAGTTAATGTAGAACTTTGTTTACTAGATCACTAGTACACTCGTATGGCAGCTAGATATTCATCAAGATGACATGATAAAGATCTTTCTGCGGTGGGTTCTACTAATGTGAACAACTGACGATAGTAGAGCAATTAGCAGGCACCACAGTTCGTCTCAATTTAGGGTAAGTTGCCAGCGTCCTAAGACTTCACTGCTTTATGTTCACTATGGGTACTTATTGTAACTTGCGACTTCCTAAACGAACCGTTCGTTGCTTCATGTCCAATTGTACTTGAAAAAAGCCTTGCGAGCTCAATTAATGGCATACATTACCTACCCAGTAGGAACTGGGGCCTGCAACATAAAGTCGTTAGAGAAAACTTTTATAAAGCGACTTTAAATTGGTCAATATAAAATTCACTCACTTCCTCGAAGTTTTATTGTCAGCAATTTTATTTTCCCTAATAAAAGATAATGTTATTTGGAGACAAAAGAAAGAGAATGTGTAGGTCGTCAATTCTAAAGGGACTGTTATGTTAGTTAAACTGCATTGAAAGTCGTTGAAGTGGTTGTCTGAGGGTTGGCCCCTGACACTAGAGTATAGTAACCATTAACGCTCTATTAAAAAAGCGGTTTACCCTCTCGTGCACTATAAAGCGGAGTTTACGAGGGCCCGGAGTAATAAACGGCGCCAAGCTTACATCACATGAGGGTCAAGTGAACGTTAGTAATCAAACTAGAAAACAAACTCAAACACGTGTGAGGGTCATCAAATAATGTCAGAGCAAATATATTGTCGTGAAGTATCATGTACGACATGGCAGTGGAGGCAATGCTAAATCACCACAGCATTTTTAAAAAACAGAACTACTCCGGTTGTTTTAAAGGCACGAATAAAACGGCTAATCTTTCTTTCACACTCAATTTACCGTAGCCGTTGTCTCTAAGTTTTAAAGCTACAGCGAGTCTCGATGGAACGAATCTTCGTCCTTTTATACTTTTGTATACGCAAGGCAGTTTACTTGTATTTACGAGGAAGGTTTCGGGCAGGATTAAAGGAAACAGTGTCAAAACGACTTAATTACTTTATATTAAGTCGTTTTGACGCAAACGAGCATTAATGGAGAACGAGGCGGCGAGATAGGGGCGGGATGCCGCGGGCTTGCCTCTAATGGCACACTACTAACTGTCGCCACAACGACTCGCCGTAGACGTCGCGTTCGCAAACCTCGCGCCTCGTGCCTCGGCTGTCATGTCACCTTACACCTTCCTTTATATTTAATTAAGTTTACATTACTCGTACATACCAATGCTATTTGTTTCCGAATTATCAGCTAATTAGACCGCACTGCATTACCGGGTCGAGGTAATTTTGTTTAAGTAACTATATTTGGGTCAATGGAATTCATAATAAAGAGAAATTTCAACAATGTTACTTTTGTTTGCATTCGGAATTAAATCCGTACTGTGTATTGTGTACTAAATCATTCTATGACAGCAGTACAGTTTATAGTTAGAGATATGACCTAGTGCTTGATGTTTGTGTACATTTAACTGCATACATAAGCTCTGTACATTTGTACCTAACATTGCGAGCGCGTATATGTGCTTGTTAGAAGTGTACGTCATAGTTTTGCTGTTACTCACTTTTTTTTTTTTTTGGGTACAATTTTATGACAAGCTCTCAGAACAAAATAGAACCTTTTGTTTTATGTGTGTGAACATGTAATAAAAGGTGATCCTTCATTAAACAGTTGTCTGGCCCACACCCTTTCTGGGAATGTGAGTTAATTAGCTAATTAAACTCAATTGGGCTAGCTTTCAACACCCTGTGTTTGTGAAATATTATAGCCACATTATCGCAATGAATTGCCTTATATTTGTTTTTTTTTTTTTACCATTGTTCCTATCAAAAAGAGCACCTGCCATCTAATCTCTACACCACCCTTGGTTGACTGGTAGAGAATGCCTAAGGCATTAAGTCCGCCTTTGTACCTTTTTTTTGTGTCCGAGAAGTTTAAATAAATAAATAAGAATCTTATTGTAATGTCGAAACAGACAAACTCGTATCTTCGCAGTCGTGTTACTGTGCTACCGGGTCCAGACAAATCTCTCCCGGTGGAGTTATCTCGTGCAATTTGTAGTAAGGTGCTCATAACCTTAAAGGCTTAAATACTTCCTTACTTAAGACTAATCTGTACAGATAGAATATTATGTTTTCATGAGAAGGTGTTCTAGTAATGTAAAATGTTATATAGAGCGGGATAATTGCATAACACACTAACAATGCAGAGAGTAGGCAGATTGTAAGTTTTGTAGCCCTTATACCTATGAAATACGTCGTACTTACGTGTAATCAGTGACGTAAACGTAGTCTTACCAAAGGGCTGCCATTTTACCCAATATCTGGATTGTGGGGGTCTGCACATAGATATTCGCTGTATATGAAATACTGGTGATCAGCTGCATCTGGTTAGACTGTTAGCCGACCAGCTTAGTTGGGAAAAACCTAGGTAGGTAGATGATAATGATTTTTCTTGAATACACATGATTATATTCATGTACAGCTCAGCAATTACAAGAAGCGGCCTTTTTCTTTGTAATAAATTATAGCCGTCTTGTAGAACACATTAAAACATATGGAGCAATTAACATAACTATTACGTAATTAGAATTACACTAATGTAACTTAGATTGATAAAGTCTATTTGGTGATTGTGTTTTGTTTGCTACATAGTAACAGTAACGCCTACAGAAGCGAATAGGCCGATAATTAATATGGCCATGGAGGGAATAACCTCTGAATTAGATGACATTGAAATTGTTTATAAGACATTCTGGAATGTGTCTGTCACATAAAATACTTTTGTATGCCGTGACAATACATGTAGAGATTATTTAACAAGCTATAAATGTGCAAAAAACTTCAAAGATAGCTTAGGTCCGACTGTAGAACGAACAAAAAAAAACATAGCTATTAAAATTATGATATTATACATAGATATAGTTTATATCATCATTAAATTATCTAATTACGGGTTATATGAAGCCAGAAGAGCCAAAGGGCATCAAGGCAACTGACGAAAATGGAAATACGACATTCATATAACTTATAAGATCACTGAGGCTGACCGGCTGGTTTATCGTTTCTACGAAAAGATGTAGGCAGTATAAGTATACCTTATATTTTTCTGATAATATTAAAACTGTACTTACGCTATTAAATACAGCAAAAATATATTCTTGGAAAAGAGTAAGTGCGGAACTGTAAGTCTTGTACAAATACAACAGATTCTTAATCTATAATTGAAAAAGTAAACACTCCGTCCGTCTGCAATTCACAAACGAACAGACGCGATAAAAAACCCGAGGCCTAAAGGAAAAGGCTTCAATAAAAAATATCAAGGAGGAAAACTAATTCCTGACCCGTCAAACATTTCATAAGCAAGCGTGGAGTTCACTGAAGCACAGCGCTTCTCGAGAGGAAACCGATTTTTACCCGACAGAAGCAAAAAGTCTCTCATAACTAGGGTTACCATTTCATTATTTGAAAAGTCCGGACATTTTACTCTTCTCAGTTTCTATTCAACTCTATATATTTTCGGAAAAAACACCACTCGGAAAAAAAGACCAATGTATAAGTAATATATTTATAAGGCCGAACAAAGTTCTGACGGCGGGCCATAAACCCAGACATGTCCATACAAATTCGGACGGATGGCTACCCTACATATTATAACGCAAGTAGGGCGGCCATCCGTGAGACACGATATACAGGCCGGAAAATAACCGGAGACATTTTAATACTGGGCGATTTATGAATTAATTTAGCCAATGATGAATGGTCACTGAAAAATGTATGGGATACTTAAACTCAAGTCAGTTATTCAATAAAATAGCAGTTTTGGAGTGGTGCTATCGCGTGTCGTGCGGGTACCTATGTTTTTGTTTCGTTTACTTGCATAAAAATAAAGGTTCCTCACACCGATGATTCGGTACTCATTTTTATCGTGTGGTTCAAGTCAGTTATTCAGTCACAGTCTGTAGCAGTTTTGGAGTGGTGCTATCGCGTGTCTTGTGAGTTGTGGGTGCCTATGTTCTTGCTTTGTTAGTATAAAGTTTCCTCGTACGGATAATTTGGTACTCGTCTTTATCGTGTTGTTAGTGCCTAACCTGGTGTTAGAATTTTAATGCCGGCCCTGGTTGTCTGACTTCGCTTTACATGCTGTCGAGAAATATACACACACACACAAACACTAGGAAGTGTCGATGGGTGGGCGTTTTTGGGGGACTGTCTTATAAAAATGTAAATACAGTGAAACCTGGTTAAATGTGTCTCAGATATCCAAATCTGTCTCATGGGAACTCATACTGGGGCAGTATGAGTTCCAGTTATAGAGATTTCTCACATATCCAGGTCCCAGTTGGCCAAGTTTCACTGGAGTAAAGTAAAGTAAATTTTGACCTTCGAAAAGTGCTGATTATCAGCCTAGTTTGAATAAATGAATTTTGAATCATTTGAATCATTATATTTTGACTGTGCTGGTTGCCTTAAGATTTTTTCTTCACCGAAGCAAGTAATAACCATACAATAAGCACATGAATCTGAAAAATTCAGAGGTGCCTGTCATGGGTTCGCACTCGAGACCTATGACTTGGCAAGTTGGCAGTTGGTAGTATGATGGTTACACAGACGATCACTGCTATCGATTAATTTGGTACTGATCTCGTCCGTCCTGGGAACCTGACTTCTTAACAGGAACAGGGGCCATCAACGTCAAAGTTTCTTCGTACTATCGTCAGGTTACTGAGACATTGATAAGTAGCTATGGAGGTAAATGGAAATGACTTAGGAAGCATAAGTTCTTTATCTACACTGTGTCTCTGAAAATCGTGGTCATAATTAAGGCGGGGTTGCAGTAATTTTAAGATTTTTGAACCTATAAAAATCGAACTAAATACGAGTTTTTTAATAAATAAAAATCATTACATAAATATTGAACATACTCTCTAATAAATCGTAAAGATAGAAACGCGATTTAGAATGATCGGCTCGATACTTTTTTCATCAAACATGACTCTAAATCACAATTTCAAACGTGTACTGCTAAGACATTTCATCATGAATTTATATAAAAGTTATATCAATAGATAGAACTTTTTATTTTGAAGTAAATGTTGAAAACATATTGTATAATTTCTTTATAGTTTTTCTCCAAGAAGCAAAAAACAGTCAAAATTTAGGATCATTCCCACTAGTTCTACTGCACAGTTCTACGATAGAACTAGTGGGAACTTTTTTTAAATATTTTTCCCACTAGTTCTACGATCCAAGGTGGTACGAAATCGTAGAACTAATGGGAACGAAAAGTCAATAAATTTTTTCGTTCCCACTAGTTCTACGCTATAAGGGTGTTACAAAATCGTAAAACCAGCGGGACTCAAGTTTCTCATTCGTTCTAGCACACAGTTTAGGGTACAACTACGGTCCAAACTACCAGGAGTATAGAAGTAGGAAGGAGGTAAGTATTGGAATCTTTGAATCAAATCTAAATTATTCCTTTCTAATATAGGTACCATGCACTTTTTTTTTGTTGGAGATAGTAAACCAGGATAGTAAAGTCCGACAAAGTACCAGGAGAATAGAAGTAGGCAGGAGGTATTTAATAGTACATTGTTCACCGAGAGAAGAAAGTGACCGATTACCGTCGAGGGTGTCGTTTAAAGCCCGAAGCCGTAGGCAAGGGCTTTAAAACACCCGAGATCGGGAATCGCACTTTCTCTCGAGTGATACATAGTGCTTTATACTACACCTACGAAGAAAATAAAACACTAAATTAAAATTCTAATTCAAATTCAAAATGGCGCCAATGGCGTCTGCAATTGTCACATGTTCTTTTTTCAAATTGTAATCTGAGCGGGAGAGAAAAGTGTATGAAAATCCATTCTCTCCCGCTCAGATGCGTTTTCTCCCCGCATATTTGTTCGATATGCAATGACGTACTTTCTACCGTAAATTTGATAAAGTATCAAGGTACTTTCCAAGCAGGTGTAGTATAATAGTATATTTCATTATAAGTGCGGAAAGCCTGTCATTGCAAAGAGTTCCGACAAATGTCTATCCGAGCCGAGGCACAGCCGACGGCGAGGGTTGACAGTCGGAACAAGTTGCAATGACGGTTCCGCACGTGTACTGAACAACTATTTTTAATACAGTTGCGAAAAAATGAAGCAATTTATTAAAATAATAAAACCGTAATTAAACTCGCAAAGAACATTTTTGGAAAATGGCGCAAACCGTAAAAGCAGAGTTTTTTTTTGTTTTCTTCACCCATTCTGGGCAGGCAAAGGGAACTATGCCCATACAGCCAAGTCTTCAGTAGATTTTTTTTTATTGATATGAAATGAAAATGAAATTTATTGAGATGAAATGGAATGAAACCTTTAACTCATTGAATCAAATAATTAAATCTGATATTGAAACAAATTAGTAGCTTCTTTAGAAATATTTGCATGAATCATAAAAACTTCTATGATTTTTTTTTGTAAAAACTTCGTGGTTGTTTTTTTTTTTAATGGACATTATTTTGACAGTTGGGAAAGAGAACGCACGAGTTCGGAAATGGTAAAGAAAAAGCACGAGTACGTAATAGCCCACATCCCGAAAGCTATACGTCCCTGCAATACGCCACTTTTTGAGCAACTGTATTAAAAAAATGTTTTCAAGACCTTCTGCCTACTTCTATTCTCCTGGTAGTTTGTGCCGTAGTTGTATCCTAAACTGTGTGATAGAAGGAATGAGAAACTTGAGTCCCGCTGGTTTTACGATTTTGTAACATCCTTTATCGTAGAACTAGTGGGAACGAAAAAATCCATTGACTTTTCGTTCCCATTAGTTCTACGATTTCGTACCACCGTGAATCGTAGAACTAGTGGGAATGATCCAAAATTTAGGCATTATATCGCTCGCGCGGCAGGGCGGGGGGCGAGGTCGTGCGTACATAAAAACAAAGTACTGCAACCTCGCCATATGGGTGTTGTTCAGTATTATGTTCTGTACCATCTTAATTCATTTTCTGATCCACGCTGTATAAACTGACCTCTAATGACCTTCGATATGATAAAACGTATTTGTAAAACATGGAAAAATTGAGTAAAAAGCCAAAGCACGGATATCGTAATTAAACTTTACTTTTTATTACTTTTGTTATCTTTAAACATTTTGCTAGTAATTATATCAGCGTTCATAAAAAAATATACCGTAAAGTAGGTAAGTACTTAACTTGATAAAGTAAATAAATCCGTTCGCTGCAATATTTACGTCTGTATCGAGAGGTTAATATGTTAATTTCATATCGGTGCGATAACTTATTATTTACCCGCTTGTAACCGCCATTCATTAACAATGACTACATGATTATTAAGAATCGTGATCACTTCTACGAATTAATAATAACGTCAAGGAAAATCGTGTTGATTGATACTGATAACCCTGCATAAATATTTGTCTTACTTCATAGGAATTTGCCGATGTCAAAGATCAGACTCTGCCTATATAGGTATTCTTAAAAAAATATTGGCTAAAACGATAAGGTACATAATATCGTGTCCTGTTGTTTGTTCACTACAGGAACTGATGGACTCTACCGAAAGTGCTCTAGTAGCTCAGTTCTGGGCCGACACAATTTAGATTGCTATCGACACGCTAAGAAGATTGGCACACAACAACACTTGAACCAGAAAATAGTTGACTACGTTCAATACCAGAATTCCAAATAAAAACGTCTAATCATCCGTTTGGCAGCTACGAAACTACAGACAGAATGAATGACGTTGCCGTTAAACTTATAAAACTTCTCTTTATACGTTGGGGAGTTAAACCACTGAAAACGGGATATTTATCGGGTCTACCTTTTTTGGCAGAATTTTTTATGCCCGAATTTTGTTTTGCATAACAGTGGATGGCAGAAACTGCATTTCGCAGAAAATCATTTGGCATACACTCATTTACCATAAATTCAAAACGCATAATTTTGTAAGTCAGAATCATCTTTGAGCATAAACTTCATTTCCAGAATCAAATTTCGCCGAAAATTCATAATCAGAATCGTCTTTTGGCACGCATTTCATTTCATACATACGTGTAACATGCAATAATAATAATAATAATAATTATTAATTATTATTATCAGCTCACCCCGGCTAAAATTTCTAGCTGAGAACATTAAATGTTGGTATGTCAAAAATAATAATTATTATTATTATTAATAATAATAATGACGTCACTCATACATGCAACGCATAACGCATGTACTCCATGACGCGCACTCGCTTCGCTCGCATATTATATAACACTAATATCTTCTGTCCCCGAAGTGCCGGGCCTCCGCCGGCCTCCTTCGTCGGCCTACGGCCCGGTGCCCATGCCGCCCATAAAGGATACTTTCGCGAGACGGTCGTTATACCATAAAAAAAATCTACCAAATAAAATTCTGCCATCTTAAAAGTATGCCATTGAAAATTCGGCTATTTAAACATTCTGCGAAATGAGTATTCTATTAAATAATTGTTCTGCCATAAACACATTCGTTCAAAGAATAATATGCCAAGTGTGTTATGCCAAATAAGTTTCGGAGCGTCAAGTTTCTGCCAGATAGATGGTACCCATATTTATCATGATTACAATCTGTTTTGTTTTCCCGGTATTACACGACCTGAAACCCGATATTGATTGTCATCATGTCAGTTTAAATACCTAATCAGTGGCGTAGCGTGCATTGGCGGGGCCCCGTATAAAATTTTGTTTGGGGGCCCTTATGAAGGGTAAAGATTTCTCACAAAAGAAAAAAAAATGTTTGCATAAAATTAAAAGAAATATTTATTCACCAAAAATATCTGTCACTTTTTCCAAAATGTTTATAATCAATTCAAATTAAATATCCTCCTTGCTTTTTTTCCGGCATACTAATTTATAAAATAATTTATAGCTGATGATGACTTTAGAACACACACTTTACGCGGGAAAAAAGAAATTGCTTTTTTTGACTTTAGTCATTTCTGAAATAAAAATTTCGGTAGTTTTTATTAATTTTTGATTATACGTCGGGGGCCCCCGTGCCTCAGGGGCCCCGTATAATTATACGGCAGATACGGCGGTAGCTACGCCCCTGTACCTAATACATAGTTTGAATTGTGCATAAAAGTAAAAATTAAAAAGTAAAACTTATTAAATTGTGCTTACAAACATTATATAATACGCATTTCAATTACGCTTTACGTTGCGCTGATCTTCCTGTATAACGTGCATTTTAATGTTTACGATAAGATAAATAGCGATGGAATTAATTAGCACCCGATCATATTATGTCTATTATTATTATGTATAACTAGCTTTTGCCAGCGGCTTCGCCCGCGTGAAAATGACGATTTTCCATACAAACTTTCATCCCCTATTTAAATCCCTTAGGGGTTAAATTTCAAAAAATCCTTCTTTATTCCTTGTCTACATTATAAAGGGAACGTCTGTGTAAAATTTCAGCTTTCTAGCTCCAAGGGTTTGGGCTGGGCGTTGATGAGTCAGTCAGTCAGTCAATCAGTCAGTCAGTCAGTCAGTCAGGACTTCTCTTTTTATTTATATAGATTATTATGTCTTCGGGTCAAACTAACGTGACGAAAATAGCACTACAGCTTCCGCTAGAAAAATCACATCTGTTTTCATACTGAATATTATATTGAACGCTACATTGATCTATCGACGAAACTAAAGGCAATGAAATCGATATTATCATAAACATATAATTGCGCCGTAAAGCCGGAAACATAACAATAATTTCAGTTCGCTGAAGCCGACTATAAAATAGGGAAAATTTCAAACTGTTCTGTTGAACTGCTGTTACTGTTGGTTCTCAACTTGTACAAAACAAAGGTTATTTCCCCAATACGCTGCCCGATGCAGTACATCACCTGCGCGCATATTAGCTGTCAGCGGGCACAACCGATCGCCTGGCCACAAAATAGATGGATGCAGAAGGCCTGCTATATAAAGCAAGTGAAAACGGGCACAAACACATATAGATGCATTCGTTCGGTGCTGTTAACGAACGCCTATCGTGATTGCACTAGCTCTATGCTAACTCGCGTTTATGTGTGCACGCATCTTTGCTAGTGGTATGAAGCTGAACTTCTGTACCCATATATTCAGTGGCTTCTCGTTCTCTACAAGGAAAAACAAACAAAGGGAGGTGAGCCCCATAACAGCTATCAAGCGAACGGACTCAGTAAATATTTATATGATAACTTTAAGAAATTGGTTCTTAAAAAGTCATGTGAATTCGTAGGATATGGAAATATGATGGTCTAATCTAGTTGTATTACTATCACGACTGTGTTCTAAGAGAACTTATAATTTGGCACTTATCGATTGAAGCTGTAAACTAATTACAAGTATTGACTATTTATTTTCACACATGCAAAAACCTGCAACAGGAATTCGGAACCCCTTTTTTTCGGGCAGGAAATCATCAAAAGACCCCTCCCGCTCAGGATGGAGCGGAAAAGAGTGTAGGACTTGTACTGACTTAAACTCAACCATTTTCTTTTAGATCTTTGTGTTCTTTCGAACAGTCAGGAATTCAGAACCCTAACGAAAGCCTAAGGAGTCCCTTAAAAATGTATGGCAGTTAAGAGTTTAGTAACTAGTAAACCCACGACCATGGACGCTAAAAATGCTCGAAATGTTGAAAAATTCTGAAAGTTAAATAAACTGTGAAATATTTCGTGAAACTAGTTCCATTCCGAAGCGAAAGCTACACGTTATGTAGCGGTCAAAAGTTTAATGTTGAGTCGAGACTCGAGATTCAAGCGCTTTATGCTGAATTTGTTCGTTTCGTAAGGAACGGGGTATGGTCACACTTTACTACTAGGTATGGTTTTATGTACCACTAGCTTTTGCCAGCGGCTTCGCCCGCGTGAAAATGTCGATTTTCCATACAAACTTTCATCCCCTATTTAACTCCCTTAGGGGTTGAATTTCGAAAAATCCTTCCTCATTCCTTGTCTACATTATAAAGGGAACCTCTGTGCAAAATTTCAGCTGTCTAGGTCCAAGGGTTTGGGCTGGGCGTTGATGAGTCAGTCAGTCAGTCAGTCAGGACTTCTCTCTTTATTTATTAGATTTTAGATTTCAAGAAAAGATCTAATAAGATAAACTGAAATGAGCGTATATAGTTACAGTCTTGCGTTTAAGCTTAAGTTTGAGAAAATAATATGTTGTTGAGCCAAATAGCAAAAAAAGAGGATCTCGAGGTCGCGGATGTTAATGGCCAAAATGGCCATTCGGAGAATATTAGGTACACTAAAAGGTTGAAAATTGAAAAAAAAAATCATTTTCGCACCGCTAAACAGTACTGTAAGGAAATTAAGAAAAATAACTACGAATGGCAGTCCCTAGTTTTAACCGTGGTTACTATCACGGGATAAAACAGTAAACAGTTAAGTTCATACTTTAACAGATTTTCTATATTTCTATGGTCACTTACCGTATACGGTTGGCGACAAGCAGCTCAGCGATATCGCGTCCCAGTCGCGAGTAGGCCGACTCGACGATCACCAGCACCTTCGCGTCGATGCGCAGTCGCGCGTCTGATCGGTGATCGCGCGCCGCCTGTTGCTGCGACGCGAGCAACGAACACTGCGACAGCGGTCGGGGGACGCGGTCACGCCACACCAGACTGGAAAAAAGATGTGTTTTAGTAAATTGTCACTGTGTTTGCCAATATCAGCAGAGCCGAAGACCACAACATAAACGGCTACCTATAATCTACGAAGATTCAGCAATGATAAAAACATTTTACCTAAGTTTTAGTCCCATGTAGTAAGGAAGTGGCGAACCTATTACCATCTGGGCATAGGTCCGTGGCTGTTACTTAAATAATGCCGATCGAAAACCTAAATAACACTTTGCTCGACCAGGGAATCGAACCCAGGATCTCATGGAACCACTGGGCCAACGCGAAACACAAATTAGTGGTGTCTACCAAGTCAGCTATTTAAAACAACTGTAAAGTTAACAAACCGGAACAATGCAGACGTTTTAAAAATATTAGATTATTGAGTACCTATCAGCATTAAGCATATACTCAAGAATCACCCACCCAGCTACGACGTGACATAACATCATAAAAGGTAATCATCATTTAGGTATCTAAGTAGGTACTGTTCACAAGATAGCGACACTGAAGTGCCTATTATTATCTGACTCATGTAAACTGTAAAAGCTATGTACTTAGTTGTATTGTGTGCTCTACTCCTAGTATTGTGTAACCATATCGCGGCCAACTAAATAAACGTAATGGACTTTCCTTGTAGTTATTGTTTTCTTTCTGATGATTCCCCATTTCGTCTCCTACTCATAGTGAATTTTCCTGTTCTTAACAAATAAAGAATCCATCCAAACAATAACGATACTCTTTGTTAAATTGCGGTATCGGTTTTTGTATAAACCGTAATAAATATTGATGAAAAAGTTCTAATAGAAAAGCCAATAATAAATTAAGGTTATTTTCCAGCACCTGAACAAATGAGCCGGCAATTAAAATCCAAGTTCGCCATCTGCCTACTAAGTCACCTCCGGAACAAATTTTACAAGAAAATCAATCAAAGCCTGCCAAACTTAAAGCTGCGTTCCAAGTAGGAGCCACATCAAAGCGCCATTAAGGTTTATCTCAATAGCGTAAAATAAATAAAGGCAGGAATTTGTGGAAATATTTTATCCGTAGGCGGCAGTGGTCCTGTGAGCCGGGGCTGAGTCTTGTGGCCTCTTTGCTTTAATAATAATAATAATATAATAATAATATTCCACAACTATCACACAACGCCATCTAGTCCCAAGCTAAGCAGAGCTTGTGTTTTGGGTACTAGACAACTGATAAACATACTTATATATTTCTAAATACATACATATTATAGATAAATTACACCCAGACACAGAACAAATGATCGTGCTCATCACACAAACATTTGTCCTGGGTGGGAATCGAACCCACGACCTCCGGCATAGCAGTTAGGGTCACTAACCACTAGACCAACAGGCCAGTCGAAAGCCACGCCTGAATCAACCGAGAGGAAACTTTAACGGCTACGCTTAAAGTACATACCTACCCGGCACAAATATTAGCCTTTAATTACCACTACAATATTGTATTGACTTGTGATAAACAGCATAATTATGAAGTCATTAGCAACAATGTGGTTAGCTTTGCATGCAATTTAGGAATGTGAAAATGTTGTCGGTAAACTCGATATCGGGTTAATAGTAAATAAACTTTTATAAAACAACATGGCTCTAAATCAGCGAGCTGGCGGCGCGTTAGGGAAGCAGCTTCCATTAATTAGCCAGAACACAAGTTTTGCTATAAATCCAACTGAGTTGGCGAAACTTGCCGCCCCTGCCGCTCATCTCGGCCGATGTAATTTTAAGCCGATAAAATAAAATATTATGGGTCCTAGCTACACACCATCTGCCCTAATTACATAAAATCACGTTATAAATTACTTTGAAATATTTGCCTCCTCGTCCTAATTTAGCTGCGAAAAGCTGCCAAACAAAAGGCGACAAGAACGCTCGACACAAAGTTAAACGTCTTTAATACTTCCGCGAAGCAATTTCCTTTAGGTTTTAAATGCCAATTTTATGCTATAATGAATCCTCTGGTATTGGAATAAAAGATACACAGTGTTGAGTGAACGAGTTCGGTGTTTCTAGTCACATGTTTGTGTCACTTGAATTTGTTTCTGTGCGACCGGCAAAAGACGCAGAAAATGGGAGTTTTCTGTACGGTACGTGTACTTCCACAAAATAAGATAAGAATAGGATGAGTTTATGCAAATACGTTTCCGTAAAATCTTGAAAGATATAAAACGAAAACGTCTCTTGCATGTCAAAGGGTTTTATAGAAGCGACCCTTTTAAAAATAGAAGTAAATATGTAAGCTAGTAGGTAAGTATGTAAGATTTTATGCGCAGGGGGAAAATTGGGATATTCAGTCATTTAATTTTTATAATGGAAAACACTCGGAAGATAAATAAAGAGACAACACAAATACCAGTTAGCCCCTAACTAATCCGAATAAATAACAGCGTGACATAACGTTGAGCTGTCCGAATGCGATAATTTCATATTATTAATTCGTATCAGCAACGTGTTTGGTCCCGATAGGAAGCAAATTGGATTTTATGCCAATGACGCATATTTTCAACTAGATTAATTAATTAAATTCAGGCGCGTTTCGGATAAATTTTAATGAATATAATGTTTTAATGAGAAAAGTTCTCCATTCGATTGGATAAAGTGTGTAAAACGATTAACTAACACACCATTGTTCTCTTGCCGTTATTCCAGTTTGTTCAGGGCTGATTCTACATAAATTGCAGCATATTTTGTTCTTCCATACGAATATTCTTGTAGATCTACCTATAGGTATTCATGCATACATTCTATTCATTCTACCGTCATTTTCCTCATTCAATCGTATCAGATACCGATTTCCATACCACTCTACAATCACCGGGCCACTTTCAGACTTCATATTATAATAAGTCGACCTTCGATTCAGGGAGTGCAAAAGATGTATTTGGAAATAAATACATCTTTTGCACTCCCCTTCCATAATCCGTGATTTTTTTGGCCTTATACAATCGCCATCTCTTCGGGATTAAATAACACATTTAACTGAAAAATCCAATGCAATGATACTGAAAAGAATCATTGAAGCAATAAATCATAGGTTGAGTGGTAGCGTGCTTCGAGTGATTTGAAATAACACAATACAGACAATACACTTTTGCTTTCATGTTTACGATTACGTTATTCATATGTAACTCTAATTTGATGCGCTTCAGTAAATACGAATGTGAAACGTATGAACGTCGGTTATTGACTTACCTAGTGAGAGGTACTGTGACGTAATATGTATAGAAGAATATGGTGAGGACGGATAGCAGCATGACGCCGGCGACACATTTCCTCACGTTGACGTGGCTTGCCAGCCAGAAACAGCATCTCGGTGCTGACGTTTTGTGCGGGTGCGCAAACTCTGCCCCACCGCACTCCAACAGCGGCGCGCGCGCACTTCGACTTTCGCCCGCCATCCTTAACATCTATACACCACTATATTTACACACAAAAGTAACACTTAGGCCTCTAAGGATTTCACTATACAATGTTTCTATCTGGGAACCCTAACGGCTGCGTTTGTCCTTGGTGGTGACGTTTTTTGTCGCCACTTGCCGTGTTTCCACATTTCATAGTGCCGCGGTGGAGTATGGGATTGCGCGTGCGCGGGGAGGCTGAATGCGCGTTCGCCGCGATTGACGGCCATCTCGAGCCGACAAACGCGTCCGTTCCCGGTTTAAAATGGCCGCCGACGCATTATGGCGGGTTGTGCTCATCACGCCGACGTCGTGCGCTCCTTGGGTAGAGCTCACGGCATCCGTCTCCGCGACAGATCAGGGTCTGCTACGCCTAGGCTCATCGGTGATATCTGTAACAATAGAAACACCAATTATAAGTAAGTATACAAAGTTATGTGAAACTTTAACTAGACTATATTCGATCCATCAGAATAGTCTGAACTGCTAGAAATGAATCCTAAACTATACCTATAATTTCTAACATTCACAGATATTTTACAGAGAAGTTACCACTGCCACACCCCAAAACACGTTAAATATCAAAGACAAAGACATAGTAATGATTAATTTTCCAAAACCTCTCTGTAATGATAACGTCTGATTATAACTTTTTGGTTTTACCTTACAGCAATTAGTTACTCTGCGAGAATTTTATTGCCAATAAATAGAAGAAGTTATTACAATGCTTTTCATTTTTAAGAGAAGCTTAATATTAAAAGCAAATAAATGTTAAAATAATTCGAACGAAAATTAAATACTTATTTTCTTCACAACCAAGGACCAATTCTCGAAATACGCAGACGAAATCTCTACAAAAATAAATACTTATCAATTAGTAATATTTCGATTTATCTTTGAATCTCTGTGTTTATTCAATCGTGAATACTTTGCTTGGACCGGCCGCTCCTATAAATCCCAGTTCGCATTATTTGAATGTAGGCTTACATTGAAACATTTCTTTGCTGTCCCGAAACAAATCCATTCAACCGTGAAATTGGACGAACAATCCTCAAAATTCAGAATTAAATTTGATCAAAAAGTTAAGTAATGAACGTGAAATCAGATTTATACAATAATGAAATGATCGACGAACCAGCTTTGTGGAGTGCCACGTTCTCTCAATTTGTTTATTTTAATATGTAAAAGCAACCAAATAGCTACTTGGATATTGATTAATTTTATATGAAGACGCATATTATAGGTAAGCATATATATATATATTGCAGTCAAACAACATATATGCACATCGTAAGAACGGTAAAAGAAAAGTTATCAATAGAGCCCTTCCACTATCTCAGAAGTTTCACTTATCTTCTGAAAGTAGGATTTCTCTGGGGAACGCCAGGAAAGGATGTTAGAAAACGCGTTCGCGTTTATTTATAGATAACGTAAAGAAATGGTACGGCCAAAGCCAGTTTATCGAACTCCAGCGGCCTTGATTACACGAAAAAAAGTAACACTTTCATATTTTACTTCGGTGTCTGTTGATAAGAAAGAGAATTTTTATACGTCAGTCTTTGTGTTCAGTAAACGAACGAACCGTAATGGAGGGTTCCAGGCTTATGTGAATATTCTGTGATAGCTATTGTCCGAACACATGCTTTAGCTGTAATGAAATTTCATGTACGCGCTCGTTCTACTGTTTGCGAAATTTTTGTTTTGTTTGACTAAATGGTTTGCGTAATTTTCCAGGCACACAGTATAGTAGTCTATTTGGTAAGTAAAGGGAGGTTTTCGGGCGGTCGCAGTGAGCATCGGTGGAGCAGAGACGCGTACGGAATCCGTGATTGTGCGACCCTTTGAATATTAACTAGCAGATGACCCGCTCGTAACCGGGCCACGAATCTACAAGGCTACTCGAAAGGTTAATTCAAACTGCTCACTGTCGGGACGTGCTTTATTTCTTCGCCCCCGATAAAAACGTGGGGACTGATGTAAATTGAAAAAGAAATACCTATCTACATACTGTGCCGAGATTACGAACATGTAACCTGTTCCGCTTCTTTGGGTTGAATCAATAGATCTATAGTTTTTTTTAGCAAATCTAACTTTCGAAACACAAAGTCGAACGAAAATTAAATTGTTCTACAAGTTAAGTCACTAAAGCCGGACCCAAAAAGTTTAAATCGAAATTAGCGTCTTTTCCAGCTGCAAAAGATCCAACCCTTGTAAAATGTTATTTTTATGCGAAAATGAGAAGCTGTTTTAAAACAAAATTATTTAGAAACAAGAATGATTGCAGTGAAATGAGTAGAAGGCGAAGAAAAAGTAGGGTAGTTAATTAATATAAAGGGAACTTCCATCTAGAGCGTAGCAATGGCTCTGGCAATAAACTTCGCGTAACGATAAGTACAAGAAGTAACATCAAGCAGGATTACAGGTTTAAAAATAATCGTAATATCCCTGTTTCAATAACAGTACGTAACATGTAATAAAACTCTTGGAGAGTCTTCAAAGTTCCGTACATCTAATAACAATATCTGGTTACGGGGGATTACGAAACGGTATTAAAACTTTTGCAGCTACTACAATAATAAATCCCCCCTAATCCGGAGAGGTACTTTACTTGCAATAACTGTATATTTGTTTGTGAAACCTGAGATTTACGAGGCCGCGTATAAAAGCATCGCATTCATCGCCCACTAATATTAGGCTCAATATAAATAAAGTGGTGTTATCTAAATGAAACACGTACGTGATATAGATAGAAACAAAGTAAGATAGTGATGCATTAATCTCATTAAGGGAATGACCGTAAACGATCTGGACGGGTTACAGTAGTACGGGTAACGGGCGAAAACAATTATTAGTTAACCCTTGGCCCTTTCACGAAAGATAGCGGGCCGAATTACCTATTAATGATGAGGGTTATCCGGACTTTGTGTGAGATGACTGGCTTAATACGCGTTCTATAATACAAATTGTAAGCTGATTTGTAAAAAGAAGTACGTAGTAGGTTTACAATAAAAACAACATTCATTCAACTTGAATAAAGCATCCTGAAAAGGCAATTCTATCAGACAAAGACAGCCTTTTCACACATAATAACATGAACAACAAAAGACGCAGTGTAACTTATTTCACGACAAAAAATAAAGTTATGTAGTGTTAGCGCCTTTACCTATATCGGATCAAAAGACAATGGCCTCGCTCCAGAGATGAAGGGACAAACTTATTATAACTTTGCTCGTTCACCACACCTCGTCGTCACAGAGCCCGTTCGGAAAACCCGCATAATAATGCTGCCATGAAACTCGTATAACACGAGCATCAAACTTCTAAAATATTGAACTGTGTGAATCAGACGATATGCTGGAAATGACAGGGGTCTTTCGGACACCATTAAATATTTTCTCAAAGTGGACATCGGGGTATTACTTTCATCTTTGCGGCCCTAGTGGGATGACATCGCTATTATATGAAAACATCGTGTCATAGTAACAATAAAACTGAAATATTTTTATCGGATATAAATCAAACACGATGCGAAAATATCGACGCGGAAAAAATGTACGCTATCGAAACTAGAATATCGTTTGTTTTGTGTTATTTATATAACGTATCAAAATAGAAATACCTCGTATGACGCATTAGTAGTAAAATATACACGTTTAAAACGAGCTTTTGTACATAAAAGTCGGAGTGGAGAGGCACGCAAGGCGTTAGGACATCGCAGAACCGTCGGCATTAGGCTACGGAGGCGAAACCCACAATTCGCCCGCATATTTGGTCAAGATTAATTGCCCTTAACATCATCTGTCAACCCGAGGGACATTCCGTGGACATTTTGTTTGCTGTACAAATAGCTCAACATATTCGTCTTGTACTACGTTATTAATTGTACTGCGTCTGGCTTTTAATACATATCTACATACTATGAAGTTTTAATGTTATGAGAATAACATACGATTTCGTGCTACTTCCACTCCAACAAATAATTTGTGCTACAAAATAGAAATTATTATTAAACCAAAGTGAAAACACACAGAAGCTTCCATTACTTAGATAAAATATTGCATCATTGCGCTACTTACTGCAGGTAATATTGAATTCCTTTTTGCAGAGAGTGTAGTGAAGGGCACGACTGAAGGAAAACAGAGTGTGCCGCTCCATAATTTATTTGTTGAATCTCTTACCTAGTTGTTTCATTTGCTAAATGCAAGTTGCAGGGCGAACAACAATCGAGCGCTAATTGTGATTCCACTAATTTGCATTGGCGCGACGACTTGCCCGTGCTTGCCTGCCGCGCCCGCCCAACTTACCGCCCGCCTAACAACTCTATAGCAAACACGCTCACACCGTATACTACGGCTATTTACACAGGAACCCACCTAATCTGATTAAAATTAAGGTTTCATATCGCAGCGCGCCTTCATTTAGATCTACTCTCATTTTATACGTTGTTTGCGTTTTAATTACCCACATTGATCAGGCAGCGTCGAAAGTTCCGCTCAAACTATACTTAATGGATTATCAGGCTCGCCTTTGTTCTTACTTTAAAATCTTTTGATTAAGCAATTCTTAGAGCTTATTGTTTGCGAATAGCTCCCTGGAGGTTTCTTTATCAACTACGAGTTACAACTAACTATAAGACTTAGGTACGTTTTTCTATTTAATTAGAAAGCTTTGAAGCTTTTACAGTAATTAAAAAATAGTAATTTTATTGTACAAAGTAATAAACAATAATAACAAAACGAAGTGCTATTTAATTAATCAAAGGCAATCAGAGGCACGGTTTGCATATAGATTCCAAGTATAGGTTACTACAATAACCCATTCTAGTTTGCAAAGCAATGCAAGTTGCAAACAGGTATCTCCAATTAACGGAACATTGGCGCCATTAAATTCTTGTTATTGCCGAGTGTTCTCATGCATAATTGTAGATTCACTTTACACAAGTGGAAACGTAGTCTCGTAGTGCAGCTGTGTTTTAAAATGTCTGCCTGTGACGTTTTTAATGTAAACAGCATTGCTTGCATTAAATTATGCAAGTGGCACTGGCTTTACACGATTACAGTAAATTTATGCAAGACATTATCCGAGGACAGCGGCGTCGCATAACAACGCCTTCAGTGTCCGAGCGAGCGGCTCCCCGTCGGCGTCGCCTCCTTTATGAAAACCCTCACTATGATATATGGCCGTGTGTCGCACACGTTATTGCCTCCCTCGACATCTTTTGTATGCAAACGTCACTATTTTTTATATCAGCCGGTGCAGATATCAGGAGGTGTTTTGCTTTTGGCAATCAATTAATTCGCTGGCATAGTTAAAGCGACGTTATACCCGCTAATGACGACGGGTGGGTGAGCGCGGGACGTGGACGCGTGATAATCTCCCGACCATTAGGCCCGACCACTCGCTTGCAAATCGTCCGCATATTTTGCCCAAGATTAATTGTTCTCGAATATCATCTATCACGGTGAGCTCTCTCGTGACCGTCGCCGGCAGTGCGTACGACGTTTTATTTAAGGCACAATAGGCCCCTAGAGCACCGCAGTTGAGGTAATTAAATTTTTGTTAGAATAATGATACCACCCCGTAAAAACACGTTAAGTATTTCGGTAGGAGAAACGATTCGCTTGGAGCTATTGTGCTTTATGAAGGTGAAACGAGGGGTGGTAATTAGCCAAATGACTATTTAATTTTTATGGAGGATTTAGAAAATTATTGGATTACGCAGAGGCCCTTTAAAACGACAGTTAAAGCGTTCGAAGGCGGGTGGGTAGGTTGCAGCCCAAAAAACTTTAAGGGCTATTCGTGTATTTTTTAAGCCATCAATACCTAATAGATCTTAAAGAATCATGGTTTCGCTTCGTTCAAAAAAGGAGTTCACATTATAAATGAGTACCAAAATTACTGGGCTTTCAAAATACCTTAAGGCTTATTTCCTAGCCATAAATAAACCCTGAACTTACATGTAGTACATCGGAAAGCTGTTGAAAGCCACTTTATAAAAAATATTTTTGGACCGCTTACGGACTTTAACGTACCATCCATTAACATAAGCTATAAATCCAAAACATTCTAAATACTAATTTCGTTTAGACGAAATAAGGTCCATTACAGACTCTCTCGAAAGATAAATCCGTAGTTAAAAATACCCTTCTTCGAGTTTATTTCGTAGCGGACAAGAACAAATTGAGTCAATCTTTTTTTGCTAGAGACGAAAAACCGAAACGGTTCGCATTTCACCATTTTCAACGTGTAAAATTCGAATATCAATCAAGCCGACCTTTTTTCAATAAAGTTACCACAGAGATCCTTTCCGAACCAATTTTTCGAGTAATTTCGCTCTTAGATACTCGTACATAGTCCAATGGCTTTCACTTATATTGAGTTTGTTTTCTTGTAACAAAACAATTTGTTGATGAGTTTTTTTTCTGTGTGGGTCTCCTGTAATACATTATCTATCTACTATACAATGCATTGCACTATAACCGTATTCCTTTTACATCTTTCTCACATCACTATCACTACATAATATAAAACAAAGTCGCTTCACGATGTCTGTCCCTATGTATGCTTAGATCTTTAAAACTACGCAACGGATTTTGATGCAGGGTTTTTTAATAGTTAATTGAGTGATTCAAGTGAAAGGTTTTAGCATATTTTTTGCACCCGTGCGAAGCCGGGGCGGGTCACTAGTATTCGTATAATTCCAATATTATGTATGATGATGATGTTACCATTTTGACGTGATAAACGTCTTATAATTCGATGGCCGGCTGCACGAACGAAAAAAGATGACGTCATGAGTCGTTACCTCGCTCTGAGGCGTTCCATAGCAACGGCGTGTTAATTGTCGTTCCATAGCAACGGCGTGTTAATTGTTTGTTTATAGCAATGTAAGTGCTGTATTTTCTTATGACGTTGTCACGTTCAAGTATCGCCAGTAAACCGACTTTACAGACAACCGGTTTTTTTAGTTTTAATTTGATTTAATTTTTAAACTGAAATGGTCACTAACTTTATTGTTAACACACAATATAACGGGATAATTACCATATTTATTATTTGTTTCGATTTTCCAATATTACGGCGCTGTTGCAAGTAATATCGTCCTCCTGACCGTTTTTCGGTCACGGCGGCCAATCTTAGTGGAGATTAGCCATTGGCGCGGGAGATATTTTATAGTGCACAATTAGTGTGTGCGCAGGCACAGGTGCACTCTCTGTTTCCTTACCAAGCATGTTACCCTGTTAGCCTGTTGGCTGTTGTTCTCCTTGTTGCAAGTACCATGATCACGGATAAAAAATAATAAACATGGTAAATATCCGGTTACAAGTTTCATAATAATTTGATTTATAGTGTGTGGAGGTTATTGCTAGTGGTGAAAACTGGAGGCACTAATGGGCACACCTCTGCCTATCTATCCCTTAGGGGATTCTTATGTTATGTAAGTAGATATTACGCACCTAACGCCCGAATACTCGAACGTCACTCAATTTTAAGTTGCACTTGAATCTCGTGCTGTCTTTGTTACTTTAACGCAGAGTGACAGAGATAGCACGAGATTCATCTCCCGCGCCAATGGCTAATCTCCACTAAGATTGGCCGCCGTGACCGAAAAACGGTCAGGAGGACGATATTACTTGCAACAGCGCCGTAATATTGGAAAATCGAAACAAATAATAAATATGGTAATTATCCCGTTATATTGTGTGTTAACAATAAAGTTAGTGACCATTTCAGTTTAAAAATTAAATCAAATTAAAACTAAAAAAACCGGTTGTCTGTAAAGTCGGTTTACTGGCGATACTTGAACGTGACAACGTCATAAGAAAATACAGCACTTACATTGCTATAAACAAACAATTAACACGCCGTTGCTATGGAACGACAATTAACACGCCGTTGCTATGGAACGCCTCAGAGCGAGGTAACGACTCATGACGTCATCTTTTTTCGTTCGTGCAGCCGGCCATCGAATTATAAGACGTTTATCACGTCAAAATGGTAACATCATCATCATACATAATATTGGAATTATACGAATACTAGTGACCCGCCCCGGCTTCGCACGGGTGCAAAAAATATGCTAAAACCTTTCACTTGAATCACTCAATTAACTATTAAAAAACCCTGCATCAAAATCCGTTGCGTAGTTTTAAAGATCTAAGCATACATAGGGACAGACATCGTGAAGCGACTTTGTTTTATATTATGTAGTGATAGTGATGTGAGAAAGATGTAAAAGGAATACGGTTATAGTGCAATGCATTGTATAGTAGATAGATAATGTATTACAGGAGACCCACACAGAAAAAAAACTCATCAACAAATTGTTTTGTTACAAGAAAACAAACTCAATATAAGTGAAAGCCATTGGACTATGTACGAGTATCTAAGAGCGAAATTACTCGAAAAATTGGTTCGGAAAGGATCTCTGTGGTAACTTTATTGAAAAAAGGTCGGCTTGATTGATATTCGAATTTTACACGTTGAAAATGGTGAAATGCGAACCGTTTCGGTTTTTCGTCTCTGGCAAAAAAAGATTGACTCAATTTGTTCTTGTCCGCTACGAAATAAACTCGAAGAAGGGTATTTTTAACTACGGATTTATCTTTCGAGAGAGTCTGTAATGGACCTGATTTCGTCTAAACGAAATTAGTATTTAGAATGTTTTGGATTTATAGCTTATGTTAATGGATGGTACGTTAAAGTCCGTAAGCGGTCCAAAAATATTTTTTATAAAGTGGCTTTCAACAGCTTTCCGAAGTACCTACTACATGTAAGTTCAGGGTTTATTTATGGCTAAATCACTTAATTTACAACAGTCCAAATAGTATTTTCATACGGTTATTCGAAAGAAAATCTTATCTTTCACGCACTTTTCATATAGATAGCGCAAGTCTAAACAAAAGTTAAAAACGTATCTTATAACAATCTCTGCTATTTCGTGTCATTGACACGACTGTTTACATCCGTTAGATAAGAAGATAACGTAGATAAAAACGATGACATAATTTAGACAATATGGGCTAGCTATAATATAATAATTTAGATTCTTGCAATGACTCCATTTTTAATGGACGCGAGAAAATGTTTCCCAAACAACTGCGAAACCAAAAATAGGTATTCATTCATTTTATTTCTTAAAAGCTGTACTCATATTATGGTTCAAAGAAACGTAAGCCGCGAAAGGAGTTGATTAAAGAGCACCAACTGAGTGCGCGTGGCGACAATGAATATTCAGTGCATAAGCATAATACGGCCGCAATCTTAGTGCGCGCCGGCATCGCTGTCTCGAATGCATCGCTGCCCATTTCTCATCTTAAATGGTAAGAGCAACGCTCGAACTTATTATACAGCCTTTTTGTCCACAACCTTTTCTTTACAAAGAAGCAAAATGTAACTCGCTCAAATCTAATCCCCTAAATGTCATCGATCTCCCACAAATTGCGACCCGAAATAGGCTCCGACGTAATAATATCATCAAACACGACAGACATGAATGAGATCCATCACCATTCCTAAGAATATACCGATATGGAAAAGTTTGTACGCGTAAGGGATACAGCGTAGTTTTTTGTGGGCAAGTTTTACGATGCCAATATTTGCGGCCCGAAGATATGCCTGTAAGTAACAGCATAATGCATGACCGGGAAAATGCTGACATCATATTACGTGAACAGAATCTACATATAGATAGCTAAAACATCTTTTGATCGACAGATTCAATGCCAAAATAAATAAACATTATAAACTCTATTAATTTAATCTTCACTTAGCTCCGAAAATGCGAACACATTTTGTGTCACGAACATGAGTTTAATGAGGATAGTTTGACCAGTATTTTATCTCTAAACAACATCGTTAGGGAGTAATAAGTTCGTGTGAAGACCTAACGGGGTTGACATAAATACCAATTAAAACCTTTGAACTCTCTCAGCGTCTACGGCGGTTTATTTGTCCATTGTTGTTTGATATTATGATTTATTTGGAACATAATAATCGTGTCACGACCGTTTGGATTTGGTGAAATAATATTAAAAACAACTTGTCGACGTGGTGACTCAACGATGGAGATTTTATGGAAAATCACAAACTAATGTGCGATGAAATCATAAAACGGTCGCGTGTGTAGGTCGGTACTACATTGTTCACTACTGACTGCCACTGAATTCAAGGACAAAACTGATTTATGTGTACATGATATACTAAATTATTTGTGTGAGGTTAGGCTAAAAATAAAATATAACCACAAACAAACCGAAAAAAAAATGTCTTACCCGTCTTCGGTTGATTATATTCGCAGACAGGATAAAGCGATATTTACACACTAAATATTAACTACAATCTTAATATTTATTTAAACGTTCTTAGTATATAACAGCGTTATCTGACTATAAACACATCAAAATTTTAGATAACAAAGAGGAAGCAACACTTATTGTCACACATTTCGTACGCGAATAGTGAGTGAGACCGCGGCGCGCGCCACACGTCCGACCTCGGTTGTGTCTGGGGGCATACTAACTCGACTCGCGTCTGAATTTTATTGGTGATACCGGAGGCAACCGGCGATATCAAAGCGGGCGGTCGGCCTGTAGGGCGGGCGCCGCTACGAAACCTCTACGCTACGCGCTACGAGGCCTACGCCAAAAAATGTTAAATAAAATAACCAGGAAGATTGTATCATTGACTGCGAGTTTTAGATGAAACAATCTTCTTATGGGATTGAGATACTCTTATGTTGAAGAAACGATAAAACCGGAATAATGGAGCAGTAATAAGGAAAACAAAATGCAGCGAGCATTTAATAAAACGGCAAATTAACTCAGTAACCTCATTTTTCGCGAGCTAAAAGCATTACTGTAAACAAGGGTCTTGAAAAAAATATTCACAGCTGAAAAATTAGGCGAGCTCCGACCGCGACAGTCCATCTATTCGCAGCCGACAACGTACGCTCGCGCGCCGCGATACAAAGGCACGATCCTCCCCGATTAATACTAAGCACGCCAATAAATATTGATACTAGCTTCTTTGTCTTGCGCGGAAGATTCGTTCCCTTTTATTAATGGGACACTCACGTTTGCCTGACAAATCGCGTACCTCAGATACGTTTTGGATCTCACGTTATTTTGCTTTTGGCGTTGCTTTATTGTATCGATACATTCACATTATTACGGTAATGTAAGCGCGTTTTGATGTTTCTCTCAAATGATCTGAATACGCACTTGAGCGCTCGATGGAGAGATTTTGTTATTACTTTCTGTATTTGAATAGAATTTAGGTAGTCAAGGAGTGCCTACTCAAGGAATACGTTTTACTTTATATTGTATGGAAAAGTACCTTAGTTTAATCGAATACGCAATTGAGCGTCTCGATAACAGATTACCGAATGACAGTACCTATATCTCATGGTAATTTTCTTCTCATAATATGCAGTCATAGTGACTGGTACAGACATGATATTGCTGAGATCTGATATCACTGTAGATGTCGATCTTTTATCAGTTAAAATTTAGTAGTTCGAAAATATTATAAATACGTGTCTGACCTTTGGGTCCTTCAGACGTCAATTGGATAACCTATAGACTTCCAAGTATAGCCTAAGTTCAAAAGACCTTTCGGCTCGTCCTTTTCTATGTGGGTATTCACTGTTTATAGATATAATAGAAGTATTGACATTAGTTATTGACTTTTGGTCTCGGACAAGGCTGTTTGTGTTTGAACCCACATGTGGTATTGTATTTAAATTTTCAGGAAAGTGGGTACAAGGAATAGCATAAAGGAAGGTGTAGAAAAAATATGTCTGCATATCCCTTTAGATAATAAAGAAAGACGCACACCAGCAGAAACGCCATGCATTCAAAAAGTACTTCGTTCATACTTCTTTTTCCCTAATGTGAAGGCGGGGGAGCACATTGTGTTTTTCTTTTCCGTTGTGTCCTGGATATTTTAAACACCTCTGCTAAGACCCGTGTCACGTAACGGCTCGCGTTCATCATGGCGGCTGCGCCCGGCACAAGTGCCGCTTGCAAGAGCAGTCCTGAACGTTAGTACCATACTTTCGCCAGATGTCACCGCTTTTCTAGGACGACCTGAACTCATTATATTACGTGATGCAACTGCGGCTAAGGTGTATCCGGAAAATAATGAATCTTTACTTCAGTACTGGATATAGAATGGACAAAAGAATAAAATATGAAAGAGTTTTAATACTGAATAATAAATCCAGATCAACCTCCATAGTATTCTTCATAGTCTAGGCAACAAACGCCTTTTTGATGAGCTTTTTTCAGCAGTCTCCGAAAATTATGATTGAGGTGTCATTCGATTCGGAATAGCATCCAGATGATTTTCGAAGAAAAATGAAGTTCCGCTTGCAAAAATTGCAAAAGTTATTAACAATTAACTAAAAAATTTAAAATGGGTTTAGTGTTTTGCAAATATCTCAAAACCTAATTAAAATTTTTCAAATTTGAAATAAGATTCAAAAAGGGGAGGAAATTTCCTAAAGAATGTTCTAACTTTCGGAATTGTAGGACCAATATTAATAACTTTCCGATCGGGTTGAAAATACGCCCGAAAACTGGTACTCCGTCTTGCGAAAGCTACGCTCCATTCGGACCTTTAATGAATAAATGTTATTTAAACTTATTAAATATGAAAATTAAAAATTGAAAAAATTCAGGCGCCTGCATGATAGATCAATACACAATAATCTGTGATCTAAATTTTTTATCGCGAATTTTCAATAAGTTATCCATTAATTAATTAACAATTTTTTGTAGCACGAACACTGACATTGCAAGTGCGATAATTATTACACTATTCATCTGAGATTTTTTTCCTTTCGTGGAGCTATTTTTCAAAGGTCTTAGAACAGGCTCTCGTTGAAAAAATTAAAAAAATGTTAATTTTCGTTTTTTTATTAACAATTTACTGAAATGAAAAATTTCAAACCTTCATTAGACATTAAAAAATTCTTTTTTTATTATATTATTATTGAACCGTTTTTGTATGATCAGAAGCTACATAAAAATGATTTTTTATATCCTGTTTTTAAAAATATTTTTATAAACAAATGCGTTGTTTATGAGATAATTTAATGTCTTTTTATTAATATCGTGATCTTTGATAATAATCATGTTTTTTAAAAAAAAAACCGTTTCTTAAAAAAAATGTTTTATTGCATTAAAAACGCATTTGTTGATTAACAATTATTTTCTCCCACTTTTTTTAAATAAAAAAAAAAGTTGAAAAAAAAATTAAATGAAAAAAACAAAATCATATTTGTTTTTGTGACAATAAGTAAAACAAGAAAAAATATATAAAGTAAAAATTTATTTGTTTTTAACAAATTGTTTATTACATAAACAATGAAAGTTTTAATAAAACAATATTTTTTTATTATATATCGAAAAGAAAAAACAAATAATGGTGATTTAAAAAAAATGATACCTTAATATTAATTAGAAGTGGGAGAAAATAATTGTTAATCAACAAATGCGTTTTTAATGCAATAAAACATTTTTAAGAAACGGTTTTTTAAAAAAAAAAACATGATTATTATCAAAGATCACGATATTAAAAAAAAAAGACATTAAATTATCTCATAAACAACGCATTTGTTTATAAAAATATTTTTAAAACAGGATATAAAAAATCATTTTTATGTAGCTTCTGATCATACAAAAACGGTTCAATAATAATATAATAAAAAAAAGAATTTTTTAATGTCTAATGAAGGTTTGAAATTTTTCATTTCAGTAAATTGTTAATAAAAAAACGAAAATTAACATTTTTTTTAATTTTTTCAACGAGAGCCTATTCTAAGACCTTTGAAAAATAGCTCCACGAAAGGAAAAAAATCTCAGATGAATAGTGTAATAATTATCGCACTTGCAATGTCAGTGTTCGTGCTACAAAAAATTGTTAATTAATTAATGGATAACTTATTGAAAATTCGCGATAAAATTTTTTAGATCACAGATTATTGTGTATTGATCTATCATGCAGGCGCCTGCATTTTTTCAATTTTTAATTTTTATATTTAATAAGTTTAAATAACATTTATTCATTAAAGGTCCGAATGGAGCGTAGCTTGCGCAAGACGGAGTACCAGTTTTCGGGCGTATTTTCAACCCGATCGGAAAGTTATTTATATTAGTCCTACAATAGGGGATCGGACAGGGTCAAAATAATATAATTCTGTTTAGTCCGTAAGTTAGATTATCGAAAAACATTGAACACGTGTTTTTTGTTTTATCAAATCAATAAAAAATGACGAAGATAAAACGCGTCAAAGATCTTGGAGTGGGGCTTGAAACGTCACTTGTGTCGTCAAAATGTACTAGTTTACGTGAAAAAAGAATAAATACGTGTCCAATAATTTTTGGAAATCTATCTGACGGACTAATTAGTTTTTTTTTGTCCGATCCCCTATTCCGAAAGTTAAAACATTCTTTAGGAAATTTCCTCCCCTTTTTGAACCTTATTTCAAATTTGAAAAATTTTAATTAGGTTTTGAGATATTTGCAAAACACTAAACCCATTTTAAATTTTTTAGTTAATTGTTAATAACTTTTGCAATTTTTGCAAGCGGAACTTCATTTTTCTTCGAATGACACCTCAATCATAATTTTCGGAGACTGCTGAAAAAAGTTCATCAAAAAGGCGTTTGTTGCCTAGAATAGTCTAGGCAACAAACGCCTTTTTGATGAACTTTTAAATTCCAATGAAAAAACTCATGCACTACCTTTAAAAAATTAAAAATTTTGAAAAAACCCACGACTGTTAAAAATTAATTGATAAAAGGATAAAATAACATAAAACACCCACCTTAAAAAAACCCAAGAATGTCCGTCGGGAGCTGACATTAAATGAACTAGTTTTGCAATGTTCAGCTCCCGACGGACATTCTTGGGTTTTTTTAAGGTGGGTGTTTTATGTTATTTTATCCTTTTATCAATTAATTTTTAACAGTCGTGGGTTTTTTCAAAATTTTTAATTTTGCTTTTTATTTTAAACTTTTTACTTTTATTTTTATTTTTTTATCTAAGAACATGCACCAATCAAACCTTAACCCATAACTGAAAATTGAATCAAAATCGGACTTGTAGTTTTGGAGAAAAATGGCAACTTTGATTTGCACAAAAAATCTTTGCTGCAGCGCCCCCTGGTGAGTTGTCACCGTAACACCTATCTAAGAACATGCACCAATCAAACCCGAACCCATAACTGAAAACTGCATCACAATCGGACTTGTAGTTTTGGAGAAAAATGGCAACATGTATTTGCACAAACACACAAACAAACAAACACACAAACACACAAACAAACAACCTCTCACCCCAAACGCATATACCGTCTCCGTTCCGTCGTGGGTAAAAAAGGCCCGTCCCGAATTCTGCTTTATCGGAGTTGGCAACACTAATTACAGGCCACTCTCGGCCGGCAGGCGAGAAAAGGCAAAAAAAAAGAAAATCTTCATTCTTTTACTACGCCTGGTCTTTTAGAATCGACTCTACGACAAGTGTATGAAGATGGAAGGGCCCAGAGGTCTTACCTTTTTATTGGTCATTAAAACCAACAATGCCTTCGAGGAAACAATAAATCATCGATTTATCTATGTGACGACTATGTAGCTGTAATAAAATAGGTAATAAAATTGGCAAGTATCGATTACTCCCGATCGAGATTGCGGAATAGTAATCACTTGGTATTTGTAGGTTAAGCTACTTGTATTTCGTTAATCTACATCTTAAGGCTGATTTACACTTCTCCAGATTTTAGTAGACTTATCACTAATGCGTAAATTATAATTATCTTGATTAACCGGTTAGTAAACTGGCCGTTTATACAGTAATTCTAAGACGCCGCACGACTAAGTGTTAATTTCGAAATTCATCGCAATATAATAATTTCTGACAACATAATGTACCTATTAAGTAGATGAAACATTAACTTTCGATTGAGGTTAACAATCCCCAACAAAACAGCGTAAAATTCAGTTTTGTTCTTCATAAAAAAGACAGCATGCTCAACTTCAATTAAATGACAAAAAAACAGAAGATTATCCGCGTGGAAAAACACGCGTGTTAAAGAAAGTGATAAATGTGTTAGCGGCGGCTACGTTTCTGGCAAGCAAGGATGGGTATCAGTGCGCGTGATGATTGCATGTACACCAACATTCATGCTATCACCAGTGCAGGGGCGGCACGGACCATCCTCACGCGATCTAACGTTCCCATACTTCGCACTCGTAAACATCTATTCTCTCTTTCCCACACACAAACGCTGAACTTATAAATTTTTCCTTTTTCATTTTTATTGCACGTAGATAACAATGGTAATGTGTGATAGGCATGAATTATGTCCTTAATTATTCCTCAGTAGCTTTCTTGCGCCTTCCTGGTTTCGACATAATAAATAGTGCGCATTCGTATCTAATTTAACGAACCGAGTGAAAACCTTCCCTTCAGTTTTATTTTCATAAATGGACGGTCACGTTTCAATGAATTATTTAGTGTTTGGTAGTGTAATGTGTCATGTGTAATGAGTACGGCACTCACTCCCTCCGAAGGAATAATTAAATTTTAATATTTAAGGCGGTGCCGATAGTTCGTAATGAAATTCTGTCAGCAACATGACAAAGGTCAGCTTCGGTCCATCGCGTGATTAAACAAGAATTAACAGTATGTTATTCTCACTAACTTTGACTATTGGGAAAACTAAAAATATTTTATGACCGTCTGATGGAAAGTAAACGGCTTCATTGTGAAAAACATTCAATCGTTAAAGAAAAGCTACGCGTAATAATTGAAAATGCATATTTAAATTGAGTGGAGCCTAGAGAGCATAACCGTTCGCAGGGAACATCGCCCGGACTGCCTTCGACAAGATAAAGTGGAGTTTTCCAATAACAGCGTGAGAACTTGTAAACAACATGCATTAATGATGCAACGACTGATAGTTAAACGTACCAGGCAACGTTCGAGACACTCCAAACATCCTTAAGTACTTACGAACTAGTGGTAATAAAATGAGAACCGTATGCGTGCGCTCGGGCTTTAGTACTTTCGTACAGAATTTGGGGAAAATTCGATTGTTCCAATGTTTGTTGTTAGCTTAAGTAAGTTGCTTGATAATGTACTGTACTGTAGTATACGTTTGTGCATTATCAAAGTGA
Source organism: Diarsia mendica (assembly GCA_949316265.1). Taxonomy (NCBI): domain Eukaryota; kingdom Metazoa; phylum Arthropoda; class Insecta; order Lepidoptera; family Noctuidae; genus Diarsia; species Diarsia mendica. The sequence continues at coordinate 8,721,896 of OX438891.1, forward strand.
CATTTACTTAGCTTTCCAGTCCAATAACAAACATTCGCTAGAACAACACATCGCGATGACGGGCTGGCTCATATTCAACGCGTCATGCTTTTAATGTGTCGCTCAATGGGTACGTCTGCTTCATCGCACCCACGTATAAAGTTTCATACACATATAACAACGGAGGCTTTTAGCCACCTTGCACTGAGCACCCCGCTGTAGTAGGTTCATTTATGAAAGCTTTCAGGTTCGACACGGTTAACGTGAAGCTCTATTCAAATCGCCTTTCCTTTCGACAAGCCTTTACATAAATCAAGTATTGAATAAACTATTTTCTCTCGAGAAGATTTGTTCTCCAATAGCCAGTTGTCTATTTATTTTACGCCTTTTTCGGGTCGTAACCTATTATGGAAGCGCCCAAATTTACGGATATTAAATGTTATAGGGTGGGTAGGTTAGGTGCTCCAAAAACATTTATATTCGTCTAAGGAAATTGGAACAATTTTCCGCTCGCAAAAACAAAACAAAGCAAATTAAAGAAAATATAGGGCGGATGGTTATAACAGAGATGTCGTGTATCCTAGCTCTCGGGATTTGATCAAATGGCTGATAACCAAACATAACCTAGCACAAACTAACCTAAACAGAATCCCCGGAGTCTTTGTCAAGATAGTGATTTTGTGTAAGGGATTTGATCAAGATATTTACTTATTTTGCGGGATCCCTGCGTAGACGATATAAACATTTTTTGCGCAAGGATTAGTTGTGATCCCATGGACTAATACCACGCAAGGGTTTCGGCATGATATTATAAAATGTTTCGCGTCATCAGTCTACGTGGAATCTTTTTTTATTTCGCTATGAGATTCCCTAAAAGGGTTGCTTTGACATAAGCTGACGTTGTATTGTTTGGTCGGGGTAACGGCTTTTTATCCATATCAATATAATATCTACCTTTCTTTTTGTCCATCCATTGAATTAAGTAGTTATATTATTTTGCCTTTTACAGACCGATTATGATTTTGTTTCTTGTGAATTCACCGCCGACGTAAATTCCAGATTAAAATTATTTATAGAAATAAGGAGGGTATTAAATAAACCTACCTAAACTATGAGGATCCATAAGCCTTTCTAAGATATTCAAAAATAAATCTGATCTCCAACCGTAACTTCAATTCTATAAATCAAAGTCTAATTTCAAATAAAAATATTGTTAGAATTGACACAGTTGATTGGACGCCTGCACAAATAGATAGGACAGTCCAGCCGCAGCGGTGCATAAGCTTCGGGGCGCGTTCGTGACGGAGGTAAGCGGCTCAGTCGAAGTGCTACCTAGATCTTCAGGAGCGTACAATGAAAAAGGCTTTAACCTTGGAGCATAAATAAGGCAAACTGTGCTTTTGATTTCTTGAATTTCTTGAGGATGATTCGTTGCTGTGCTATAGTTTCTATTCAATTTTACACATAACATCACGCCTGTTAACCCCGAAGGGTTAGGCAGAGGAGTATCGTCCCATGTAATGGGGGAGAACCTAATGCCATAAAACGGGCACAAATCTAGGCACTATGGCTGCTATTGAAAAATTCCTAAAGGAAATACCCAATAACACTTTGCCTGACCCAGAAATCGAATCCAGCACCTTATGCTCAGCAGCAGTCACTAGACCAACGAGGCAGTCTATTCAATTGAATTGGCCTAATACTTCCCCACTTCCACTACGTCGGTCGTCGAAGGCAACGCAGAGGTCGCTTTGATTGCAGCTTTTACCAAATTGGCGTTACATCTGCCCACTTGGATTCGCAAACGGTTCGGTGATATCCAAGTAGACTTGTACGAGAAAGTGTTTCGTTCGACTTTAATGAAACGGCAAAAATGTTTTCAACTAACACATAGTCATTTAAAACAGCTCAGCATGCGGTGTTTTGCTTTCTAATAAGAGGTTCTTGATGGAAAAACCCATCAATAGGTTCATCCTAGTCATCTTCCTAAATGTGCTGAGTGTGCATCATTCCATTTGCGCGCTATAACATTATTCATACTCCAGATCTTCAACAGACTTTCGTATTAGACCTGCACCTGAGTTCGAGTACGTACCATGATTATTTTATTCTGAGTAAAATATTCCAAGTGCCTTGTATTTACTCTTGTAATATTGGTGGGAATTATATTCCGGGCGAGCGAAATTAAATGTCACAGTTGGTAGTAATGTTAGTGATTTTAATATACAGCGTACTTTATCACATTGTTAATATGTTTGGTTTCAGTCGGTGAATGTATATAGCGAATCTGAGTATATGCGACTTGATTAAATTGTGGGGTTAATGTTTTGGCACAACGTGTGTATCTACAGAAGCAGTTTGGTGAGTACATAATTATACAGAATTTATCTACTGAATCAAAGCGTCAAAAGCAGAATATTTTCAGGAAAATGAATAAAGGAAACCACGAAGTCTTTGGTCATATTAGACATGGATCGAATCGAATATAAATGCACAAGATTTGTAGCGAACAAGAATTTTCCGAACTCAAAACCCGTAGTAGAGTGCAACGGGTAAAACTTTTTTCATAAAAGTACAACGAGGCAGTGGGCTGCGAGGAAAGAGCGAACAAGTGAACAGTTGTCGAGGTTACTTATTAACTTTTATAACTTCAACATTTTATATTATTTGCATTATTGCCAATACAGCTTAAGTACAAAGTCACTGGTCTGAATTTGCGGCCCCAATGAAACAATAATAATTTATAATCAAATCAAGTTCCCAAAAATAAATGCGAAAACATAATTTAATCTCTGGGATGATATGATTTCATTTGACAAATCACGTAACAGATCAAATAAAATTCTATATTTTATTGGAAATGTACTGTAAGATAAAGAAATTCGCTGATCCGATTGTAAAACGAGGCAGACAAACGTACATAAATGGAGAATAAATTCAAGCAAAGAATGGAAGAGACAATGCCAAGAATGTTGAGGAAAGTTTTTTCATAAATGTGCAAGGAGCGAACAGCTGACGACTGGCTCCGGGCGTTCTGTCTCGCTGTACCCGACTTTCTGGCAAATGTGTTAAAACGGGAAAGTATCTCGAGAATTCCATCCTTAGCCCGAGGCAATACGTTTTACGGAAAAAACTGTTAAATGTTCCACCCGGAAGTCGAAAGCGATTTCATGAAAATAACAACGTTACTTCAAAAGGGAAGTTTTGTTATATCCAACGTGTTTTTTAATCTGTTTTTTGACTGACATGTTATTGGCTAGTATAAATCGCTTAGGAAAGAAAACGAACATTAATCAAAATTTGAACATTTGGTTTTTTTATGAAGTAAGGATTTTTTGAGAATTTACTCAGGGAGTTGAAAACGGAGTATTAAAGGGGTTTGGCTAACTTTGTATGGGCTAGTGGCGTCATTTTTTTTTTGAGCGGCCACTTTTAATTTTCATGTTATTTTGTTGTGCTGTGTCAAATACACATACATGTTATAGTACATTATGGTATAAGTGTGTAACGTTGGTGATTACCGCAGAGGCGGCATTGAGACCCGAGCCGTCAGGTGAGGGTCTTAAGAAAGCCGAGGACGGTAATCATCAATACACACGTGTATCATACGACGTTTTTCAACACACTTGCGAATAAAAAAAAACGTGTGGCACTCGGAAACTGCCGCGGTAAAGCTATTGCATAGCATTTTTTATCAATTATTTAATTTGAAAACCTCAGTTGACAACCTTGTTATTTTCCGTAACCATAGCAACCTGGTTGAAATATTTTCGTTTCGGAATTTCTGGATTCGCTCTCCACGCTCAAGGCCCGCGATAGAAGCTATGCAATAGCTTAATAATACAAGAAAAAACATTTTATTTAGTAGATAAAAAGTTTATATAAAGAAACAATTAGTAAATGTGCAGTTAGTAAAATTATAATTAATTGTTTTTGATGGCGTAGCGGTCTCTTCAGATAGATTACTGGCCATGGTTCTGTATGTCTTTTACAGTTATATTTGTTAATTCTTGTATCCTACAGTTACACCAAATATTAAAGCAACCTGAAATAAAAGAAAAAAATAATTATTAAGTTTAACACACAACACGCTGAAGCTGAAGTCACGTAGATAGATATTTAAAATTAGTTTAACTAACCTTAGTAACCAGATATTGGTTATCTGGAGCATCTTTTATAAATTTTTCAACATCGATAGACGATAAAACCTTTGATTTCTTGCTTCTAAATCCATCTGACAGTCTTTTTAGATAAGCTGACAAATTAGAGTATGTGTTTAAGTCCACTCCATTCTTCGTTCGGACTGTACTTTTTAACATTGATTATATACACCACAAAGAGCTAGGTTTGTACTTAGAAGATAATTCTTTAAAGTACGCCAAGAACACATTTTCAGAAAATGACTGCGATTTCTCCTTGGAGTTTTCGGGTAGCAAATTTTCCATAACGCTTAGGGCTTCAAATCTTACATCGGGCGGTGTACAACATGAATCATTTTCTTCAAAACTAGACATTTTAACTAATAAAATAACTTTAATAACAGTGAAAACGAGTTGTGTATTTTTTTCGCAGTAGCGGGAAAATATTATGTTTTTTTTATGCGATCAGCCATAGACTAAAAGAGGTTTTTTTTTTTGCTTGTCGTGGATAGTGTTTGGAGCCACGTACAAAATGGGGAATTCAAATTTTTATTTATCACAGAGAAAACAAAAATTATATTTGAGTGAAAGTTTTATTTATTAAAAACGTACTAAGTTTAATTTATCTATTTAAATACAAAGTTTCATGAAATGAGCAAGCACTAGGTACATTAATTAATTTTTACTATTGAACACGATCTTTTTTGTATCGAAACTTTTTTAAGAACATAGCAACTCAACCGATTAAATTTAAAAAAAAAACCTATAACTCACTAGTGAATAATAGTAATGAAAAATTCACAGTTTGATTATAGGTGTCATTATGTGCCTAATTGCGGTGAAATTTTAGCCACTTTATGAGCAAGTGTGTTGAAAAATTATTTTTGTCCTAAGTCATTTCTAAACTGAGATATTTGAGTTTGAATATTATAAAAATGTCTTCTTCAATTACTGTTCCGCGTAAAGAAATCTTAGTTATGTGTTTAGAAGGTTGATATTAGAGCTGGCTTAATAATAACTGCTACTTGGGTCGATCTTTAGGTTAGGCCACGCTTGCCTAGGTGGGTCTGTGGATGGGTGGGTGTGGATTATATACCGAGTTTCCTCCGTGCCTTGGAAAGCACGTTAAGCTGTTGGTCCCGGCTGCCATATATAGATCTTTTGCAGTCATTACTGGTTGTCAGTGACCTGACTCTGTCTGACAACCAGTCTTACCAAAGGGTATCGTATTACCCAGTATTAACTGGGACGTGGAGGTCAGATAGGCAGTCGCTCCATGTAAAATACTGATATTCAGCTGCCTCCGGTTAGACTGGAAGCCGACCCCAACATAGTTGGGAAAAGGAATAAATAATACAAGAGCAATATTGCATCCAGCCCTTGTGTAGCAGTTTCTACGAGAATGTACACGTAAATGTCCGTCTAGATGAATGTGTAATACGAGTCCCGCCGACACGATTCAGACTTCGCTGGCTACAAATGCAAAATGCACTGTTAATTACATCCATGGTGTTATACATCCAAATCTTAAACATATAAGAGTCTAAAGAGGTATGCTGGGTCTGTCACAATACACAAACGATCACAATGCCAAGTCTTTATAATGCATCAGCCCATAGATAACAGACATCGAGCCATGCAATTTACGTACGTATTTAATTATTTTTTCATCGTTGGCCAGCACTAGGAACTTCAGTCTGCTGTATCGTGGGTGCATTCACAAACATTTAAACTCAAACACACAAATACCCAGACCCGAAACCACTATCTGCAAGTCATACAAATATTTGCCCTGTGTGGGAATCGAACCCGCGACACGTAGCGCAGCAGCCAACTGCTTGAGCCACTGCGCCTACCGTGTGGTCTGAATTCTGAAAAAAATACGACTAGAACCTTAAACAGTGCAATAGACTGTAATAACTTCTTCGATTTTAATGAGCAATTCAAAACCAAATATCTCCGTTCCGATTAGATTTAGAGAAATGCATCCATATTTTTGGATCGCTTTAATCTGTTCTTTCAAAATATCCAAGTTTCATTACTGGCCGCGCAACTTCAAAACGACGCCAACTTTAGCCAAACCCCTTTAAATGAAAACGTTTGGTTTTGACCTGGGAAATTACTTATAACTTAGGTAAGTTATAAAGATGGTAATGATTAATTTTTCTAAATAATCCTTCAAACGAGATTAAAGGTGAGATTAGAGAAAATAACGAAATTGCGGATGCGGAGCAATGATAGATGTTTCATATATCGCTCACTTAGTACCTAATATTGGCACATGTGTGTTTTTCATATTTTACAGAAACGAAGATCAAAGATTTTATAAATGTTTAAAATTAATTTAAAGGTTCATTTTAAGTTTTTTTTTTTTAAATGGGTTGTTTACTCTTGACTTCAATCTTGCCCTAAGGAGGAAAAAGGGGGGGGGGGTTCATGAGGGATTTTACAGGTTTTGTGAGTTTAATTACTAGTAAAGACGATGTCTATACTAGTAATAGAATAAACAAAATCTGTAATAAAACTTGGAGTGTTGAAAATATGAAAAGCGTAGATGTGCCGATATAAGTATTAAGGTGAGCGATATGTAATCTATGATCAAATCATAATGTACAGATTTATGAAAAAAGAGCGGTCCATTTCAAAGATTTATTCCATTCTAATACCAAAAACTAATACCACTGGTATTTGTTTCAACTCATATTTTTTTTCTATTCCGAACGGATACCACTTTTTAAATAATTTAATTTAATGTACGAACGAATACCAACAACTTGAATTTGGTACAGTCAGCGCAGTCAAACCTAATCAAAGTAAATTTGTTTTTCAATATTTTTATGTAATCGTAATATAATGCTTAAAACTTTCCAAATTCACTTCACTCCAATATTTTTACAAAGGTTAGCATAGGTAAGAGTAGTTTTAGTGAATCATCTTGCTATTTTTTTTACCTGCGAGAAAGGGTGAGTTTGCTCTATTGTTCCAAAATTCGAAACAACCAATCAGAGTCAAGTGTGACTGGAATGTTGTGCTTTGACTCGGAGAGAAATTTTATCTACATAAATTCCTCAGTACATTTCCGTGCGGTGGCGGTGGCGTATTGGTATCAGAGTGACAGTGATTTTTATTTATTAAGTGAGTATATTAATTTGTTCTTTTGTATAATTTACTTCTCTTTATTAACATTAGTGTTATTTAAAATACCTATTATTTGATTTTTTTATCATAATCCAATCAAATGTAAAAGTTACATACAATATATAATTTTTTTTAGATATGTCTGAGGAAGCTGATAATCAGCCCTCAACATCTTCGGGAAAAACAGGAAGCTTGACTTTCATAACAAGAAATGGTGGCTTGGTTTTAATGAGAGCTGGTTACCAGTACACAAAAAAAAGGGAAAATAAAAATGGATGGACCCATTGGAGATGTGTGAATGTTAAAGAGTGCAGTGGATCTTTACAGATAAAGGTATGTTACCAACTTCTTACATAGAGTTTAACTGGCTTATTTATAATGGATTAGTGGAGCTTTATAAGGCCTTTGTAGGAAGCTTGTTAAAAAAATGGTATTCATAATTATATAGATTTATTTTTGTTAAAAATTTACCTGACATAGTTGTTATGAGATAGGTAGACGTGAATAATTACGTACCTGTCTAATAATAACTATGTCAGATAAATTTCAATATAAATTAAGAGTTAATTTTTTGAGATATTTTGTAATTTTTAGATTGTAAGTAAATTCTTCCTGTTTGATGTTTTTGCAAAAAAAATATTATATATACAGGTATAGAGAGGAACTAAAATTATATTAAAGTTGATTATTTAAGTGATATTTTATCATTGAACAAGACGTTTGCTAACAAAATTTGATTTTTTTGGAGTTATCTGTTTTTTTTTTCAATTAAAGGTCTTATATTTACATACAAAGCATTTTTACTGACTGTACCTTATATCTTTGAACTTGTTTTGGTATTAGTTTAAACAATGGTATCGGTTCGGAATAGAAAAAAAATATGAGTTGAAACAAATACCAGTGGTATTAGTTTTTGGTATTAGAATGGAATAAATCATTTCAAAGCATTGGTTTACATTTAACATTGCACAGTTGAAATACGTTAGGGATAACAGCATCAGAGTTGACTTTGATTAATGACGTAGGCATCTAACCTACGCTACATTGTCAAATGACTTGATGATGAATGGTAAAAATACTGTCACACTTTACTGCTACGGTCAGCAAATTATTTTCGGATAAAAGGACCAGAATTAGGGGACAAATATTTTTCTGCAAATGAATAAATCCAGGTGGCTTAATCGATCCATACTTAATAATAAAAGATTAATTTATAAAACCTGGTTTAGTTTTAAGATAAGATAGTCTACAACATGAAAAATGTATGGCTAAAGAGACACCAATTTAATTAAGAGTTCATTTCAAGAAGTGTTTAAGAGTTAAATCTTTAATGTATTCACTACTTACATGAGTAACGTGTATCTAGGTGTGTGTTTGTGAACAAAAATAGTCACACTTGTCACATATAAACACAATAAAAAGAACATTGCCCGCAACCTCTCTAGTGGGTACCTTTGGGAATTCTGCTTACGCTATAAAGAGTTGATGTTGTGGCGCTGGCGTTGGCGAAAAAAATGCACCGTTTCAACTTAATAAAGTAAATAGGTTCTTATAAGTTTGCAGTTACATTGGTTTTTGTATAATACATATTTGCATTTGTTGGCAGGTTTTGCAGAATTTGTTTGCATAACGACAAAATAAAGAGTTTGGTAACAAATATTTAGTTGGCTAAACCGCTTTAGTATAAGCTAGCGATTACAACTAAACCTTTCTCTTGAATGACTTTTTATATTGCTGAAAACTGCATTAAAATTCGTTGCGTAGTTTAAAAGATCTCAGTTTACAAACAGGAACTGCGAGAGCGCCTTAGTTTTATACTACTTGTGTAATAAAGATTAACAATTTCAAAGGCAAACTCTAAACAAATCTTCCACGTGAAGCAGCACAAGCAACATTCAACGCCAAACGAAGGTAACTAACTACCTTTAATTGGATTCGTTACCATTACAACAAACGGATTGTCGTGTCTAAACTAAATCAAACTTTGTTCCGCCGGGAGTCGCCGTCGAGTTGCCATCGTTCGTTACTGGGGATATTGGGAACAAACTATACCCCATTTCGGTTCATTATCATACTACAGAGTACAGCTAGTAGACGGAGCCGCGGAAACTGCGCAACAGAGACAAGATATGAATAGTTCAAGCCTCGTTAAAAGTTAAACGTGCACTCGAATTGCACTAGGTATATCAATTGATTGCCTCGTTAGTCTGGTGGTCGCAAGTGCGATTGCTGTACATCAGAACCTGGGTTCCATTCCCGGGTCTAGCAAAGTGTTATTGGGTTTTTACTTGTAGCAGCCACGAAGTCTGTTTTCAACAGAATTTGTGGCCGGTTGATGGCAAGAGGGTCACCCCTATTACATGGGACTTAAACATAACCGGCGACATGTATATAGGTGTGCTAACACGTACTTACGCCTCTGCCTAACCCTTCGAGGATTCCATGTGTGTATTTCAATCGACATTCTACGTAACAAAAACTAGTTAAATATGGCCCCAATCGATTACCTTTTCAACGAACTGCATCAATTAAAATTCAAAGATATAAAATTAAATGGCAGCCGCATTGTCAATGCGACATGTGTCTGAATTAATTATATTGCAAAAATGAGCCGCACAATTAATGAATAATACATGATCGTATAGTCATCCACGCACGTCGGTGCAGCTACCATGATGGAGAGTATTAACAGCGCGAAAGTGAAATCGTGTTAATGTCATATCTTCAGTCCACTCAAACGTTACAGACACTAAATAAAGAGGCCGACTGCGATCATCATCTGCCTAGGGTTTTCTCAACTATGTTGGGGTCGGCCTTCAGTCTAATCGGACCCGCACAACCCAGTTGGTACTAAAGGTAATATGAATCTCCTGGTAAGACTGCTTGTCAAAATGACTTACTAATACTAGTAACGACTGTCGAAGATCTACAAATAATAGCCGGGAACTTAACGTGCTTTCCAAGTCAAGCACTGCTTAATCTAAAGATCGACCCGAGCGGCTGTTCTTATTTAACCATGAGCCGACTGCGATACTTGAAAGAAAATGACGCTCGCTTTTCTCAAATATAACGAAAAACACAACATTAATGATGATTTCAATAGGTATCGTAAAATATTATAGCGCGGGGCATTAGACACAAATCTTGAACAGACGTCGCCACTTAAAATAAGCTGGCACGATTTCAAGTGCCGCCAACCTGAATGCGAAGTATTCAGTTCATCAAAACCAGATGTTTCCGAGTCCTATGTAAACACGGACATTTACGCGGCACGTATGATTAAACACCATCCTATTATGAGTGTTTACGGAATTGTTTACAAATTAAACACCAACATTTTGGTATCGACAGTAACGCATGTCATTGATTCTGTAAATAGTAGAGTTCGATCTGTTTCCACGAACGACACAAATTGGGTTGAAACCCGGTGTTCTATGTAACACTTATTTTCTTTTGAAACTTGCATTTACAATAATTTCATGTCTGAGTTTCCCAGAACGTACTACGTAGGTACATTTTAATGTTTGCCTCAAAAGTACCAACATGAAATCGTATTCGTTACCATTTTAATATCATCGCAAAGAAAAATCGATGTGATAAAAAGTTATTACTGCGACAGCTTTATTATTTTCCGATCGACATGATTACCTGCAGTGTAAAAAAATGAGTGTAATCCATGAAATCGAAACGCAGAAATCTGACATTATTACTTGGCCTTCATGATTCTAGAAGTTTTGAAATAGGACTATTTTTGGAACGTTTAAAAAAATTGGCTGTGGCCACGTTGGGAAAGGTTCGACGACATTAAACGTTTTAATGTTATAAACAAACAGTAGACGCTGGCGGCAGTCCAACTGGGCTGGGCGCCGGCGCTACCGTTACCAGTTTGCCACTGCGTTCCAGATACACCTATTGCTCTATCGCCTAGTATCAAGTTCTCAATGAATCAAAATAATTGCTAAAGAAAATTACCAGACTTTTTGCGTCTCCTAAGTTACTTTTGTCATTTTGCATTTAAAGTACAACATAAAAGAAAATATCATAATTATATTACCCAAATGAAAACTGAAAACATAATCCTAAAATGCAATAAAGGTAGAACCCGTCCTCTTTTCTTCGCCAAACAATTAAATTATGAAATTAATCCGCAAAGAGGTTGCCTATTTATATTGTAAACTTGCCCAGTTTATTCTCGGCTTCAATTAAATCGTGGCTAAGCTCACAAGTTGCGCAGTTATAGAGGTACTATTATCTGCATGAAATTTGACTCACAAACCGCACTCTCCCTAGTGGTAGTGGGTCGACATAACTCGACCCAAGTTGAAAGCTTTAATTACGTGGACTGAGTTGTTCACGCAGGTGACTCCTTAATTACAGGGTCGAAATTGAGCTGCCCATTCAACTGACACGTTTGCAAACGGATTATCATGACCTATATCCAAACCTTTGTACAGAGGCTCGTGATTATGAAGCCTCCATTGTTGGAAGCACACACGTCAACAATGATGGTGATTAAAAAATAACTTGAGTCGCGAAAAATTAATACGACACACAATAGTTGACAAAGCAGGTACCGTGAATCGTCGTAGGCTAGATCGATGGTAACCTAAATTTTAACTTGGATAAAAGGCAATTCCAGACAGAAACATTGAAAACATCAAACAGCTTCTAATTGAAATATGATCTTTCATCAATTGCTTTCTCTTTCTGTATTTCAATCTAAATTCTAGGTAAAATTGATAATTGCTGCAGACTTCACAACTTTAGCGCTAGCAAATTGTGTTAAGAGTACTAATTAAAAAACTTAATCTATTTACTTGGGAAGCCTTTGACGGGAGATTATCTAGAAAATTGCTTCGATTATTAAATTTACGTTTTATAATGAGGTTTTCTTTAATATAGGTATATGCTTGATAAGTGCCTTCAAGTGTCTTTTATTAAATGGAGTGTCTAGTCTTAAATTTTGCTTTACGTACCTAATCTTAAATGTCAACCACATTATTAATTAAGGTATGATGTTTAAAGAAATGAAATAAATTCATTACAGCTAATCCTTATGCAAAAATGTAGCTTGAAATATGTGCAGTAGGATACCACTTGGGTATTAAACTTTACGCATTTAACGGGTAAGGAAATTAGCATTCAAACAGGCAACTGTTCCAACAAGTGAAACCGTTTTGGAGTTAACGGCCCCGCTTTGCCGAGATAACAAACGAAATTGTTATGATGCAGGATCAGACTTTGATGTTGTAAAGACTCCGACGGTTTTAACTGCGAAAATGCTCGGCAAATATTGACACTTCATTGACACTCTCAGTTAAGATGTCATTTTTGTCTTAGAATGTTTCTACTACTTTAACTCGTTTAATTAAGATGCAACAGGCTAGATTCTTAAATTAACAGATCACCCTTTTAATTCGCAGGGCATATAAAAGAATGACTAGCATAAATAAGCAGATTACCTGCGAAGGTAAGACCCAGAAAGGTCTCCAAAGCATGAGCGCTCAAATATTTACGGGATCAACCCGATGCCCGAGCTTAATGGCGGTCAGGTTTGAGCCAGTATTTTTATACTAAGCTTTAAAAGCTTTATAGATCGCTAGCCAATCTTTCTGTAAACAAAACTATTAATAACAACTGCGAAGAAAGACTCGTACGAAAATATCATGGTGTATCAATAGCCACATAAACTAAATCTATTGGGGGTACTGCTAGATGTCTCCCGCGACTTTTCCTCCATATAATGCTAGCAAATAGACGCTCATATAATATTTGCTATTCCGCCTACGTCTGCCTGTTTGAACAGCCAATTGACTCGTAGCAATACGTTTTGCTTTCCGTAGGTACTTCAGGCTTGTACGCGCTTTAGCTATTTAGTACGAGCACTGTGACTTTTGATTTACGTAACATTTTGTTTATATTTCAGTGGTTATATAATACTTAGGTACATTTCCATCTGACGCTTTGAGTTTAGTTATCGCAATTTGGGAAATGTGAGTATTAGTTATGAGCGGTAAGAATTCAAGATAATAGTATTGTTCCCATAAGTTCATTGCTTGCCCATTCGCACAAGGTTCAAGAAATGTACGAATTTCAGTAGCAATTATTGCATGTATTGGTTTTGATAAAAACTTGAATTCCTCTTTTACAGTTTAATTGATTGAGAACTGATAAGCGATGCTTCATTAATCATTTATACATTGATCATTTATACATTTTAAGTACTAAATGCTAAATGATTCATGAAATAAAAAGATCTGTAGTGAAATGTACTGTAAATACAAAGAACCGGTGCAACGAACAATACTCGCTAGATGGGTTGCGTGACATTTACCTTTCGTCGAATGTGTCACGTTTTCGCTATAAATTCGATACTCCAATTTGTTTTGTTCTATTATTGCAGCATAATGGCATAAAGTCAATGTTTAGGAAGGCAAGTTGGCTTCAGTGGAAACCTATGAATTCCGAAAATAAATAATTAGTTGCAGTTGCATACACAAGCTTAATCTGCTTTGTACAATCAAGTACCTAACAAGAGGGGAAATTAATATGAAAAAACTCCGAAAAAACAAAATCGTAATCTTAACAATGAACCCAACCTAGGGTTTTGTTAATTTTCAGGATTTTGGAGCACAGGAGGGATTCGAGTATGGACGTACTAAATTTTCAAACAAATTAAAAAGGTTGTAGCGTCGAAGCCGCATTATTTCGGCCGGTCCATTCCTCGTGAATCCAATTTGCGGCTCCGGACGCGACGTCTCTTGTAATGGGATTTCGGCCTCGTTCTAAAAAGGCTATTTACACATTTCAACTACCTCATAATACGCTATTAGCCGGTTGTTAACAAAACACGACCATGTTGATCTTTAATTACTTATTGAGGAAACCGGAATTGTAACAAAATAAGATTACGAACTTGATGGAGTTCATAAATTCAATTTCCCAAAAGGGGAATAAATACAAAATTAGTGTCAAAAGCTGACTAGTATATTCCAGCTGTTCTGTTATTAAGTTGTGACGGTCCAAATTCACGTAACGCAACACATCTCGATGTAGCTCATTAAAAAAAAAAAAGACGGGTTGCACTCCGGGAGTGCCGGCAGAAGTGAAAACTTTATTATTAACGTTGAGCATGTTTGATATTTTGGAATGGTTAGGGAATAATTTTGCACCAATTGCTTTAACAGTATAAAAGTACTATCATTTATGTGGTAGAATACAATATTGATTTATTGCGCTATCGTACACAAACATGACAATTTATATTACATTAAAAATTTAACACTTTAAAACTATTACAATTATTTTACATTAAAAAGTTTATCTCTCCGAAAAATCAACTTTCATCCATAATTTCAACGACTTTTTCACCATCATCATTACCAGAACTATCATCGCCAATCTCTAAAACTGATACGATAGGTTTATGGTAGCTGAAGTAAGAAACGAACAGTTTTGATTCGAACCTATTTAAATGTCTAATAAAGACCGCATCAATAGTAGTTTTGTATTTCGTTGTGCTAAGATTGCGATCATTCGACATAGTTAAACCAAATTCATTATTTAAAAATTCAATTATTCCGCCATAACTATGCTAACCCATTTATTTTGTCTTTCCCTGTCCTCCGATCGGAACTCCGATTGGTAGGAGGAGCGGGAATATTTTTTCCCATGCCTCCGATTAAGCATCATAAAAACATTGTACAGTCTAGTTCAAAATAAATTATTTTTGTATTTTATTGACTGTACAGTCGACATCGTTAACGTTCAGGGTCAAAATGTCCAACTCCCACACGACTAGTCTAAGATCGATAGTTTCCGAGATATAGCCGTTTCAATTTTGACAGCTGTCATCCGAAATGTAGATCTCATTGAGATCTATCACTTGTCCCTACACACAACTAGTCTAAGGTCGATAGTTTCCGAGATATAGCTGTTTCAATTTTGACAGCTGTCATCCGAAATGTAGATCTCATTGAGACCTATCACTTGTCCCTACACACAACTAGTCTAAGGTCGATAGTTTCCGAGATATAGCCGTTTCAATTTTGACAGCTGTCATCTGAAATGTAGATCTCATTGAGACCTATCACTTGTCCCTACACACAACTAGTCTAAGGTCGATAGTTTCCGAGATATAGCCGTTTCAATTTTGACAGCTGTCATCCGAAATGTAGATCTCATTGAGACCTATCTCTTGTCCCTACACACAACTAGTCTTAGGTCGATAGTTTCCGAGATATAGCCGTTTCAATTTTGACAGCTGTCATCCGAAATGTAGATCTCATTGAGACCTATCACTTGTCCCTACACACAACTAGTCTAAGGTCGATAGTTTCCGAGATATAGCTGTTTCAATTTTGACAGCTGTCATCCGAAATGTAGATCTCATTGAGACCTATCACTTGTTCCTACACACAACTAGTCTAAGGTCGATAGTTTCCGAGATATAGCCGTTTCAATTTTGACAGCTGTCATCTGAAATGTAGATCTCATTGAGACCTATCACTTGTCCCTACACACAACTAGTCTAAGGTCGATAGTTTCCGAGATATAGCCGTTTCAATTTTGACAGCTGCCATCCGAAATGTAGATCTCATTGAGACCTATCAATTGTCCCTACACACAACTAGTCTAAGGTCGATAGTTTCCGAGATATAGCTGTTTCAATTTTGACAGCTGTCATCATTATTATTATTAATAATTATTATTATTATTAATTATTATTATTAATTATATTATTATTATTAATAATTTTATTATTATTATTATTAATTATATTATTATTAATAATAATTATTATTATTATTAAGCGCCCTGCGCTGCCTAAACGAAACAGTAGGCCCAGGCATACATTTTCGCCGCGCCGTAGAGAGGGGATAGCTGTCTACTCTCCATCCGTCTTACGCTTTTTCGATCAGGGTCACGTGGTCACGTGTCCTGACGAATTTTCGATCAGGGTCACGTGGTCACTTTTCCTGACGCGAGTTTAAGATTTTATACCCATCACAGAACAATTTCCCAAAGTGCTCAACGCCGCTAAAGAAGTTTTCACTTCAAAAACGCTGATTTCCCCGCCGGTTTAATTAAGCCCGGAAATTAAACGTGGAAGTTGTCCCGGAACGAATCAATGGAGAGAAAAATTCTTGATTGGACGGAGAAGTTTTTTAATAGGCGAGTTAATCAACAGGCGTATTTAGCAAGTGCTTTTCTGTAACGTTCAATCGTAAGCCAGAAGTGATTTGAATATTTTTGAAACGAATCAGAAACTAGAATCTCAAGTCCATTAGTTGTTATTGAAAGAACATTACACAGTAACGTTCTGTCATTACTTCTGAAGACAGCGTCACCAGGTTCGATTTTATTAAATGTTTGAAATGAGTAAACGTCCGGGGCTAGGTAATTCTGAGTGACAAACGAGCGGTTGAACACCGGCTGCTGCTCAGCCGAGTCCGTCACGTGCTCTCGGTAGGTAAATAAAATACATTCAAGTTAGCTGCTGGCCCGTCTACCCGCCCACAACCAAACTCTGGATGACAAATCTCATTCCGCATGTAAATTTCACGGTCTCGTCTTGAGCGACCTTTACGATGTTTACTCTACTGAATTATAATTTTTATTATACTTTGAATATAACCCGGGTTAAAGATGTGGATAAACGAGTCAGTCGGATAAATTCAGGATGCTTTATTCGGGCTCAACATTACATAGTCGAAATGCTTATATTTTCGGGACATTTTATAACTTCAAGATGAAGATTTTCTTACTGTGCGAACTTTGGGCCATCTGTTTTTAATATGAAAAGATTTCTTTTCGTCTCGGGTTCAATCATGGCTAGGGTGATCCAGCACGTGGTCACGAAAGAGCGACTTATCCGGAAAGCGTGGACGCACGCTGAATCACAAAGTAGTAAATCAGTCCATTGTTGTGAACGACTGAATATTCAGTTACCCACGGCATTTTGGTGAATAACATTTGCATCTAGATAAGTCTGTGAAAGTGATCGCATGACCTATTTACTGGATTGTCTTCAAGAAAAATATCTCTCAAGTTTTCTAGGTTAAACGTATCCCGTGAATTCGAAATGAAAAGTAAGAAAAGAAGAAATGATAGAAACAAAAACGTTGTTTTATCCTTGAGTGGGTTTAAACTTTAAATACATAGATACTTAAAAATAATGTTTAATGAGGTCCCTCGACTCGAGCGAGAGCTGTGGCCGCGGCACAGAGGTCCTCGTGCATTAGCGCGTAGGAACTTGAGGTTTACTCAGTGTTACTTTGTGTTTGCACAACAGGCTTTGTCGGCCCTGCCGCTTCTCTAACCTGTTGGGCTCTTTGCATTTATCTACACTCTCAAAACGAGTTTTAGGTCACGGTTCTAAACGGTTTCACTCATAGTTATGTTGTCATGTATGCGTCACTAAGTTGTTTAATGTTCCAACAGACTATTTCCTGAGTGGACGGCACAAAGTCAATAATGCTCCGTTTTGTAACTCCAACGAAACCGGAGAAGTCTACGATCGTGACTGTTTGAAAAAAGAAATGTAATTTTAACTGAGCCAGCATGTCACAGACAGACTCATAGTCGCATCGCAATCAAATGTCCGCCTACTTTAACTCTGACAAAAATCTAATCGCACCAAGGATCGAAAAATGTCAATCGCTTGTTTTGATATCTCGTTTGAAGCTAAACTGAGTTTACTTTGGGCGTGAACACGGAATAAACTGGCATACAGGCGCGCTCTAGCCGGAAATCGTAGTCGTCGACGAACCATCATCGTGTCGTTGGATTGGCCCGTAACGCGGGGCCCTATATCCGCCGCGAAATGGAACGTGATTCCACTTCCAATATAGTGGGATGCAGCCCTACAGATACACAGCAAGTGTTGCGCGATGGGAAATGGCAATCCTCAAAACATCCGAACAGTTTTGTCTCTACAATGGAATCTATTATTACATCACCCATTCGATAGCACATTCCTCTCTGTAGGTACTTGCGTATTACACAAGTAATTTCATTTGAATACGGCGCATAAATCAAGAGTTCTCAAATATTTCAAACGTAGTACCTATAATGTCGATAGGTCTTTTCAATCGATAGCCATGATATGAGATCGCGCGAAACTAAGTTTATGATTTATTGGATCCACCTTTGCGGGGTTCGGGTAAACAAAGATTCAAAGGGTGTGGTATAAATAGACAATTTGATTTATTTCAGGGACATTTACATAAATTTTCCTTTGAAACTACATAAGATGAAACAATATCGAATGTATTTATGAGCAATGATATGAAAACGCTCATGAAAAAGATTAATCACTGGCTTTGATTCATGAGAACGTTATACGTATGGATGTGTCTGTTATATATTTTGATGGTGTAAATGCATTGTGGTTGTGGTCGTGAACATAATAGATAGAGGTTGACAATGGTTTAGTGTCACGTGCGTGCTCGGATAATGGCCAACCAGCTGACATCACGCATGATACACGCCGCACTAATCGCTACTAGAGTTCATGTTTAGTGCTAAGCTGTGACCTAGAACACATGCAAGATATGGTATCATTAACAGTTAATGCTACATAGTCTATAGATATTATTCGATAGAATGCAGCTTACTGTATCTACCTACAAAAATATGGGTGTACTAATGGGTATAAATCTCCCTAAGCCTTCGTGGATTACAGGCGTAATGTTATGTTATGTTATAATGAATCTAAATGTGAAAATATACGAGAATTGTTGAAAGAACACTATTTGACCGAGTCGAGTCCTTAATACCCTACTTTAAAACATAAAAGTTTCGTTGTTGTCCATGCTGAAAATCTGACTCATTAAACAAGTCCAAAAACAAAGGTTTGTGAGAGCTTCATTGGCAAGTTTTATTTGAAAACCTGTTCAATGTCAAGAATTTAGCATTCGGACAAGGTATTTATTTTCATGCCAACAAAGAACAAGATTTCATTAAACGAAGATATCTAATTGTTAACAATTTGAAGCGTTGTGTTCAATGAATCCGAGTTGAAAAGACGACAGATGTTTCCTCTCGAGAAAGTTTAGTTTAAAGTTTTCAGCTAAAAGAATTCTTCGGGAGCAGCGATGTGATCGATCATTGTTCACATTTTATGGAAAATTGTTCGACGATATTAGAGTTAAATTAAAACTATGGGTAAGTACTTATTCTACAAAAAGTGGGACTCGTTTTTCTATTCGTAATTAAAAATTAAACTGGTTTACATAGTTTGAAAGGAACGACTTCATCCATACGATATTGCATACAGATATTATAGCTATTACGCTTGAATACAGATTAAATGCGGCTGAGTTTTTTGGCAAACGTGAAGTCTGTCGTACTGTGATAGTACGTAAAAGACTTAATCAGGAAAGACTTAATCAGGATTAAATTCCATGTTACTTTCAGACCTGGTAGGTATAACGCAATACAATTCAACTTTTCATTTTCACACAAGCGTTTGATAAAGTTAAAAGTTTTCCTTTACAGCGCGTTTGACTTTCTCAAACAAAAATGTCAGTTCGTATAGAAATGTGTACTGACAAAGCACATAGTTTACGTTCCGAATGTCTAGGACACAATAAAATCCGTTCTCGGTTACATAAAATGTGGCGGAATCGCTGGGTGGACGTCGCACCATGTCACAAGCCGTCACTCCCCGAGAGAAGAAACCCCCGAATTAAATTCCTGTCCTCGTCGCCAATGCGCATGTTGCGGCTCCCTAGCACAAATTTCGCTACAAGTTTGACAAAACTGTAGAGAGATTTCTAAAATTAGGTACATTATTTAACTGTAGCGTGGCGCCTCGGCACGACCCGTTGTAAAGGAGAGCGGTCGTATCAAATTCCGCACTAACGACGCGTTGTAGACTTGTAGTACAGCTGAAACAATCGTGGAGTGGAAAAGCGAGTTATGGACACAGTGAAGGGAGAGGACAGGCGAGTGCATTAAGATAAAGCGCGTTGGGCGGCAGCCAGAGCGTCTCAAGTGTCCGGTGCCGCGGTGCTGCCAACACGGGCAACCGTCAGGCGCCGGGATGCACCCGCCTTGTACACTTCTTGCACCCGTCCGCGGCATAACAAACGATAATTTTTACTTAACTTTCCTACATCCCCCGTTACACACGTTTAAACTCTGCACATAACATGGCGCAGTCAACTCCGTTTTCATTTCCATAAAGAAAGTCCACACTTGAACTTTTGTGTACTGTCTCTCAACTAACGTACGTAGTAGAAACAGCTGGCTTCCAGAATAATTTTACTAAATCATCTTGAGCACAGTCAAGTGTTACTCTCTCATAAATTCCGAGTCGCGTGTACAGACGCCAGCACATCAAGCTACTACAATCTGTCAGATTTCTTTGATAGATTTTCGACTTTATTTCTAGGGCATTAGGTTCAAGGTTCGTTGGGAAAATTTGACAGTTTCGGGTAGCTTGACATGCTGGCGTCTGTACCTACCTAGAAGATGGACGAATTTTAATTAAAGTCTCGGCGTAGTCAGCCTCATCTTATTAATAAAATATCAGATTCTTAAAACTAATGTAGCGTGGTTTTGCATTAATAAATCTTGTGGTTATGTAGCTGCATGCTAGAATGAATTATACTTTATAATAAGGAGGTTCCTAGAAGAGGTTTAAGCTTCCCGGTAGTTACAATGACAAACTGAGCAATGATTAAATTTTGTTTTAGTAACAATTACGTGATTATATTACGAAAGTAAGTAAAGTATTTGCGAGGTGTAGAATGTAGATCCTATCTTTGAGAGACACTGCTTGATTAAATGCAGAAATCAATATGGAATAAACCATGGGTTTAAGTAAGTTCGATATCAATAAACGAAGTTCCCGAAATCGCAATAAACTGTTGAACCCTCTCACGGGTCGGCATAGAGTGGAAGTCAGCAGTTTCTTTGAAGCGCATCCTCACTTGGAGGACAATAATGAATTCAGGCCCGAGGTGGCGCGGGGCGCGGGGCAGGGGGTACTACAGCTCGTACGCTCCACTTTGCACTTCCTCTCTTATAAAGCGATTAATGACAGTGCGACCTTTGAGGAGACTGACGATCAAAATAAGAAGGAAATAAAATCCAATCACGGAAACGACTTCAGACTTTCTCGCTTTCGATGGAGTAGGTACTAAAATTTTAACACTTTCAGTTAGTTACTTTATTTGTTTACTTGTTCCTCTTATTGGGTGCGTTCTTACAAATACTGGCTAATATTCCCACATTTCGCCAGTAATGTTTTAGTCCCATGTAATGGCGAGCCTATTGTCATCAACTGGGCACAATTCCAGGTTCCGTGGCTTTTACTGAGAAATTTCAGATGGAAAACCCCAATAACACTTAGCCCGACCTGGTAATTGAACCCAGGACCACCATGCACAGCAGTCGCGGCTTGCGGCCACTAGACCAACAAGATTTAAGTATATTAAACTTTGTTTACCAAAAATATTTAAAACGTCACTCAAGACTCTCGAAAAGTTACTGAAAGTAGGTACCTACTCGTAAGTGAAACACTCAGCAATTTGCAGTTGGCACAACGTATCATAAAAGCAAATGTTGTGGAATACTACGAATTGAAGGATATCTCTCTTACATTTATGAACTATCAACATAGACATGTGGGACTTGAGCTCGGGAAATACATTTCCTGCCTTATAAACATATTCGAGGAAAAAGCGCCGAGGTAATACAAGACGGAATCATATTTTCATGGGGAAAGTACACTTCAGTATTTATGTTTATCAGAGATGTGTGCCCGCAATAGAGATGAGGCGGAAAACCGACGTCAACGGAAGAAAATAATAAAACGTAGTACGTAGTACGTATGAACACAAACAGTTTTCAACTTACGTACGACCTCGACGTAGTTGGCTATGTCAAACTCGGTGCAGCTGAATACCAGCCTATCTACCTACTATAATGTGGATAGACTGCCTATCTGATCTCCACAACTCTATTAGTACTAGGTAATACATTACTTCTTGGTTAGACATTTGGGCCACTGATTACCTGAAACAACCGTCAAAGATCTACAAATGACGGACCAAGTTATTTAACTTAAGTTATGTATGACATGCATGAGTAATAATATTCTAAGGGAGAAAATAAAAATAAAACCTTCATGTGAACATTTTGCGAGAGTTAGTACAGCTAAACCACATTTAAATGGTCAAGTAAAACCAGTTAATAGATTAGTTATTTTTCACTGCTAGAGCATACCTGCAGATAATAAATTAAGCAAGTTAATTAGTACCTGGACGAGCGATAGACAGTAAGACTATAGATTGAAGAACTGCTTGCTCCGTCAAAGATACGGACTTCAAATTGCTACAGCTGAACTGACATATTCGTCAAAGTCCGGTGACCGCACCTTTAAGGTAGAGTTATTTGTATGACCTATAAAACTAAAACCTCATAAAAACAAACTGACAAAAGAGTAGCAAGGGCAGGTGCAGAGCGAGAAAATCAAATAAAAACTGTTAGATAACGGGGCTTTGTGCATTTTCACATTATCGAGTAAAATGGAATGTCGCCAACAATGCAATTAACTTTTTAAACGCTGGAAACTTTTAAAATAGATACCAAATGCGGTGATTTAGTTGCAGCATCCATTTAAATGTACGAGTATATTTGCAAGGCTGTTATTTCCTTTCGATGGTAGTGCAGTGTGTAGAGCAGATTCCATTAGATAAGAGTGTTGTACCATTAGTCGTGACTTGGCATCGAGTTAGCTTGCTAATGTGCAATCAAATAGCGCCGCTGACGGCTACTTCATTATGCGTACG
This sequence comes from Diarsia mendica, assembly GCA_949316265.1. Taxonomy (NCBI): domain Eukaryota; kingdom Metazoa; phylum Arthropoda; class Insecta; order Lepidoptera; family Noctuidae; genus Diarsia; species Diarsia mendica. Next base: position 8,744,955 of record OX438891.1, read on the forward strand.
CTCTATGAATTCAAATCGACCGTGTAATTACTACAACAATGTCTTGTTTCGCGTATCTTTATCTAAAATCTCGATGTTCATACTGATATCGGGCGATTAGTTCAAGATCAATCGACAAACTAAAGACTTTATAATTAAGTACAAACTAATCGAATTGCTAATTACGACAAAGTTATAATCTGTGGTTATAATCATTTAAATACGTAAATACATAACGAATTCCGACTTTAGAAATTGTGAATTATTTACGCAAAATAATTTCAACTTGGCACAGTAGGTAACGTAAAAGTTTTCCCAGATTAAGACAGAATTTCCACTTTTATTTGTTTAATGAGCAAACATAAACAAGAACTTGTTCAAAGGGTGGAAATGTCTCCGCTTAACCGCCGCGACCCGGATTTCGTGCCAAATATTTATTTTAATTACATCTCGGTTCCTTCAAAGCCCAAGTTAAATGTCTCTACCACCTTCCACGCCAATATTTCAACATTAATTTACGCATTTAGTATTTCTTCCACTTTAGTTTTTGCCTGTTTATCTAATTAAATAGGCAATAAAATAGATACAAAGGCATTGTTTATTTGTTGCCATTTTTCACATTTCACTGAAAGAAATGCTCATTCGATGCAAAGGAAACTGTAGTGATTTAACAATCGCTTGAATAAACATTGTTAAATGTAGTAAGAAGTAAACGGAACACCGCGAAGAAATAGTTGTCTGCGCAGACCATCGATGGAGATGTGCCTTTGGGAATTACCGTAATATGACTAGCTCATAATGAGAAGGATACTTCGTTACAATAAGAAGAAAAGAATGGAACCTTTATGTGCATTCGCTGGGATCGTACAATCGGAAATGAACAGTCAAAGCGAAGTTAATTAAAACTAACCGCGTGCCTCAGGGACAATGGATGTGCGAGACAACAAAGCGATGGGAGCCGTCATAACTGCTGTCAGCCACAACCACTAAATACGGTCTTAGATTACTTCTCAATGAGTTTAGCACTAGCAGACTTGCCTGGATTACTGCGGGGGCTCTAAATATCGAACAAACTCTAATTGTGCTCGGTTAGTTTAGAGTTTTGAGAGAGAGAGATATGGTAACTCCCGCCGCATCCTTCAGTAAACTGAGTACAGGATTAAATATTTGCATATTTCATCTAGCCACAATCATAGGAGCTACTGTTTGTTTAGTGGATATCATGTTTGACATCAACATCACTTGAGAGCTAATGGAGCTGAATGTACTACGACATAACCTACCTACATACAGGTATTTGTTTCTAATATTACAAAATAAAAGTGATTTGACTAATTACCTGCGCCTATAAAGTACCTACATCAAACGAAGCAACAACGACCTTACTCACTCGTCGTGTTAATTAAAAACTAATTAGAGCAAATTAAAAGTTAAGAGAAGAGATCGGGCGAGGAGACATCTGGTGATGGCACCAAACGATGAATTTCTTACGGTTGCAAGGGCGCAAACTAAGAAAACACATCTGCGCATAAATTCTGAACACGTCCGGCTATATAAATTCATAACTTCGGAACGAACCGGAGACAGACGGTGCGCTGGGACCTCTACGAATTTATTAAATAAATTAATTGAGCCAAAACGAACGTAACTGCTTGAATATTGAACAAACTGTAGCACAATGTGAGAACAAAAAGAATAATGTTTGATTCCTGCAATGGCGGAAAAAACATGGTGTCGTAAGTGGGTAAATAATGCTTTATTAATATTATTTACGTTTTCCTTTTCGTCCGCGTTTTCAAATCAAAATTCTTTATCCGCTAACAATGGACAAAAGGAATGGAAAACATGCCATACACAGAGGAACAAAAAATAACAAAATAAGATAAAATTAAAGATATTATATTATTATTATTATTCAGGGTTGATAAAAATCATGATTTTTATAAAAAAATCAAAAAAATCGGATTAATTTGATTTAAATCGGATTTATTTGATTTTAATCAGATTTTTTTGATTTTTTTAATTATCTGATCGATTTCAGTATGAAAGTCACTTATTTATTTAAAAAACTAACATATTTTCGTTAAATCAACATATTAGTTCTTTTATTAAGTCATTCTTTTATTAAAAAAACGAAGTAGCATAGTTATTTGCTTATTTAACAAAAATATTGAAAAAATTACATTAACGAAAATCAACAAACATACTATATTCTTTTAAAGGTAATTAAAAAAAAACACTTCCATTTTGCATTAAATAACAAAAACTAATAATTAAAATAAAAAAGACAACATTTAAAAATGAACATAGAACCATTTGGGTTTCACCGCAGTCGCAGTCACTTATTTCAACTTATTTTATTGAATTTCGTTCTTTCAATATAGGTATTGGTACCGATGGGGCATTTAGCGATGCACACGTGTATGTGTGCGCCGTAGTTTATGTCGGGGGAAGTCCTTTGACACGTTTTGGCTGTTTTGGTTGCAGTAAAAAAGAACTGATTTAAATCATCGATTTTTTTAAATAAATCATTTGATTTTAATCGCGATTTAAATCACTGATTTTAATCAAATGATTTAAATCACATCATCCCTGTTATTATTATTATTATTATTATTTTAAAGTGAAAACTTCTTTAGCGGCGTTGTGCACTTTTTGTGGGATGGGTAAAAAACGAGCTCGCTTTGGATGGTCACGTGTCCTGACCGTAAGACGGCGCAGGGCGCTTGCGCGAATGTGTGTGTGTGTCAAATGTAAAAAATAATTGTTGTTTTATTCGTATTTGTATGTCTGATATTTGTAACAATTAATGGTTTAAAATATATACTAAATTATCTGTAATTAAATGTCTACTCCTATGTTTAATGCATGCCGTGGCAGCCTTTAATTAAGGCAACACTATAAAATGTCATTGTAATATGAGTACTTTAATTGTATTTTGGTGTATGCTTTGTTGGTTGTCCTTAAATAAATAAATAAATAATAAATTGTTTTAGCATCAAACAAGAAAACTAGTTTTTGATACCTCTATGCACTGATGTTACATACCCAATTACACGAGCGTTATAACAGCAAACATTTGCGAAACATTACTTGGCGTAGTGGTGGGTATAGTGGCCCTGTCGTGGTGGCATACTGGCGTAGTGGCGAGGCATCCACTTTCCCAATAAACCACCCGGCTGAGTGCATAACGTGCCGAGATTACTTATAGCCCCCGGAGCAGACCAAACAACAATATTTTCAACACACTTGCTCATAAAGTGGCTAAAATTTCACCGCAATTAGGCACATAATGACACCTATAATCAAACTGTGAATTTTTCATTACTATTATTCACTAGTGAGTTATAGGTTTTTTTTTTAAATTTAATTGGTTGAGTTGCTAATTGCTATGTTCTTAAAAAAGTTTCGATACAAAAAAGATCGTGTTTAATAGTAAAAATTAATTAATGTACCTAGGGCTTGCTCATTTCATGAAACTTTGTATTTAAATAGATAATTTAAACTTAGTACGTTTTTAATAAATAAAACTTTCACTTAAATATAATTTTTGTTTTCTCTGTGATAAATAAAAATTTGAATTCCCCATTTTGTACATGGCTCCAAACACTATCCACGACAAGCAAAAAAAAAATCCTCTTTTAGTCTATGTCTGATCGCTTATAAAAAAAACATAAGTAATATTTTCCCGCTACTGCGAAAAAAATACACAACTCGTTTTCACTGTTATTATAGTTATTTTATTAGTTAAAATGTCTAGTTTTGAAGAAAATGATTCATGTTGTACACCGCCCGATGTAAGATTTGAAGCCCTTAGCGTTATGGAAAATTTGCTACCCGAAAACTCCAAGGAGAAATATCTATTAGCGTACCAAAATTTCAAGCAGTGGCAAAACACCATGAAATCGCAGTCATTTTCTGAAAATGTGTTCTTGGCGTACTTTAAAGAATTATCTTCTAAGTACAAACCTAGCTCTTTGTGGTGTATATACTTACTCAATGTTAAAAGTACAGTCTGAACGAAGAATGGAGTGGACTTAAAAACATACTCTAATTTGTCAGCTTATTTAAAAAGACTGTCAGATGGATTTAGAAGCAAGAAATCAAAGGTTTTATCGTCTAACGGTGTTGAAAAATTTATAAAAGATGCTCCAGATAACCAATATCTGGTTACTAAGGTTAGTTAAACTAATTTTAAATATCTATCTACGTGACTTCAGCTTCAGCGTGTTGTGTGTTAAACTTAATAATTATTTTTTTTCTTTTTTTCAGGTTGCTTTAATATTTGGTGTAACTGTAGGATACAAGAATTAACAAATATAACTGTAAAAGACATACCTACAGAACCTGGCCAGTAATCTATCTGAAGAGACCGCTACGCCATCAAAAACAATTAATTATATAATTTTACTAACTGCACATTTACTAATTGTTTCGTTATATAAACTTTTTATCTACTAAATAAAATGTGTTTTTTTTTATTAATAAGCTATTGCATAGCTTCTATCGCGGGCCTTGAGCGTGGAGAGCGAATCCAGAAATTCCGAAACGAAAATATTTCAACCAGGTTGCTATGGTTACGGAAAATAACAAGGTTGTCAAATTAAATAATTGATAAAAAATGCTATGCAATAGCTTTACCGCGGCAGTTTCCGAGTGCCACACGTTTTTTTTTATTCGCAAGTGTGTTGAAAAACGTCGTATGATACACGTGTGTATTGATGATTACCGTCCTCGGCTTTCTTAAGACCCTCACCTGACGGCTCGGGTCTCAATGCCGCCTCTGCGGTAATCACCAACGTTACACACTTATACCATAATGTACTATTGTTGGTTCCAGACACTAGATTAATTTTTCCTGGGGCATTTTACTCAACGGTATCCATGAAAGCGTTCCGCAAAATAAACCTACAAAATGAACTTGAAGATTTTCATTTGATTGCTTTTACGTAGTAATGATTTGAGAGCTTATATTAACGAAACTTTTTTTATTACCATGAGGAGGTTCTAATAAAAAGTAAAGGACATTATATTCAGCGTTGTTTTTCTCGCCAGCGGCTATTTTGTACCTTTTATGTTGGCCCGTAAAACTTTAGCAGGATTCAACTTTTCTATTTGTATTGTTGGCAACGCCTCCAACAGGTTGTAGCCATGTTGTTAGTTACTTCCGTAATTATAACAGAAACCAAACAATGGAACACAGCAAAATGCTGTCTCTACATAAGTTAAAAGTATTGTTTTCTCGTTTTTAATGTGGCTTTTTAATTCTAAGAGAACAAAGGGTTCTTTTAATTCTATAAAAGCTACAGCCTTTAATTTTGTAACAAAGTTTTTTTTGTCTGGACATGCCTAATATTTACGGCTAAAGTGACCTAATTAGCTGAGGTGTCCATTTCGCAGGGTTCTTCAATTGCCGTCTATGAACGTGATCTACAACAACATTTTGTTACTGGTAGTTTGTAAATGTAGGTTTTACAAAATAAGATAAAGAAAGATATTATTACGGACTTACAAGCAGAGAAATAAGAAATAAAATCAGACACTTCCGAGAAAAACGAATACAAAGTGTTTTTGGGAATAAATCGACTTAGACAAGTACTACAAGTAAGTACATGCGGAACCAATGTTGGGTTGAAACAAGAGCACATTTCATTAAATTCAGGTTATAAAAGTAGATTTAATCCACGCCAATCCTACTAATATTATAAATGCGAAAGTTTGTGAGTGTGTATGTTTGTTACTTCTTCACGCAAAAACTACTGAACGGATATGGATAAAATTTGGTACACAGATAGTTTATAACCTGGGTTAAAACATAGGATAGTTTTTATCCCAATTTTATCTTCCCGTGGGATAACTTTCGAGTTGCAGCGGGTGAGGCCGCTGGCAACAGCTAGTATAAAATAAATATTATCTTATGTGATTTGCCTTCAGCTTCATTACGTCAGCGTTCATAAAAAATAATCTCACTTTTTATTTCCACATGCGTTTATATAAATGTACCCATTACATAAAAAAATAACTCTCAATCTTTTTAAGGCAGACTATCTACGTGCGCTATTGATTTACTCGCTCACAGGCCTTGTCTACTAGAGAGCCCAAACGTAGGCCTGTGCCTAACTTTCATTATTTACCCTTTGACTGAAAATCAACAGAAAGTCTATTAGGATAAAGTTTTTGCTATTAAAACTTTAATAATAGATATATTCACAATAACAACGATTGATAGACTACGATGTACCTAGATTACACAGCCTTGCCACCCTGATTCCAATATGAATACCTAATTACGTCGGTATTTACTTGAATATTAATACAAGGCCCGCGATAGAATCATATGCAATAGATTAACAAAATTGTAAAGGGGAATCGGATTATCTTATTCAAGCATTTAGTAAAATAATTGGTGCGCATGTAGACTGTAGATGGTTCCTACCTCACACATTAGAATGTTTTAGTATTCTTTTAAGGCTCTAAGCGTGCCAATGGTAATTTAACTTACGAGTCAGCCCAATATTTCGCGACTAGTTTGGCATTTTCAGTTGTGATGTGAAGGCAACAGGACAAGCAGGACACAATATCAAATGTCCCATCGTTGATCAGTTATCAATGTCTTAGTAACAGGACGATTTTGTTTTGCCGTTGTGTCAGCATCTCTACAATCATGAAAAGTTTTCGCATATAGACCATCAAAGTAAACTATGACTCCTCCCGATTTGGATAGTTAAAACTTGCAAATTTTCCCAATCAACCTTACATCTAATGCTTTAGCGATAACGTTGAATACCTATTAAAGAAACTTCACTATAATGTTCTAAAGAGTGTAAGTACTAAAAGAACTTTATCCCATACATGACGGAAACAGTGATAGATTCAGAACTTCGCCCCATCACGGTGAAACTTTAAGACGAGTAAATAATTAAAAACATTTTTGGGGGGTATGAGGAACAGGGTGTAAAGTTCCTCATCCCCCGTTGAAAAGGGAGGATCCTCCGACCGGACGGGTGTTGTGTCCGGCGGGCTAACAGCCCGACATTTGTAAGTCGGGAACTCCTATATAGGCTTATGTCGCGGATAATGTTGATAGCGCGATGTAGGATTTCTGTCGATCGTTTGTTAGTACGCAGGTGTTGCGATAGATGTCGCTAGTCGCCACATCACTCCCCTCCGAGACCGGAGGTCGAAAGCAGGTTAAGTCTTGGCGCTTGTCAGCCAGTGGAAGGTTCCAGTGAGTCGGAACCGGATGCCGCATAGTTCACGGTGAGTCGGAACTGTCTGCGGTGATGCCCCAGTGAGTCGGGGTGATGCTGCATATTAGCTCCAGTGAGTCGGAGTGATGCAGTGCTTGCCGTAGATGCTGCATATTAGCTCCAGTGAGTCGGAGTGATGCAGTGCTGCGTAGTGGCTGGCTGCTGCGTCGACCAGGAGAGAAGGGCGTCTCTGCTTGCTGACCGGCCGAAGTGCAGTGTGCTGTGCCAAAGTCGCTGATGAGGCTGGGGGTGATGTCCAGGAATGCGCTTCCGCTGCATGCTGGTGGACAGGATACCCCATGAAGCCGTGGCTGCTGGCTGACGGTATGACTCGCTGCTCGAAGGCGAAGGGGAAGTGATGACGACGTATGAAGTGCTTGCACGAAGGCTGCGCTGACGTTCATGCTCGGGGTCACCAGTTTGGGGGTATGAGGAACAGGGTGTAAAGCTCCTCATCCCCCATTGAAAAGGGAGGATCCTCCAACCGGACGGGTGTTGTGTCCGGCGGGCTAACTGCCCGACATTTGTAAGTCGGGAACTCGTATATAGGCTTATGTCGCGGATAATGTTGATAGCGCGATGTAGGATTTCTGTCGATCGTTTGTTAGTACGCAGGTGTTGCGATAGATGTCGCTAGTCGCCACACATTGAACGATACTTTTCGAAATTTTTTAATGAAGTCGACACGGAAGACGAGGTGGTATTAATTTACTCACAGAAGGTACTAACGTTAAGACTATGAAACGATTAATTAAGCAGGCAGGTGCATTAAAGATGTCTTAACATTATCTGTTGTATAATAACTAAACGCGTATTACGTTTTACTTTTATTGCACGGTCAGCATACTAAGTTTTTTTTATACGGATATTTTTTTTCAAACGGATACATAAACTAGTTTATATATGAAAATAATGTCAACATTATTATCGTAGATGTAGTTTTCGTGTGAAATTATTTGTCTTCCAGAAATAGTACAACCAAACACAATTATTTAGCTATCTCGAAATATACAATGGGATACATAATACGTGGTACCTAACCGTTTGTGAGGCGTCGGTGTCCCTTCCTTCCTATATTTAGCTTTGTTTCAGTCATAAGTTGTTTGGAGATCTTAAAAGAAGAAAATACAGCATTGTGACAGTCGGACGGGCAGACATGTTGGTGCCTTAGTAAGGGTCCTGTTGGCATTGTTGGGTACGGAATGTAAAAACTATATTAAACCTCAAATTCGAATTTCTATCGAATCATCATGATCATTATTTCAGCCGAAACGTTCGCTGCTGGCCATAGACCACATTGACCGGTCCCGTGCTTCTCGCATCCATCGGATCCCCGCAACCTTCCAGGTCATATCTATATCGAATAATTGTACTAAAAGAATATTTAAACCAAAAACAACGTACAAATGTGGGTAAACACAAAAACAAAGCACAAAATATGGATATTATCCGCGGTAACAATAGTCAGGACATTGTGTTATGGCCACATATGGCACGGACTCATTAACGCGCAGTAGCAGCGCACCGAGCTAACTGCCACAATCCAGGTCTTAACGGAAGGTAATTTACCATCTGCCATTTGTGGCCGGCTACCACCACTGTATCGCTTTTATGGAGCACATTATATGAAAAACGACAATAAGCCTATGCTTAATTCCGATTGAGGGTTATTTAGGTAGCGCTGAAACGTGTTTATTGGGTGTTTGGGTTGTTGTTCTACTTATACCTAACCTACACAACATGGGTGATAGAACCCAACAAAATCGGAGAGCCTAGAGGGGACTTCAAGTTACCTTAGATAATAATAAACCTACTTGATAATAATAAGCTATAATAAGAATATACCAGGAGCAAATTGCTAGTATTCGAGTATCTCCTGAAGCCTTAAATTCTCGACCTTTTCAAACATATTATGCGCTGTCTAATAAGGCCCATAATACTGGGCTGGGTGGAACACATCGCGCTCCAGGCAGGCCACTGGCAAGCTGTTGGAGGAAGCTTGAACTGAGCGGTTGACACTGCAGAGATTGGACAAGTAGGTACCATGTGGTCCTCATCCTCATTAAGGGGACGACGAAAATGAATAGAAGACAAGAAGCCCAAAGTAACAAAAAAAGTCGCGACATATTAAGTAGAGTCAGCAAGTAGAAAGCGTTTATCCTTAAACATCGGTGTGCGGTGGAGACACTACTAACATGGTAACGTAAACCTGTCTCCCTATCTTAAACAAGACAAATATTCTTTTCCTGGCACGTGTTGTCGTCCTAATAAGTTATCTAGTTACTTTTGTCAGTGATAAATAGACAAGACACGGCATTATCCCAAGATTTGGGTGCTGAATATTCCAAGACTTAAGTAATTGTATTTTATGTGTCCAATTAGTACTCTACGTTTCCCGGTTACTGAGCTCTTGAATTTTCTTCGAATCTCAACAGTTACCTTTCCTGTGTAGATAGAAGAGATAGCGAAAATGTTATTATCAGTGATAACGTCGCTTTCAAAGATGAATTCAAGTTAATTAGGAAGGTATAGTAGGGGTTAATTGCTGAGGTCTTGTCAAGCATAAAGATAAATTGATTGGGTGACATTATTTCGGTTCCTTAAACTATTAGGTCACCTTGGTGTTTCGTGGTTGTGATAAGGTGACTAGGTGAGCATATTAATTGACGACGTGTATTGCGGCAAGCGGGTTCGATAAACCGGCGACACGTGTTTAATAAGATAAAGTAACGCGCGTCCGTGCCCCGGTGGAACAAAGGTGTCCCGACGTCGTCGGCGCGAACAATGCCTGCAACATGTTCCCTTACTGTCCTCACCCACTTACTATCCTGTTGTACAGGTACTATGCATGGTACGTTATAGGAACACCGTAACACGATATATGGGAAGGATGTTTAAGCTTGGCAATGTGGGTTGGGTACAGTCAACAAAAGACTGGCAAGATAATTTTGAGTGGATAATTGATAAGCCAAAATAAAAATAATAACTTACAAGACTATGTCTAAGTTTAGATTGTAGGCTGCTCTGAGAATTACCTGAAAAACACTAATAACACTTAAGTACTCGACTTAAATACCAAACCTAAGATCCCATGCTAAGGAGTTACGTACCTATGTGGCCAATAATAAAACAATAAGACAGTAATTACCTACTTCATCTGAATAAAGTTACAGCACCGAGCTGAATTAACCTTTATCCAACTTTGTCAATAGGTAAGCCTCTTTTTGCCTGAAACTTAACTGTAATCCAAACTCTCCGGGGATTCATTTCAAATATTTATTTAGATGACGTCTACGTTTTAAGCATCCGAATAAAATACCAGCGGAGCTTTAAATTTGAAATTCAACCGCAATCACTATAAGAATAGCGGCTGTTTTTGCGTGCCGCTTCAGGTCAATGAAAGCCCCGACCTTAATAAATATGGATATAAATTAGAGCTCTCACTTTATACCAACAATACAAATTGACAATAAGAATTTCTGCCGAATCCCTAATTACAGTTCATTACCGAATCGATAGGAGGGACGCAGTTTTTGGAATTCAAATTCGTACACTTAAACGGGACCGTTTTATATGAGGTGGGGGCACGGGTGCGTTTAAAAACATTTATTGTCACTTACACAAACAGTCAAATAAAATCGTTTTGGGGAAGCTGACGACGAATTATTTAAATTAATGTTGTTTTATCGGTGTTTTAGCTAGACTGCTAATCCTTTCACCACGACGATACAACTCTCGACTAACAGACCTTCTTAGGACCAAACAACGTCTTTTCTAAGGGCATTGAATACGAGCTTTCTAGGTCCGCCCTTATTGTTACCTCAATACTTAGACGGTGGGCGCCATGTTAGAAGTAGTATCTAAAGTACGAGCTCTCTCCTAAGTCCTACTCACTCTTGCACATTTAGGGATAAGAACGATACAATTGAAACCTCGATCAACATGCCCACCTGTCACTGGGCAAAGTAATTATGTCGATAGACAAATGTTGTATCATCGATTAGAAAAGAAGAAGACGAACTTTTGTTTAATACTCGATCTTATTGGTGCCTGAGGAAATCATTTAAGTAATGGATATTTTCTGGCACAAAAAACATTTTCCGGTACAGTAAAACGAAAACAAATATTCGAAATAAATGTGAATTTCCGTTTCTATAGCGCAGAAGTTGCCAATTCGATTAGCACTGCTCAATCCCATGGGTCGAGGAGCCATTAAAAATTCAGTGGGTATCCTCAATTGTACCTACTAAAACCTAAAGGTAAATCGCAACACAAATCGCAGTGACAGTTGGGTAGTTTACTAGATATAGCTAAAATCAATTCTGTATAGTATTTAACTTGAAGATATTTGGTCCAAAGATATTCGCTTCCGCAGCCTCGTCACGACATTCCGTGCCGACAAACTCGGTGTATCGTGGTTCGTGGTATTCCAAGTGTCAAGCCAGTTGACATTCAGAGCTCACTGCGAAAGGGGTCGTCGGGGGACGACCTGTCACTAACCTTCGAGCGATTAAATAACAGAGCATTGTTCAGCGTAGATACTAACGCAGACGTGCTCGCTTTAGTCAAAATATGATCATTTTGATATTGATTTATAAAAGGTAAAAAAAAACTAAATTACGGAATACTAAAAGATTTGTACAATCTCAATATTTTTGTTGGATCTAAAAGCTCTATTGGAAAAATCTCTCATTATATATTTTTATTGTCTTGGGTAAAATCCAACAACAAAAATATTTTATCATCCCTACCTAAGATAAGGTAAATTGATTTATTTACTTATAGATAAGTTTTCGAATCACGCAAAGAAGAAAATATGCAAAGTTGCGTAAGTAACAAAACATGTCTATACACAGACTCGTAAGCTCTCCTAGGGCAGTAAAATTGTGGAAATAACTTACGTTATAGCATCTTTGGAGAAATACATATACAAAAGGTTATGTGGCTCTGAAGTGGAGGTATCTGAAAAGAAAAACCATGAATGTAGAGCGGCTGTGGTATTACGAAAGCAACAACTCCTTAGTATTACGATCAAAACATAAAAAGATTATAAACAAACGGGTGTATCCATGTTTAGTAGACGCTATCGCCGACCACAAGCCACGAGAGGCACATATTTAACGCTCGAGGCTTATCTCAAACGAGGCAGGGTGCGGGAGGAGGCACGTGCTACAATATCGAGCCTATCTTTCTACTAATGGCCTACATGTGAAAGGTGAATAGCTCCATCCTAACGCAGAATGGGGGATAAGCTACACGCAGACGAGGATAGATGACGATTTATTTAGTTATCTAATCTTTATGATACCGAGCACACAATACACTAGCATTAGGGCGTAGTTTCAGGATAAACACAGGAATATACGCGAACATTTTAGATGAAATCGGTAGCTAAACAAAAACGGGTCGAGTTATGTTTAAGCAAAGCAAAAAGCATTAGAGGTGCGACCATCAATTACGTTCATGTTAACGGACGGCGCGGCGGCGTACCGCACAGTACGCGTCAGTGATGTCCATTTACGATGAAACATGTTGGTCTAATTAATGGACACAGTCTATTATTGTGTGGATACCACGTGCCGCGCTTGCTCATGTATCGCCATCTTTACATAATATATTTATCTTTATTTCGTAATTCATGGAACCATGGTACAGTTATACGGTATATGTTTCGTGATGAATGGCTTCGAAAAAGTTATGTCTAGTTTTGTTTTTAGTGTAATTAGTGATTGTGTTGCCGCGCTACTGCTGAACGTAGGGTAATTTCTGAGTCGCAGCCACGGAGTCTGGCTGGATCCGTGCCCGGTGGCCGGTTGATGGCAAAAGGCTCGCCCCCTATTACATAAGACATAATTATAACTAGAATGGGGATTACAGGCGTGATGTTATGTTATTCTAATGTCACTAATAGTTACACAACGCTGTCAGTATAACATATTTTACAGAAATATTTAATTTAACTTGATCCATAAATTTGTCTAGTTTAAATGTCACAGCGTTGCAAGTATTCGAAATGGAAACCACAACTACAGCGGATTGGAGACTAAGATATTAATACATTTCTGTCTAGGAGCTAAGCAAGAGGGGACATAAAACACAGTTTCTATTACGTTATACCTAAGGCTCTGCGCAAACGGGATGCTTTTCGCAGCCATCGGTGGCTGGCGACAAACTATTTACATGAAACGTTTTATATGGAATCGCCGCACACGTGTAGCATCTATGAGTGGCATCCATTCACGACTCAAGTGTCCGCGACAAGCCACCGGTGACGGCCGGTCGCTATTACCCTCACCGGCCGCACACCCACTCGTGGCGGCCACCGACTACTAGTGGCGGCCACTGACCACCTTCGTTTCATCACCATCGTTGTCAGACATAGAACGCCATAACGAACGGCATCCTACCGCTTGCATACACCGGTTGCCCGCGACTCTCACGATGTCTCAGGTCCACCTGATGGGAGGTCTACTAACGCTTCCACTACTTATATATCTTTGCTACTACCTTCGTTTGTGCGGTACCAAAAACCATGACGCGCGTAGGGCATGATATTCGAATTAGAATAGTTTGTGAATGCATACTTATTCGAAAAACTCGAATACTAAAATCAGACGAATATTGCATGCCCTAGTCGCGCGACAGCCACCGTTGGCAGTGGTTGGTGGCCCGTTTGCGCGAAGCCTAGAGTTAGACACAAGAAGTGCAGTTCATTGCGCATGCTGTCTAACAGTCTAACTGAGCCATCTTGTGCATGGTTAGGGATGGCAATGTGTCGCACTACGGTTGACGTTGAACCTATTTTATTGCTATGCTATTCATCTTATGATGCTGAGTATACTATAACTATGGCTTTACCGTCTTAACTTGAAATGCAGAGTTCTTGGAATGACAAGGACTTAAGAGCGTATGCTACCTCAGATTAGCAACCCTATTTGTGGTGGTTCAAACTTCGCTTGAAATACTGTTAGAATAAAGTTGTAATCAGCTTGCACTACAAAGCGGTTGTTACGTCTTTCGCTGCGGCCGAATAGTGCGAAATTAGTGGTATTTTGCGATTTACAAAAAAACTATTGATTGGACTAAAAAAGTAAAACACTATGACTTTAGTATGTTGCTTGTAGAATTATTTGGCAAAATAATCAGAACGATGACATGTATTTTAGTATGGTTTTTACTCGTTAAAAGAAATTTTTAGAGGTATCTTCGCGATTTTTTTCTATCGAGCAAAGTTAGTTGTATTATGTTTTCACAACACTATGGCACTAGCTTAAATCCTGAAGAATATCATATATTTTTCTGATGTTGATTACTGCAGTGAATCTTATACTTTTACGCAAAAATAAAACTCGCGTTTGAGGTACCATACGCTCTTAATAAAATGCAATAAGCAGTTCTTGCTAGTCTTCTTAAACTTCCCGTTAGTTATTAATTTTGATTAAGTATCCAACAATTGTTTGCACTATAATTGTGCTTTTAAAAACCAATGGTTTTAGTCGATCTTTAGGTAAAGCTGTGCTTGCCTAGGTCGGTCTGTGGATGGGTGACCGCCCGACATACCGAGTTTGCTCCGTGCCTCGGAAAGCACGTTAAGCTGTTGGTCCCGGCTGCCATATATATATATAGATCTTTGGCAGTAGTCGTTACAGGTAGCCAGTGACCTGAAATTCTGACATCCAGTCTTACCAAAGGGTATCGCGTATTACCTAGTATTAACTGGGTTGTGGCCTTGTGGGGGTCAGATAGGCAGTCGCTCCATGTAAAATACTGGTATTCAGCTGCATCCGGTTAGACTGGAAGCCGACCCCAATATAGTTGGGAAAAGGCTAGGCAGATGATGGTTTTATATTATGTAAGTAGATAACTACATTTGAATTTATGACATGCCGACACCGTACTATTTGTAGTTACATATTATTAAAACAATAATGCATCGCTAATTAAAATTATAAATACAAAGTTCATCAATAATAAAATTACCAGCAAAAATTTCAAGACAAACATAATTAATTACTTACTTAAATTACATTACGATTTACGACACAGCAAATTATTAAATTAAATAGGTGAATCACAGCACATGATTAACACATTGAATCACAGTTAAAAAAATACATTAGTATTGTCCTCCTTTACATCACATTATAGTCTGATATTAACATTAAGCATTAGAAAAAAGCACGAATGCTATTTTCTGAAACTTGTAAAAGCTATCGTGATGAATATGTCTATAAGATGTGCTGTTACGAGGATTTTTACGGAGCTTATTAATAAATATACCAATCGAATTGAGAACCTCCTCCTTTTTGGGAAGTCGGTTAAAAATCGACTAAACTCATTCAGAGCAAAACGGGTTGAAGCAACAAATAATAAAGCCGTAGTGTCGAGTAATATGAATCATGCGGTCGGTTGGTGGGGTGATTGAAGACGACAAGGGCTTGGCTGTTGTCGGGCGGCCTGTGCGGAGCGGTGGTGAGGTGACGGACGTACCAGCGCCACCTGAGTCCGGCCGGCGACGAAGCGCCCCTAATGGCCTGTCGCTCGTCCATCCGCGCCCGTGATTGATCGACACACCCCGTGACGTGTGCACACACATCGCTTACATCGCCTCCACGATATCACGCGTAATCCATCACCAATTCCAAATTTGTGCCATAAATGTAAGTGCAAAAGTCAAATACCGTATGCGGATGCAGTCACTCATAGGAATGAATGAATGAATTTAGATTACCTATGGTATTTCTGGACACAAAGCAAATAACAGCAGGAAATATGGAAATATCGATTTTCAGCCAAAATTATGGCAAACGGAGGACGAGGAAAGCAAGAGAAACTTTTAAAATAAAAATGTTCTAAAAAGTACATAGTTATCTGGAAACGTTTGAACAAGTATTAAGACGGCGATCTCGTATTTCAGTAAGGAAAGTAGAAGACTTTTGTATTTTATTAGTAAACTTTTCTGCTTTAACTACTTATAGCGGGATGGTCATTTTGCCATTGACTTTATGGCCCGTTCCTATACGAAAGGTCCGTCGAGTTTGGCCTAGTTGCATAAAATTTGTCTAGACAAGGATGTAGTTACTTTTCTTACCGTTCGTCACGTGGGATATTGAGTTCAATTCCCAGATCGCGCAGTTTCATTAGATATTTCGCCTCGAGTTAAGTTTTTATTAATTTTCAGTGACGATTAGGCAGATACAATGCCTGAATAAGAACCACAAACAATTTAAAACTATATTACTTTACTATTCGCAAAAAATATATAGAAAGGCATCTAAACAATATAAAAAACACATTAGGCCTAAGAAACAAACAAAGCTGATAACGAGTTCCATAACAAGGGCGAGTTTCTCGAGTGGAAGTGATCAATTTTCTCAACAATTTCACCGTCATCTTGAATCTTTTCAGAGGCACAAAACATTTAGCCAATTCAGCGCACAGGGACCGACTGTGATAATAGAGCCTGTTGGCTGCGAGGGACAGTCATCGCAAACATAAGCCATTAGCGTATTGTTAGCGTCTTTTCAACTGTACCCTCCATTTTCGAGGTTTTTGTTGAGTATCTTCGAGTATCCATATCAAAATAAATTACATTTTGTCACAACGGAAACTCGATAATGGAAAGTAAACAAAATACAAAGGAAGCATAAAAAGCGAAAGTAACATTATTTTCTTAATAAAGGTTGCCAATACCACAATGCCAAAAATAAGAAGAACATAGAATTAATGGGTGGAAAAATTCGTAGTAGGACGGCAACTAAGAGATTTAAGCAAGGTAATTTCCAGAATACTTGTACAATAATATACATCAATGACAATAATGTATGCTGTGGTCGGTCAGAAGGCTGAAACGGGTATACCTGTGTAGCCGCAAACTCATGAACAGGTCGCGTGCAGCCGACAGACGATAGCGAAGCGAAGCCGACTATTCTCCCCTGAACAAAGCTCTTCTGATCTAATCAACGCAACAATACACCTCGGATAACTCCACAATTGAGCCGGAAAATAAACCGTCCGCCACCCGTGCCAACACATCCGATATTTTAAATTACAAACAATATTATACGGCAGGGATACAAACGAGTCCATTGTAGGCCGTGTGCGCCCGACAGCTGTTTTAGATAACGTGTGACCTCTCTAGAATAAAGCGTTTCACGAACGATTACACCAACAATGATGGCGTCCGCACATCGTACTCCTAAACAAAGCTATACAAGAAAAACGTGTTGATTATTGAAATAATATTAATTCAACTTTGAATCAGAAAATCTGATACACGGTGTATTTTACGATACCTTTCATTTTCGATGTTATTGTGAATCTGATTCACTTGGTTGACTGACTCACGGAAAACCGCTTTCAGATCGATTCAATTTCACTTTCAAATAGCCTGTAGTGTTCTGATTGTAATAGGTTTGTAACATGCACGGGAGTGGCGGATTGATGACTCACCTGGGTCTTTGGTAAAAACTTTTAAGGATTGGTCAAGCCGACTCCTGACTGGAACATTTCCATATAAAAACTTACTGAGTAGGTATCTGTCGATATAGATCTCAGACTCTATATTGGCTGGAAGCATTAGAAAAAGCTAATGTAATCGGAGCCCGCCTGTTGGTGTTGGTAATCATCAGGTAGGTACGTAGTAATCAAATGATGAGATACTGATGACTTAAATCAAATTATCACTTGGCGGCAGACATTGCAGTTCAAAAACGGTTCAACTATATTAGCTAGGTACTTACGCGAAAATAAAATGGAACGTGGACCCCTATGAGAAAAAAAAGAATAAAGTGCCTATGGCCTATCTCCTTTTATTTATTCGCTTGAAAAGCTTTGATCTTTGGCCCTTTGAAATTCGGGCTCTTATGATTCACAAAATACTTTAAATAAATGGTTTTATATTAGAGTAGGTAGGTATTCACCACATTAAATAACTATGGGTGGAGTTCAAATAAATGGCCGCATTCATTTTGAATTTAGAAGCCGATGACACAGCTGATTTACTTCAAATGGTAAGTATTCCAAAAAAAGGTTCCCTTGTTTTTCGAGTCCCCATCATTAAATGCGGGGCGGAAACGACGCCAAAGGTTCAATTGACCAGTTTTAAAGATAATTTCTAAAGGTTGTAAATGAAATACATTGGATGTGGTTCAGGTTAAATTTTAATACTTAGTCATAGTTGATTTTAATTATGATAAAAAAATATATTATTGAAGTCTTAGACGTCAACCTTCACATACGATACCCTGGTATGTAAGCTTTATACCTTGCTACAATGTGGTTAAGGTAGGACCTGCCCTGCCTGTCTGCTAAATAACTCGTTTCAAAAATCTATCCTTAGACTGTCTCTAGTATTTAATTTATTTAGTCCAGTATCTACGGATGTAATAATTTTTCACGCTTCGATTGCATACAATATAAAGAGTTCTTACGTATTAGTTAGATAAGACATAAGAAGAAGTCTGAAAGTGGCGCCGGTGACTGAAAAGTTGTATGGAAATCGACTGTCGTGGTATGGGCATGTGATGTGGAGGAATGAGGAAAATGTCGTGAGGAAGGTTTTGAATATGAATGTGGAAGGGTATACGAGTAGAGGAAGACCAAAGAAACGATGGATGGACTGTGTTAAGAATGATATGGTAAGAAAGGAGGTGTCTCATGAGATGACGAAAAACAGAGAAGTATGGAAGAGGAAGACATGCTGCGCCGACCCCATAAGAGCAAGAGATAAGGGCAAGAGAATTATGATGATTAGTTAGACCTTTGGATACTACTTAGTGTAAAAATAATATACCTTTATTAATCATACACAGAATAAGAAAGAAATGAATCACTATTACACAGTCATGTACCCACCAAGGTCGACCACTCATCAAAGGCAGTAGGTAGTAGTCGTAATAATCAGAGACAAAATTATGTCTGTTAATTGCTTCAGATACCTACCTCCTAAATTGTTAACCGATGCTTAATGTTCCACACTTTAACCAAACCTGTTCCTAAAATGGTAAACTACATCCCAACATGGCGAAGTTATTTCAACTACTGCGATACACCAATCAGATTTAATTCCCAGTCCAACAAATTCCTAAAGCGCGGAATGAACTTGCCTTGGAAAGCATTTTCCAAATTGAAAACACGGCGAGAGGTGAGCCTGAGCAATAATGCTATTCAAGAATGGTTGGCAAAATTATTCGCCCGAATTAGGGTAAATACGCCAAACTCCGGCCCCCCTCCAATCTTCGGCCGTCTGCACATTTTCAGGTTGCGTTCATTCAAAAGGTAATTAAGTAGCAATTTTGCCATTCGAATTGCATCCTTAATTCATACTCTATAAGTACAAACCGTTTCTATCCGATTACGTCACTTGCTCTTCGCACACCGAGCGTCAATAAGGATCGGGCCATCGAATCGTCAAGTTCGTAGTTAAAGTAGCTTACTTGCTGTGAATACCAACGCTTCGGGGATTGATATTACAACGTTAAGACGTTTCTGTTTTTGGTTTTAAGCTTTGTTATTACTGAAAAGGTATTTTTACTACGTTTTGATAAAGTTTTTTCAACGTTTTGCGTATTGTTTTAATGGAGAAATAGGGGGCCGCCATTAGAATACCAGTTTCGACTTAAAATCGGAATCTCGGCCGGGGCCGACATAAAGTAAAATGCAGTCTGTTTTATGAATTCGAATACTACCAATTCCTTTGGTTTAATAGTAAAATTTCCAAAGCTTATAGGTTAATAAATCTATTTTACGTTTAATCGCCAAATACCGGCCGGGGTGATAATAGTTGAATCTCGAGAAATAAGGTACACGAAACAGGGGCCGACTTTAGAAATATTAAAGATCGTAATGTCGGCCAGCCTCAAAATTGAGCGCTACTATACAGGCTGATAACTTTTGTAATTTTACCCGACTGCGGCGAAGCCCAAAAGGAGGGTTATTAAATTATTGTGTAGGTACTGGATAGTAATTTTTAATTTATTTATCAAACTTCTTTTCTCAAAATTGAATATATGTATTATTATAGTAATAATAATACATATTCAATTATTATATAATTTATTAATATTTTATAGAGGATAAGTATGGATGTTTGACACATAAATAGCGTAGGGCGCGGACTATTAATATTATTATTAAAAACGTTTAAAGTTTAACATAGAATAACTTTTGATATAAGTACCCAAGTAACACATTTTGTGACAAAAGGCTTGCATATAGAATATTTTTGGAAGCTTTAGTAATAAAATCCACCGTGATTAAGTTCTATAAAGGTGGTTAGAACCGATAAGCAACCTGTATGTTACCAAAGGGAGAAAAATTGCAACTTATTTATAGATGCAAAAGCGATGCATAAGAGTTCGATTTGTTATCCTGAGTGGCACTAGGAACTAACGGTGCAAATTGCGCGCCGTAAATGAATGATTGAACGATAAAGCGATACAGTTCATTCGTTGAGTGACAAATAAGATCCTAACAAGTTCTTATTTTCGGTGGAGATAAACAACAACGGCTTTGTGTTATGGCAGCTTTTATTTGTGAACTATTTTGCGAGTATTCAAAAATTATGTGTTTAACGCAGGATATCCATCATGAGCCCTTGCAAATGGTTTTTTATTGTGAAACCATGGTATATTTACTAAGTAAATTTTGATGCGCCTTCGATCTAATCAAGAATTAGCAAAAAATATGCGGTGATCAAATAAATAAGATAATACTTCATAAAAATTTGGTTGTTAAAAACCTAACATTATGGTTTAACAAAAAGTATAATGTCAAACTACATCAGAAACAGTTATCAAAACTCATTTTATTGTATGTTATTGTAATAAAATACCATTCAACAAGATACTTTTCAAGGACTCCATTTTTAAAAATGGCGATTTGAAATAGAACTTGCAGGTCATTTTTACACTCATTTGTTACCATAATAGAGCTCCTAGGTCCAAAAATCTCTTATTAGTACCTAGTAGTGATTATTTTCACTTAACAGGTCTCGTTGCCTTTGCGTTGAATTGGGGATCCTCAAGACAGGTACAAAACCCATTTAGGAAGGTAAATAAAGTAAAATTTAATTTAATTGTAAATGTTGGCTGGAATCCTCGACTTTTATTTCGATGCCTGATTTCCTACTGGTAGTTTGCAAATTTTCATTTTTCATTTATACAAGAGACATTCAGAAGGGTAGCTGATCATGCCTTGCCTACCAATCTGTGATTTACACCGTGTATGACGTAAGTAGATTAAAAAAAATACTAAGTGAACTAGTGATTTTATAACTGTTTCATAAACTATTCAATTAAGTACCTAAAATGTAGGAAATTTACATAAATACACATCATACTCTATTTAAATTTATTAATATGTACGGAACCTGCGATAGTGTTAGAACTGTAAGATCTTAATTGGTTCTAAATGAGAGAAAATTGTTGCTTAAGGTTTTCAAGAACCATCTTTTGGAATCGATCTACGCGTTACAGTGGCATATTAGAGTATATTAGACCTTACAAAGGCAAATTACACTAGGTTCCAAATGAGCTGCAATGATAACTCTTGAGCCACTACAGGTGATAAGTAACTTATATATACTACTTATTTAGTACTAAAGGTGCCAAATAAGGAAAAATTACCACCTAATAAGGTACGGTTCTTAATGGGAGATTTTAAGATGTCTTAAGCTTCTTTGAGTTCTAAAAGATTGAAAATTGAAACCTATATGCGTCTATAACTAATAAATTCGGCCTAGTGCCACCATAAGTTATAAAGCAGGAACAAAAATCACTAAAAAGCAACTGTTAGTGATAAGAGTTACTCATATGCAAATTCGAGCGCTGTTTGCATCTATAAGTAATACCGTACACTCTTGCATCACTTAAATGCTACCTACAGTTGCAGAATAAGTTCCAAAATACACTAACGTGCTACTTGGGTAAGTATTATTTTAACCCTATTGACTCAATTAAAATTATATTCTTTGTTAAATTAAAAAATATGTAATTTACAATGAAACAAATAATGTATATAGGTACTTAGTGTGATATTTACTCCTGCCAAAATAAATCATATTAAGTATTAATATTTTTATTTGTTTTAATTCAAAACACCCTATACCTGGCCGACATTTGGGAAAATCGCGACCGACCATTGGGCCGTGAGCGGCCGGCTTTAGGGTTTTTTCTTTCTCGACGCATTTAAACCTTAAAACTTTTTTCTTATAGTAGAAAAGGCAAAATTATGCCTATAAACATAAAATAGATTCATTAACCTGTCTAAAACCGCATTACAAGCTATCCTTTCCTTGCAAAGTGATGGAGCCAGAGTGATCCAAAGTTAGAAAATCCGTAAGGGGGCCGACATTTAGCGTATTTACCCTACATAGATTCTAGAATGAGCATTTTAGAAAATTCGACGAAATTAACCGAATAAGTTACAGAAGAGCAAGACTGATCGAAAAACGAAGGTCGAATATGTGCGACAGCCGTGCAAGATGAAACGTGTTCTCGGAGTAACAAAGCCTCGCCTGATTTGATCATCGACCCGTCCCCAGAATAACCAACACCGTAATAAGATAACTTCAGCAAAAACTTTTTACATTACTCGAAGAAGATGGTACACAATTTCATTCAAGTGCTGGAATACTGTGTTCATTGACGCCGGATGTATGCGACATCTTTGCGAATGTTGCATTAATTTGGATGTCCTATTGTGTTATGCAATACAATCATCCCTGTCCGTTCCGGACTCTAGTCTAGAGCAGTGAGATGTCCGACGTCACAAGCGGGTCGAGTGTGACTGACAACCATGCGAGATAATGCGATCGCTGCCTAAACAAAGCGACGGCGCCTGATTTAATCAAGGATTCTATACGAAGATCCTATGTTTAGTAAGCACCTATTCGGCCGGTGACAGATATAGTAAGTGGGACGTGACGGTCATTCCTAATACAATTCCGACGTAATAAATATCTGTATGAGTAATAAATCTTACATGGTTTGAGTTTCGAATTCTAATTCGATTATTTCTTAATTACTTTTAACATTTTTATGATAAAAAAATCGTAAAGATATGCAATTAAGTCAATATCGATTCGAGCTTCAGTTTTTTTATTATTGCGAACAAGGTATCTAGGTACTACATAATATTATTATTGTTATGAATTTCGGAAAAACCTCAGTCGTTATTTCAAGCCTTATTGCGAAGATAATTTGATTTTGATTGAAATGATATTTAACTGAGAGGCCTCAAAGACATTACGTGGGTCTTATGCTGCTGGAAGTTGGGTGATTTCTTTTAACAGGCGTCGCAGCGTCAGTTGGCGTCATAAGCGTCAGTTGGCGTCATAAGCGTGCCATCATGTAAAATATTTATGACGTCGTAGGCAGGCGGAGAGGCGGCATGGCGGCAGAGGCGCGCAATTGAGACGTTACGTTGTTTAGCGTGCGGTTCTGTGGGGCCCGTAACGAGCGCGCACAACTTGCTTAATGCACGCGACAAATTACCCTCCGGAACACACGACGAGCGGCTGGGCCCCTTCTTAATTAACGTATTTTGTCACCTTATAAATTGTAACACAAGCGGAATTGTGGCACACCTAGTTAGTTCGCAAACAGACGGTAAGTAGTAGCGGCGTGCCTTCTGAGAATTAGGTGCCCTACATTCATGCAGATGTTGGGTTTGTATAATTACGTACTTACGTAATTATGTACTTCCGTATTTACCTACTATCACCTCCCCACATATTCAAGGAAATTTTCTTTCTTAGATAGTCAGACAGGAACTAGCAGTTTTAACAGATCTTAATTTTTTTTTTTAATAACTAATTTGTACCTGTGTATTGCCCTAATCACTATTAAATAAAATGCAGTGGCAATCCATTTTTAAAATACAATAATTCATAAAATAATTTGACTTTTTGAACAATTTTACTTGTCTAAAAGTATGTTTTTTGGCAATTTATTTTACTCAGGTAGGTACTTTGACGATTGTTTTAATATGAAAAAGAACTTTTTATTCACTGGTACTTTGTAACAAAGAGCCATATTTTCATAATGAAACAAAACATTGATAATTTTCTAATACAATACCAAAACCTACCCCTGGGTTATTAACAGTGATCAGAATAGGTAGAGCTATTTAGGTTTATTGACTGACTGCAAACATTGATGTTAATATGGGTATTGCACGGGATTCCAACTATTACTACAGGATTTTATTGAATTTCCTTCTTTATGTCAATATACTATAAAAATGGTATATGTCATTTTTTATGATTTTACTACTTAAAAACCAAATCCCGGGACTCGGGGAATATCCATATTATTCTAACCTATGGTAAGAACAGCTCTAACTATTCCGATCTATGGTTATTAAACATAAAATTTCATTAGTTGTCTCGTCACTCAAAACTTTTTGGCTACATTGATGTTTGCAGGAAATGTGTACTTAATTTTCAACCATTATTTTTGGTTTTAG
This sequence comes from Diarsia mendica, assembly GCA_949316265.1. NCBI lineage: Eukaryota > Metazoa > Arthropoda > Insecta > Lepidoptera > Noctuidae > Diarsia > Diarsia mendica. The sequence goes on from OX438891.1 coordinate 8,769,653, forward strand.
CTGTTAGTTATTCTTTACTTTTATTCAGGAACTTAAATAGTAAGAGAAGCTGCTGCACTAACATAATTTATTTATCTACAAACAATAAATCATAAAAAAATAAAACCCTAAAAGCTATTTTTCACAAAGATAACAAATCAGTTTATTGTAAACAAAAACATTTTACAACTTATCAAAAATTACGCTATCCGTTATGATCTATCAGTCAATGAACTTAGGCAATCGTAGCACACGGCTAATTCGAACTTGGATTCACTAAATTAACAAGCCATCCAAAAATTAAACTGAATGTCACGTAACATTCTTCTCCATTCATATTGATGTCTTTTAAGACAATTGATCTGTTTACAGCTTGAATTCTGTTGTATCAAATGAAATTAATGCAACTCCAAAATAAAAGTAATGCTAGATGAACTAATATGTAATAAATAACTACGAAGACTTGTCACAAGTCAAGTCTCATTGCAATGTTTATATTTTTAAGCTTTTGGGATATGGCATTAGAGATAAATGTTTAGACATCATCTATGATAGAGTACCAAAAACTACCAATGACAACATTTTAATTTTAACCTACAATATTTAACTTTTTAGAAGAAGCTAGTGGCTATAGGCCAGTAAAGGTTTTTTGGGGTAAAATCCTTAATTATGAATTAGAAAACTAAAGTAAATATTGTGTTGTGAGACACACAGTATCTAAAATTCACAAGTAAAATACTTTTTTTTGCTAAAGAATTCCTGATACACTATACCTTCGAAGTTAGGTAAAGGTCATACGAATTATTTTATTTACTTACATTGTTTGCATCTTAAAGTTGATGGGTTAGGAACAAAAACTGAAAAACACACCAATTAGATTTGGCACAACAATACTTATATCTATTCTTAAATAACCAAAACTCCGTAAGAATAAACTAAAACAGGTAAAACTATGATTAACACAAAAGTTTCATAAAAATAAAAGAGGTGAATGATGTTTGTACCTTTCAAAAGCTTCCTATATGATGATGGAATCTTTAAAAATAACACACACAACACAAACTGTTCAGTACTTTAGTCATATGAACACCAGCAACACATCAAAATGCACACAAATAAATCGATCAGTTTAATTTGTTTTCGTTGTAGTTTCCCAAAACCAAAGAAAATGCGTCCCTTCCTTTCAACCACTTTATCCACGACATTATTCAACTCTTACGTTTAGTTATTCCCATGGACTGTCAAGATTAGAAAACATGGTTCATAGTAATCTGTGGCCAAGATCTTTCCTTTTTTAGAATGCTTTCATTCGATTAACCGTGAAATTATATTTCATATCACTTCTAGAACTAGCTTGCTAAAGAAATGTTTTTTTTCTAAACTGTTACAGCTCTGTAGATTTTAATGATGATTACCGCGAGTTATAATAAACAAAACGTACTGAGCGCTGTCAAAAAGATATCGTTCAAAAATAATGATGCAAGAGACTAACAATTTCATTTGGAACTCATGTTTGTTTGCTTCATTGGCAAAAGAAAAAGAGTCTTTTTTGTCTTTTTAAAAGGCAAAAGTCGAACTTACACAGAAAGGGTTCCGTTCCATCGTAGTAAGGAAGCTTCCCATAATTTGTATTATTTCTTGTGTTGGCCTCGACATTAATAAGGTCAGGTGGGGTAAGAGGGACACCGGGGGAAGTGGGACTAGAGACCATAACTAGTAAACCGAAGCGTTTACGACTATGAACTCTCCGTCGATAAAACAGTGAAGGCGAAATAGTTTGAACGGTTTTCAATAGATGTCGCTACGTAGCTCAGAAGCCACAAAAAATGAAAACACGTTTGACAGTTGTGAACTCGACTAGCACCAAGTTAGCACTTTTTTTTGCGAACCAATATTTTGGTGAAAAAAGAGTGCTGGAACTATTTTAAATATAATTATACATGGAGAAAACTATAAGTTTTTGTTTTTATTAACTATTTTAGTTTAAAAACAACTAATAATGTGAGCTTCTTTCGCTTGAAAATTCTAATCTCCAAAAACACTAGCTGGGGTAAGAGGCTCACTATACACGGTGAAAGAGGGACATCCCCCAAGTCAGGGGTGATCAACATTGTGAATAATTTATAATAATAGGAAGATAAAATGAAAAGAATTGACTGAATGTTCTGTACCTACTATTACTTTAAATTATACGAAATACTAAACTAGAAACTTCCCGCGACTTCGTCCGCGTGTTACTTAACTTTCCCGTAAAATGCTGTTTTATAGTATAATTTATAGCCTGTGTTACCTAGGGACAATGCAGCATTCTATGTGTTAAAGATGTTTTACCCGACTGCGGCGAAGCCCAAAAGGGTTATCTAAATCGATCTTGTAGTTTTTGAGTTAAATCATAATTATCACAAACAAATAAAAAATCAAATCTTTTCTTAGAAGTTAATAAAAGTTTAGATGAATAAAGTTTCATGAGTTGTGTCCCTCTCTCTTTAATTGCAATATTTTGTTGTTCTTTGACTGTTGCAGGAATGATAAAATATGCCGCGAAAATATATTAGAAAAACTGACCGAAGCAGCTATTATTATTACTACTGTTTGTATGATTACATAAAATTTCGAGATCGACTTCTTTTTAGTTTGCCACCCCTGATCGAACCTGTATGCCCCTCTTACCCCGAATTGATTTATTCTTCTTTTTCATTCCAAATGATACCTTATTTCATCGAAATTAAGATCTAATATTGACCGAAGCAGTTTTACTTACAAATTAACGAACATTTAGCAACGAATATTTAAATTCAAACTTCAATCTTAGGAAATACAACGACTGTCCCTCTTACCCCGTGTGAGGGGGAAGAGGAACGTTTATTGAATATTTACATTAACGTCAATATCGTCGTAAGAAGTGTTATTAGCGTAATGACATTTAGCCCACGGGAAGCTAATACATAAAGGCAAGTTTTGTGTTTTTTAAATATCTTAAAAGACTTAAGCTGTTCTTCCTAGCAGTCAAAATATTTTACTGAAAATGAAGTATGTCCCTCTTACCCACCTGACCTTACTCATTTTGTGACAAGTTTGTTTTCCATAGATTTTGTATGAATGGCAAAGTTATATTTGCGGTTTTTTAAATGTGCTTTATCTCAAAAACTACTTACTATTATATCTCGTTCTTCGTTTTATTTTGATTAAAAGTTTTTATTGCGATCTATTTATAGTCGACCAAGAAATTGGTTTACCACTTTTGATGACATCTCCCAGTAACATAATTATTCGCTAAGGATGACAGATTGACAGATTCTGACGTAGCAGTAGCGAAAATAGCACTTGATGTTTTGTACGTGCAAATGATATTCAACCTTAGAGTGGTAAACCAATTTCTTGGTCGACTATACAGTACATATTTTTTTTGATTGTTCACTCTCTGCGCATGTGACTAAAAATGTAATGGATATAAAATATGTTGATGTATAGAGCGGTAGAGGAAGGCCAAAGAAAAGAAGCATGATGGATTGTGTCAGTGTGAGGAATAATAATATGAAAGAGAAAGGAGCAAATGCCACAGTGACGTCTAACAGGGAAGAATCGAAAATGAGAACGTGTTGCGCCGACCCCAAATAGAATGGGATAAGGGCAGGAAAATGATGATTTCACTCTCTTAATTTAATTTATTTACCACTTTACACATTTTACCACTTTGGAAGTGTATGTCTTTCAAACGATTGACTTTGAGAAATTTGGTTTCAGGAACCTCGTCAATGTCATTAATTCTAAAGACTAGTAAATACCTATCTTTAGCCACCCTACGCGAATAGGTTTAATGAAAAAAATATTTCTTTTAGTTTCAGTTCCATTGGGAAGCTCCCCTAGTGGATCCAATTTTTTTTTGTACAAAAATCGTAAAGCGGTTCACAGAATACACATCTACTTAGCAAGTTTCAACTGTGAAGTCTCATTAGATTAATAATAGCTTAGCTTTAGTTAGCAGATGGACAGACGTACGGACAGACATGACGAATCTATAAGGGCTCCGTTTTTTGCCATTCGGCTACAGAACCCCGCGAAATTCGCAAGACGGTTGTATTGGTAATTTTTATCATTATTACTCAGTAAATAAACATTTGTTACTGCCGCGAATCTTATTTTATCTAACTTACGACTTGACACTGACCGGGAAATTGCAAAAAACGTAAGAAAATTCAAATTTCGCGGGCTATCTCGTCGCCTTCACCTTAACTTCAAACTTACTAATGATACGTCATTTCAGAACTAATTGGTTAATGTCAGTGTCAAACTAATTCCGAGGCTAATCAAAATACTATAACCTCAAAACTGTTGTCTGTTCAAGAGTTTAACTTATTGACTAAAAATAGTAAAAATGAATACTGCCATGATAAGTAACTTGCTAAGAAGTACAATAACCCGATGTTTGCGCTCCCAGACTGCTATCCAAGTTGCAGCTGCTACAATCATCAAACGAGATGTACACACCACAAATCCTGCTAACGACCTGATGGAGTTTTTCGACACTAAGAAAAATTGGGGAGAAACCAATATTAGAGTTGGTAGAGCCTGGAGGTTGGATGAATTGAGAATAAAGTCGAATACAGATCTACACAAACTATGGTATGTACTGTTAAAAGAACGAAATATGTTATACACAATGGAACATGAATGTAACGATAAAATGAGATTATTTCCTAATCCTGAAAGAATTGACAAAGTTCAAGAATCTATGAATAATATAGAAACTGTCATAAGAGAACGCAACGTCGCTTATTACAAGCTTGAGACAGGAGAGACTGGAGAGCGACCTGTAGAGGATGTTGTTAACCTCTTTGGTTTAAAAGAAAAGTATGAGAAGAAAGAACACTATATCCCCAAGTTTATGAATACACGTTGGGTGAGACCATACCTTGAAAATGGCTACATAAGCAGTCATGCTGTCAGGAATTTTGTTCGACTGTATAAAGAAAAGGAGTACAATGTTGAAAGGAAAGCACGCAACAGGGATTTCAGTCATGTGCAGCATTTACTGAAACGCTTCCCCAACATGAGTATGGAGGCATTGAAAGCAGAATACCCTGATGTAGATATTGAAAAAGCTAAGAGATCAAAGAAAGCTAGAGGACATTATATGCCAAAATACTAATTAAACAATAATAGTGTAGTAAATGTTAGTTTTATTTATTTTTATGTTACACAATTGCAGTAAAAGAAAGAATAACACAACATAATTAAGATAATTATGGCTCCAACATTTAAATTATGTTACTAACAGGTACACTGTAATACTTAGTTGCCGCACTTAGTTGCCGCAGGTAATATAATTGGAGGGTTCAAAAGTAGGAACATACTGTTACTGAACATAATAATATAAAAAGTCAATACTTGTTGAAATTACAGTAAGTTACAAATATGAAGTAGGTGTGATACATTATGAGTTACATTATATAAAAATAGAAATACATTATAAACTAAGAGGTGGTTTCATTTTGGTAATCACAGGAGACCCAGTCAGTTGTCCATCTACAACAATGTTTGGCACTGCCAATAATTCGTAGTGACAATACTTATTGTAATACTTGTGGGATCAACTCGCAAGCTTTTATATTGTGTACAACAACACAACTCAAATACATGATTTACACAAACACTTATTTGTACTTCCCATGTCCGAGTTGGGGCTTGATAGATCCCATATTCAGGGGAAGTGCAAACAGAGTAGAATATACTTTATAATATACACGATACAAGTACCATCAAACCACAGACTTAATACTCGATAAACATTGGCGCCCGCGGCCCGTCGTAGTAATCGCCAGAAGTAGACAGTGATGTAAACTGATAGCGAGTCAATATTCACTGTCTAGGTACTCGCCACTATCCTTGACCAATGTCAATCGGGTCTAAGAAAGCTAACAGCCATGTCGTGCGTATTTCGCAACACTGTTGGCAAAAATAGACTACCAATGGATTAGTTGCAGACGCCTTTCTTGTTAGAGAAGAATATTTAACCTTTTGACCGTCACAGTCAAGTATAGACGACAAATGAAAACTTGTCCAATACGCCACCGACTTCTATAGACGACAAAAACATGAATTTTTTTTTTTTACTTTTTTCTGCTCTTTCATATAAAATAGTGTCAAATAATATAAAATACCTAATGATTTTGTCGATTTTTGTGCCTTGGCATGGGAGGTGCGCCATGCGTCTAACGCTCTGGCGTTCAAAAGGTTAAATAAATGGCTTCCTCGTACTTACACATTTACGCGATCTTTTAATTTTCCCGTGAATGTACCCAGCAGGATCACTGATTGATAATTCCAGATTTAAATTGTTAATTAGTTGCAAGCTGCTTCATGATTTTGTATACCTATCTTCTGTGTAAAAGCAACCTCTTTGCCCCTAGCAAAGCAACATGCAATAGAGGCTTCTATAACAGTCTACAAAGTGGACCATGCATTGTGGACACCCAAAAATAGTTAATTATCCTGCTATTGGTGTAATTATAGCCTCAAGTGATGCTGCTGTACCAATATTTTTATCTTATATAGGTATCCATCACAGTTTCACTTACTGTTCTAAAAGATCTATGTTACTAAAAATTTCCAATATGTCTGGCTTATCTTCATTGTTTTTTAAATCACGATATACACTCTGTAATTCTTTTGTTGTCTGCATTATATGTTTGTACAATTTGATTGATGCTTCTGTTACAAAATATGAGCTACCTTCAGTTAAAATTTGGGAATATATTTGATCATCATCTGATATTTGGTTGTTTAACATATTCCATGTTTCCTCCACACTTTGTACATCATATGTATCTAAGTGGGCTTCTAAAGTTATGTATAGAGTGTGAACAAGGTGATTAAGGCTGTAATGTGTAGCTGGTTTTACATATTTTAACTCTTTTTTATCAAATTTTGCATATTGTATTTTTTCCTCAGTCTCATTCATGCATTTTTTGATCACGTAATTAATTATTCTCTTTACCTTCTTGGGTTTAAAAAATAACTTATTAGAGGGTTCTATTTCAGTATCATCTGGTGCACATAATCTCCACTCAGATTCTTTGAAAAAATTGATTAAAATAGTTAAAATGCAGTCATTATTTTTTTCGATTAACTTTTGGATGTGTCGCATGCCAATAAGATGCCTCATAAATGCAGGTTCAATCCTTTCCAAAATTCTGTTGATAGATTCTTGCGGCATTTCTGAAAATGAATTTTATTCCAATTAATTTAACTCCACCCACATTCCAAAATCAATTAACTTCTGTCTGTGCCCAGTCTGGATTCCTATCCCAGTATTATAAACAAGACCATCGTAATTGCATTATTTAACGCAGAACAGAAAGAAAAATCGTTGATTATTGTGTTGTATTTGGATCTAGGCTGCTTCTATGTAATTTTAATAGTCAAGAGATTTTAAACCATTCCTGCATGGTATTGATAACATTTTTGAACAGACCAAACCTGCAAATGGTAAGGCTATTCTTATATGGGCTCCTGTAAATAAGAAAGTGGACTATGGTTGCCTAAATTTTCATTACACAACAGTAAAGTAAATTGCAGATACAAACCTGAGATAATTTTGTAGAATTCATTTGCAAATGTTGTGCAAAATTTTTGTATGTTTGGATAGTCAATGTTTGAATTTTGTTCACAGATATAAAATGTTTGGATCATTAGATTTAGCCAGGTCTGAAATAAAAACAGCAGTTAGTAGGTAAAGGGCTTTCAATTATTTGTCCTGCCTATTTTCCACCTTTTATAGCTTACCTATATCTCGGAAATATGACGCTTTACAAGATTTTGTCTCACACAAAACTTGTTCCTTTTGATCGTAGCTATTCATTCACACAGGTAATAATGCCCGCTATTCTGAAATTCTAATAAAACGGTGGAAGATGGGCAGGACATGCTTCATAAAAAATCATAGGGAGAGAAGATTTATCATAACATCACGCCTGTAATGTTCGAAGGATTATACAGAGGTGTACCTTATAGTACACCAACATTTCCCCAGTTATGTTTATGTCCCATATAATAGGGGGAGAGCGTATTGCCATCAACCGGCCACAAATCCACACTTTGTGGCTGCTACTAAGAAATCACTAATGGAAAAACTCAATAACACTTGACCAGAACTTTGTTTTTGAGGGCGGGAAATCATCAAATGACACCTGCCACTCTGGGCAAAGAGGTAAGGAGTGTCAGACTTCTACTGACTAAAAACTGGGTGGTTTTTAGTATGTTCCTTCTTAGCCCGTCGTCGGCGTCGGCCTTTGCGGGCCTCGGGATCTCTCGCGGCGGCTGGGACGAGAGGTTTTCTCCCTCTCACGTTCCGCCAACTCCTTCGCTAGCATTAACTGCTTCGCAGAAGGAGGCGACGGTATTCCCTCTCGCCCATGGCCATGAATTGCACCAGGGCCGAACGCGAGAGGTCGCCGTCGCCAATCGCCGCTACGAGAACATGGCGGGGCTCCGCCCAAGTGAAGCACACCTCCACAGTGTGCGCCACCGTGGCCTCCGGCCGATCATCACAGTGGGAGCTTCTGGGCGTTTCTTCCTACCTGATTCGGTGCAGACCTACCTCCCGAAACAACCGTGGCCGATGAAGACCTGAGTGAGGTGGAAGATGAGGGCGCCGTGGCGCATCTCCAGCCACTCCTCAAAGAGTGGACTAAATATCTTTAAAAGCGCAGTTAATGTCTTTGCCTATACTTTATTTCAAAATAGTATCATAAATAACTTCATGTAATCATAAATACTTACTGAAATAATTTTAATCATGTTATCTGGGTACTGTAGATGTATTAGATGCACAAAGAGTCTCATTATTTGCCTGCAATTAGTAGTAACAGCTCCTGTATAAAGAACATTGTCCGACCATAAGATAAATGCCATTAGTGGTTTGTTGGACCTCATAATATGCCTTGTTAGATTATTGGTGTATCTGAAAAATAATGTGTCAAGTCAATAATACATTTTTGATAAACAGAGAGGTGTCTTATGGACACCCCGTTGGACCGGAGTTGCTTGCATAATTTATGACGCATATTTTTGCATCTTGCAAAACTGACGGTAAAATGAATCAATTGAAAAAAGTTTTAGTTTTCTAGGTGACTGGAACGTGAATTTTTTGAATGATGTGAATTCTCCGGCTAACTAAGCTGCAGCTAGGCACATTGAAGGCCCCATCACTGGACACGGTACTTTTGACCAGCACCTCTTTGTTATAGGTGTCACAGATAGTTCTCTCTGTCGGGCCTAATGGAGGAAGAAGGAACACCAGCCCATGTGCTCCTGCACTGTCCGGGTGCCCCATACAGGGCCAAGTACTTTGGTAACCCAGGTACTCTTCGCAAGATTGTCGGTAACACCAAGGGGTTGCTAAGCAAACCTGCAAAACGCAGCGCAGAAGCCAATCGCTCAGACACTGCGTGAACCGTTCTTCAAAAAGTAAGGTCTAAAAATAACAAACTAGATCATTCATACCTAGAATGCCAAATGCCCAAATCAAATTGTAATAATTCTACAATACTTTCTAGAACTGCCATTAATCTTTCTATCCTGTCTGGCCTGTTGAGAAGTTCAAAAATTTCAAATTTCTCTTTTTGCCAATGTAGACCTTTGAGACTTTGTTTCATTTCTTCAGGAATATTCTCACACTTATTAATTAAAGGGCCATCTTGGCTGTCTATACTGATTTCATTCTCCAATCTATTCATACAATACTGTACAATGCCACTCTTGCAGTCATATTGTACTCTGTTGGTAAGTGTCTTCTCTTTAAGATCCATAGGTGACATTAGGAAAGTTGAGTAACATTGCCTTAACAAACTTTTGGAAACACATGGTGGGTGAGTGCTAAAGTTCAGAGATAGTATCTGTTGACACTTATCTACGATGAAAGGCGCTGTGTATTCAGACAATTCATCCTCGTGGACATTCTGAAATGTAATAAAAATAAAATTTTATATCATCCCTTTAATTCCTGAAAGGTTTGGGAACAACATTTAACTAATAGCAGGCTCCCATTTTGTCATTAATCATTTTATGTCCAAGACTAAAGTAGCCACAAAAACTATTATATTTACCAACATGATCTCCACAACTTCTTTTAGTACATTTGCAGATAAATACTGCTCATGAGTGATGCACATTTGACAAACTTCTAAAGCTTCATACCATATGTTATTCTTCATTTCTATATTAAATGACTCTTTGGCATAGTGTGGCATTTCCTTGATGTCTATCTGAAACATGAAAATTTACTATTAAAATTATTGGATTTGAAGTAGGTAATATTAGGGAGCAAAAATTTATCTGCATTGATCTCAATGTGTACTTTATTAAAGCAGTATCAGATAACATGAAGAGATTGTAGTACAAGTAGTCATAAAGAGCCCTAAACTACCTCAAATTAGCAACTCTATTTGTGGTGGATCAAACTTCGTTTGAAATACTGTTAGAATAAAGTTCTAATCAGCTAGCACTACGAAGCGGCTGTAACCTCTTTCGCTGCTGCCGAATAGTGCGAAATTAGTGGTAATTTGCGATTTACAAACAAACTATTGATTGGACTAAAAAAGTAAAACACTGACTTTAGTAGGTATGTTGCTTGTAGAATTATTTGGCAAAAAAATCAGGACGATGACATGTATTTTATTACTTGTTAACTTAGTATGTTTTTTACTTGTTAAAAGAAATTTTTAGAGTTATCTTTGTGATTTTTTTCTATCCAACAAAGTTAGTTGCATTATGTTTTCACAACACTACTTTACTAGCATATATCCTGAAGATTATCATATATTTTTCTGATTTTGTTTACTGCAGTGAATCATATACTTTTACGCATTATAAAACTCGCATTTTACTCCTGTTGGCCTCTTAAAGATTTCAATTAAATTATCATGCCATGGGTTAAGGGCAAGAGAACGATGATGCTGAATGTATTCACTAAAAGAAAACTAGTTTTAAGTTCTAATTGGATCTTATACTTTACTAGTGACCCGCCCCGGCTTCGCACGGGTACAAAAAAGGTATTAAAACCTTCCTCTTGAATCACTCTATCTATTAAAAAAAACCGCATCAAAATCCGTTGCGTAGTTTTAAAGATTTAAGCATACAGACAAACAAACAAATAAACAAACAAACAAACAGACGCGACTTTGTTTTATACTATGTAAGGATAAGTATACTAGGTTATGAATGTGGAGCATTATCCCCACACCATGGCCAATCTACTGTCCTGCTCTTTGTGCAACTGTAGCTTTACTTCCAGGACTTGTCCGAAGTCACTACCAACACCATCATTCTGGCAGAAATTGGTCGAAACTAATTTTATTACTTAATTAACTGAATCATTGATAACAAATTAAAATTTTATAAGGATAGATCTACTCACTCCATTCTTATCATTATGTTTACATTCCCGGTTCTTCATACAGGACGGTTGATAATACAGCAATAACAATCTCGCACGGTGATCGGAATAAGCTCTACAGGAGACTTGTCTGCAAGCTTCGATGAAGTTCTTCTTCCTTCTAGCTTTCAACTCATCTTCTTCGTTTTTAACGGATTTTGCACGTTTGCTAGGTAACTCTTCAGCATCACTTTCCCGCTTTAAATTGTTCTTTCGTGGAGAGTGTGGAGACAGTTTAGCTTTTTTCTTTCTAGGACTCATTATTGATTGACTCTTATTCTCTGGCTATATTAAGTTGGAACAGTATTTAACACAGGAAGAAGCTAAGAGTATAATAATGAAATATAATGATGCAAGAAATGTCTTCAGAAGTTCTGAAATTCGTTTATTTGTAACGCGCTCTGTTAGTGTTAGTTTGACATTGACACTTCGAACAATCCTCATTTGACACTAGGGATGGGCGTTATTTAACGTAGTCGGTTTCAGTATAAAACTATATAACTGCTTGCCCAGACTATAACGTTCTTCGTGGTTCAGACTGTACCAAATAACTTACGTGCGCAGTTTTATTTTATGAAACTGTGTTTCTAACAATGATAAAACGACTAGCGTGGACCGTAAGGATTTTATTCAATAGGAGAGCGTTTACGAGCCTCGGTGCTGGATTTAAACATTTGCCGCCCGAAGGTTATTCAGATTTTGCCGCCCTTAATGACCTCCTGCAGGGCTATTGCGTATCTTTTAATGACAGTGGATAACCTATAATGTCTATCAAATGGTGAGTTTTTAAGAAAAAAATGTATTAAACCATAACCAATTTACAGTTAATCTATGGACACTTTACGTTAGTCACTGTCATTAAAAGATACGCAATAGCCCTGCTGGTAGTGGTACACTGTCATATCGTCACCTTAATACGCAAACCTCGTAACTCTACCTTCTACCCATGAAGTTATAGATGAATATGGAGACCACACTTCGAATACCTACTTGAAGCAAAACTTATGCATCGCTATCTCGCTCTCTGTGGGCTGACCCTCTCTTTCTAAGTAGGGTAACCTTTATTTTATTTTACAGGACATTACGTAGTTCCTTTTCATAACTTGTGTTTGATTAAATTAATATATCCACATCTCTGTTCACTTCTAGATTGATGAAAGATGCCAATGATAAATTACGAAAGAAGCTGTTTGCTTACAGTGTGAAAGTTCCTGATTTTTTTTGGCAGTTTGTCATTTTCAATCACGAAAAAAAAGTCTTACGTAATTTCGCACAGAAATAGAATATAGACCATGGCCAGTATAAAACTTTAGTTCCTGTAGCAATACGAAATTAATGATCTTCTATCTATAAATAAAAAGAGAAGTCCTGACAGACTGACTCATCAACGCCCAGCCCAAACCCTTGGACCTAGAAAGCTGAAATTTTGCACAGACGTTCCCTTTATAATCTAGACAAGGAATAAGGAAGGATTTTTTGAAATTCAACCCCTAAGGGAGTTAAATAGGGGATGAAAGTTTGTATGGAAAATCGCCATTTTCACGTGGGCGAAGCCGCTGGCAAAAGCTAGTAAATCATAATGACAGAAGAGGTGGTGACACGACCACGGTGGTTGCCTACCGCAAGGGCTGGTGGGGTGGCTCAAGATAATGAATCTGGAAGGATTTGGGAGAGATTTTTGCCCAGTATCTTACTATAAAATCATGAAATCACAAAAAAGAAATTAGATGTTTCTTTTATTTTGTAGACTAATGAAAATGATACATATAAGATGATTTTTTTTTAAAGATTTCTGGGTAAGTCGGTTTTAAGGTTTTTTACCACTGTGGAATTTTTAATATTATGTATTTTCATCTAAATACGGGGCTATAATAGGAACGGTAATACATATTTGTATAAAACCTCAAAAAGAAACGAAAACACTTTCTAAATTAAAATCATTTTATTATATTACGAAGACAGGTCCTGATTTTTTTAGTCTGTCGTAAAACTCTTTGCTTAAGAATCTTAGATTTCTTCTGCAGTATTTTTTCTTCAGTTGATTTTATTTACACCTGTACGCCCCTATCAATCTTCGTAGAGACCTGGGCTTCGCTGTTGACCTAAAACCAGAAGAGTGTGGAATCAGAACATATTTTTTTATTATTCATTACATTTACTGTATTATTTAAATAGTAATTGGCTATTTGACTACTGTTAAAAATTCACGAAAATGTTATGTTATTTCAAAGAAATAACAGAAATAACACGGTGTGTGAAAAAAGTAATAAAATGTAATAAAGCGAGTATGATAATGACTATATAATTAATGAAGGTCCCACGGAAAGTCCCAGATATATCCCCAATATGGTCACACTACTTCAGTATGACTCTTAAAAACAAAAACAAATAAAATTGCAGAAAGTCCATGAAATTCAATGTAAAACTGTTTGGTCTTTACATAGTTATCTAAGTTATCATTGACTAAATCATAGGTCAAGCTTTTATGAAGTAATTAATTGAAAATACAAAGAAATATGCAGAAATATGTTTACAATTATTCAGTGTCAAAAATCCCGATTTAAACACTTACGCGTGAAATCTTATATCACCTCCTGGACACCACGTACTACCACAACCACGCACTACACAAGTTTGCACCATTTTCTCAATTATAACTTTGATTACAGGCAAATATCTCAAACGAAACTGTGAACCGCAAAGTAAACAACCCGAACAACCGCCATATTAGAAAAATGTTTTTGTATACGTTACAGTCGGAAATTAGAGTCGTTAATTTCCCCTTATAAAATTAACAATATTATCTTACAAGAGGTTTCGGAAATCCGTGACCTGGGAGTAACATTGGACCAAAAACTGAAATTCACCTCTCATATCTCTGATACTGTAACGAAATCAGCTCAAATGTTAGGTTTTATTAAGAGAAACTCGAAATCTTTTGGGGCCAAAACTAAAATTATCCTTTTCAAGGCTTTGGTTCGTTGTCAGCTAGAGTATGCCAGCATAGCATGGAATCCAATGTATGCTGTTCATTCGCAACGTCTCGAGAGCATCCAGCGAGCGTTTACAAGACACATTGCCTACATTTCACCAGGAATATCCCACAGATGTCCATACGAACAACGTTTGGCTTTCTTTAAAATTGAGTCGCTTAGAAACCGTCGCACTGTCCATGACTTAGTTTTTCTCCATAAAGTTATCAATGGTCAAATTGAATGTGAACAGTTGCTAGAACGTGTCATGTTGTCAGTTCCATATAATCTTCCAAGACAACCAATCTCTAGACTTTTTCAACCGCCAGCCAGTAGAAGCAACATTGGGAGACACTCACCGGTTTCAAGAATGTGCATACAATTTAACGAAATCAATTCAAAATTGCCAGACTTAGATGTGTTCTTTGGTTCCCTACCAAATTTCAAAGGCCTGTTGCGCTCTCATTTAAATAAACATTTAAGCGCTTATAATTAGATTTGTTATTTTTTCTTTATTACTTTTTAAATGAATATGTTGTTTTTCTTTTGTCTATTAGTCTAAGTTAGTTTTATTTTGATCTCATGTTTAGTTTACAACAAATAGGTTTATGTTTAGTTATTCTATTCTATGTTACACTTTTTGTATATAATTTTTCGATGATTAGCTTTACTTAAGAGAATGTTGTGTACACCTGTAATTGGTACCTACATAAGAACCCTAACCTATATATATATATTTTTTTAAACTGTAAGATGTATGTACTGTTGGTGTACCTATTTTAAATAAATAAATAAATAAATAAATATTGGTACGATTTATGTTGACATGTGGGGCCAATGTTGCCACATTACCACATCCATAGGAAATGGGAAAATAATTCACTGATTCGCCAACCTTGTCAAGCATTCGTGACATACTATTTTGGAATTTTAATTTCAGTAATCTTAGTTTAGCTTTTTATTTAATAGCACATTATTTGACAGTATTTAACTTCTAATTACATTTGTGTGGTGACTCTTTTTAAAAATGAATAAGGAGATTTTAATAACGAGATAGCAATACTATCATCCACCTTAGAAAGAGAGGTAAGCCCACAGAGAGTGAGATAGAGAATCGTAGGTATTTGACTCAAACTTTTGTTCTAAGTGTGGCCTCCATATTTATCTATTTCTTCATGCTTCTACCTAGGGTTCAAATTGTCATTTTGATCGCTAGCCGTACAAAATTAGGATTTTTTCATTGTAAACATCGTGCGTTTTTATATTATAGCAACATTAAAAATTGATGTCAAAAATACCCTGCATCTCGTCAATATGTCAATGCACCACCTTCTTTTTCTAAAAAGCAAAAGTAGTATCTCCCTCGTTAAGGCGCGGCCCCACCGCTGTGCACGGAGTGGCTACGCACGTGTATTAAGCTTCGCTTTGTAAGAAAATGTATGTGGTTGTGTCCACTGCAACTCACGGAGAGGCTACGCATGAATTGACGTCATTGATACATGCGTGGCTTGCTCGAATAGGCGGTTACATAGCTCAACGCGGTCGACGTGGGTCTACGTTTCCACTGAAGTACACGTATATGACCCACGACTATGTACAGTTCGCTTATCGATGTACAATCGCTTATTATGTTATATCGTAGCCTCTCCGTGCGCTGTGCCACGCTATACATAGTCGTGGGTCATATTCGTGTACTCCAGTGGAAACGTAGACCCACGTTGCCAAACAAATTAATACACGCAGCTAAAATGCGCCGCGTGCCCGTGCACAGCATGCGCCGCGGTGGGACCGCGCCTTTATCGTCTATCACAATGGTGGAGTGATGATAAATAAAATATAAGTAAGAAAACAGTTACATTGCAATATTTTAAAAATAGAATTATATTACTATACTCTTTGATTGCTCTCCTTTAATAAGTTGGTCGAAATGGAGTTACAAGTTTTGCAAAGGTGGCGATAATTATCTTTCTAAATATTTCTTCTGTAAGTACGTGTGTTTGTCACTGAACTCCTCCTAGACGGCTGGACCGATTTGGATGAAAATTTTTGTGTGTGTTCCAGTGGATTCAAGAATGGTTTGCGTTCACAATTGGTGCCGGTAGGTGGCGCTGCTATCCGGGCAGGACTATTTTTGATGGAAAAAGCACTCAAGGAGGTAAATGAACTGAGAGAGTTGTATTGGTGATTATAATCATTATTACTCAGTAAATTCACATTTTTTACGATCGTGAATCCTAACATCCTAACACTGACACGGTTAAAAGTAAAAAAAAAAATGAATTTCGTGGGTTACCGTAGCGCTTTCACCTTAACAGAAACATGGTTGTCATCATTACCTACTTCCAGCTTTGTTTTTCTGTCTCCCTGCACTCCATTATTGACGTGGCGGGAAATATCTTTTTTTTTTTTTTTTTTTTTTTTTTTTTTTTTTATTATAAATGGGCTTGCTCTTGACTTCAATCTTGCCCTAAGGGCATAGATGATGTCGACGATGGAACGAGCTTACCCAGTAGAAGCCTGTTTACTCGCGACTTAAACAGATTAGGGTTATATGAACTCGGAAAAACCGACGCAGGCAGGGAATTCCACTCCTTGGCTGTGCGCATAATAAAGGACCCAGCAAAGCGCTTCGTTCGAATGTGTGGAATGTCGACTAGGTATCGGTGGTACCCTGCAGTACGTCTAGTCTCCCGATGGAAGAAGGGAGATGGTGGGATCAGCTCGTGGAGCTCTTGCGCACACTCCCCGAAGTACAGCCTGTAGAAGACCGACAGACATGCGACTTTGCGACGGTGGGCCAGGCTATGTAGCTTGTTAACCAGCTTTTCGTCACCAATTAGCCTCCTGGCTCTGCGCTCTACAGAGTCAAGTGTGGCAAGCTGGTATTTGGCTGAGCCATCCCAAAGGTGACAGCAATACTCCATGCCAGACCGGACTTGAGCTTTATATAATACTGAAAGCTGTCCAGGCTTGAAGTACCGCTTAACCTTGTTTAGGATGCCCAGCTTTTTCGCCGCAGTTTGAGCTTTCGACTCGATGTAGGCGCCGAAGTTCAGGTTCGCGCTCAACTTCGTGCCAAGAAGCTCGAGACCGTCAGTAACTTGTACAGACGCACTCCGGAAAGTAGGGGCCAGATTAAACGGACTCCTTTTGGCGGTGAACAGACACACTTGCGTTTTGGTGGCGTTGAAATCTACCAGATTCTCGTCACCCCACTCGGAGACAAGTCTTAAGGCTGAATTCGTTCGCTCTACCATGGCCTCTCTTAATGAACGTACTTCATCACCACTGGCTTTTGCGCTGGATGTATAACTCTCCATGACAGTGCTGTCATCTGCGTACCCAACAATACCAGGGACAAGGAGGTCATTGATGTGCAGCAGGAAAAGTGTCGCGGAGAGAACAGACCCCTGAGGAACTCCGGCATCGATAGCCATAAGGTCAGAGGAGCAGCCATCAATGACCACTCGGATCGACCGTTCACTCAGGAAGTCAGAAATCCAGCAGCAAAAGTCAGCGGGAATGCCGTATGCCGGAAGTTTGCTCAACAAACTTGCGTGCCAAACCCTGTCGAAAGCCTTCGAGATGTCCAGCGACACGGCAAGGGCCTCGCCGTGTTTCTCGATGGCCTCGCCCCAGCAGTGCGTAGCTAACACCAGAAGATCCCCAGTTGACCGTCCCCGGCGAAAACCATACTGACGGTCGCTGAGTAGGTCGTTCGCTTCAAGGTGCGCCAGCAGCTTACCGTTGAGTACCCTTTCCATTACTTTACACAGTATGGAGGTGATGGCGATTGGTCGATAATTACAGGGGTCGGCACGACTACCCTTCTTGGGCACTGGTTGTACATTAGCAACCTTCCAGGAGTTCGGCACCGTTCTGGTTTTGAGAGAGAGGCGGTACAAGCGTGTCAACACAGGAGACAACTCAGGCGCGCAGTTCTTTAAGACCCTTGCTGGTATACCGTCCGGACCGCTAGCTTTATTCACGTCCAGGCACTGAAGTACTTTACGAACCTCTTTCATGTGTATTGTGATCTCCGGCATCGAAGAATCACAGCGAGGAATCGTTGGTGGCTGTTTAGACCCAGTATCTAGACGCGAATTGCTCGCAAACAGAGATGCAAATAAATTTGCCTTCTCGGTAGCGGAGTGAGCCAGCGACCCATCCGGTTTTTGCAGGGGGGGTAGTGAGGACCGGCAGAAGTTAGATTCGACCGATTTTGATAGGGACCAAAACTGTTTACTGCCAGAAGGGTAGGACGCCAGTTTGGCCCCTATGCGACTGACGTGGTCGAAACGCGCCTTTCGGATCACCCGCTTACAGGACTTTGCGGCAGAATTGAAAGCTCTTTTCTTCGCGCGAACCCGACGCGCTCGAACTTTACGGTCACGAGCTTGCACCCAGGCTTGATAAGCAGACTGTTTTCGGGCCTCAGCACGAGCACAGTCCGCATTGAACCATGGACGGGCCTTGTGACCGAGCGGTATGTCGGAGAATGGAATATAGTATTCCATTCCCTGCCGTATCACGGCCGCAACCGCCTCAGCTGAGCAAGTGGGGTCGCGCGCAGAAAAGCAAACTGACTGCCAAGGGAAGGACGCAAAGAAGTGCCGCATCTCATCCCAGTCTGCTGACTCGTATCGCCAAACTCGCCGCTCGCCTTTAGGTCTATCATCTGGAGGGGAGCTGACAGATATAGACTTAACCAGACAGTGGTCAGATGTTCCCAGTGGGGCTGATACCGATACTGAGTGCCTGTCCGGGTCAGTAGTCAGCAGCAAGTCTAAGCAATTAGGTGTGTGTCCATCAACATCCGGCACCCGCGTAGCTTCATTCACCAGCTGAGTGAGATCTAGCGACAATGCAAATCTGCGCGCCTCTCTCCCAGCATGGTCAGTTTTCTGGAACGGGAACAACCACTCATCGTGGTGGGCATTAAAGTCCCCCAGAAAAAGAAGCTCCGCCGTTGGGTACCGTTGCTGGGCACAATCCGCCTTTTCCATCAGGTGTTCAAAAAGCCTGGTCGTCTCCTGGTCACCGCTGTGCGACCGGTAGACACCAACGTAGAGAGATTTCTCGACCCCGGTGTCCACCAGTATCCAAATTGTAGATAACCCTGAATCCTCAAAGCAACGGAGACGCCGACAGCAAACGTCATCGCGGACGTACACACAGACCCCAGCTCGCTTTACGAACCTATGTTCAAGCGAGTAACCTGGGTAGTTGAGGTACGCCACGTCTGACGGAGTCGCTATCTGCGTCTCCGTTAAAAAGAATACCTTACTTATTATGTTAGACACTATGGTTCGATTCCTTTGATGTTATGATGGGCGGCGGTTGCACGTTGCGGCGTGCATTCGTTGTTCCGTGATTCGGGGTCTCGAGCATTCGTTGTTGCGGTTTGCGTCGCTGCGTGCTTTCGTGCTCGCAGTGTTCGTTGTTGCGGGCATTCGGTGGCGTGTGGTTCAGCGTGGTGGCTTTCGGCATGACGTATTGCACTCGTAGTTTCGTTTTTTTTTTGTGAAATGTCCTTCTGACATTCAAAAGTGCCTGTAATGGCTTAATTGAAATAAATAATTTGAGTTTGAGTTACGCCACGCTTCGAATCGCTGGCACACCAAAGCGAACGATCGCTGGTTTTCGCTAAATCATCCAGAGAAGACCAACGACTCCCATTCGTTGGGCCCCCGCCCGGTGTGTAGGTACGTAGCAGTCTTCATTTTTTTAGGTTATTATACCTATAAGGTATATGCCCACACTGGAAGAAAATCTTATTTTGCTAAAGCTAGATTAAAAATAATGCACATTGCCAATAGTGGGTAAATAATAACGGCTGCTCGGCTAGATCTTTAGATTAACCCACGTTTGCTAAGTTTATTCCGTGGATGAGTGACCACGCATTATGTGTTTCTGTTGTCATTAATTTATAGGTCTTTGGTAGTTGGTTCGAACATCACGACGCGACAACCTGTCTTAAGAAAGGGTATCGTATTACCCAGATCCAACTGGATTGTGGAGGTCAGATTCCTACCTACCTACTGGTATTCAGCTAGATCCGGTTAGACTGGAAGCCGATTCCAACAAAGTTGAAAAAAGGCTAGATAATGACAGTAATAGTAGATTATTGCATCGAGCACAAAGTAATTTATTATTGCACCGAGTGCCAGGGAGGGCTCTAATCTAACAGGCACGAGGGCAATATAAATTACTTAAGGCGAGGTGCATAATCTGCTTTTCTTTCAACTATTACCTATAGGAATAGTAGATAAAAGAAACTCATATCAAACAGTTAAAAAAGATTTCCTGTAACACTGTCGGCTTCATTTAGAATGTTTTCCGGAGTTAATGTGTCGCTAGATGATTCCATTTTAATTCGAAGCCGAAGCACTCAAAATCAGATAGTATCACACTTTATCGTTTCCAAAAATATTGTCAAGCAAAATTAACAAAGTTCCCGCCAACTCACTTTTTTAAATTTCTTTCATTTTTAAATCAGAGTTAGCAGCAATATTTTTTAAAATTTGGAACAAGTAGGATAGAAACGAATAATACGTACCTACGTAAAAAAAAAGTATTGATATCGGCTGGATGAAATAGAGCTAATCCATTGAGATTGGCACCTTTTGGTGCGATTAAAAAATTTAACTGTGCAATAATGCATACATTTTTATTGCTCTAGCTAGAGCATTAAAGACTCGCTGTACTGAGTTTTTAGTGTGATTGTGATGAAATTAAAGCATAGTTGGAAGAAAATATTATTTTACTTAATATTTGAGGCAGTTAGGTATCCTGAACGCAGGTAGGTACTCAGAATCGCAGGTCAATAGTCGTCTTTAGCTTCGAAGTTGTGCCCAAACATTACTTATCAATTATTTTACTTATATTTGCTTACCATGATGAGAGCATCCAGTAGCAGAACTGCCTCCGTGGTCGAGTGGTTTAGGCGTTTGCCTTGTGACCCGGTGTTCGTGGGTTCGATTCCCACGGGAAGCATACTTTGTGAAGTGGTTTCCAGTTTGGATAGGACATTGCAGGCTTGAATCACCTCATTGTCTGATAAAAAGATGGTTCCGTGCTTGGGAAGGCACGTATAAGCCGGTGGTCCCGGCTGCCAAATGGCGGTCGTCAAACCATATCAGAGGCTCTTGCGGCGGTTTAGAAACTCTGACACTAGGGTGTGTGGGGTCGTTAGACCTTACTGCCCACACGATAAGAAGAAGAAGAAAAAGAAGCATTGCTTATAATTATGATAAGTTAAAATAAATTATAAAAACGTTCATTCTGAAATCAGGATGGCAGGTCAATCTCTGTAGAGAAGTAGGTCTATGTCGAATTACTGAAATTTTCATCACCACTAAGATGAAAAAAATGAAAAACATACATAGACTACCAAAATTTAGCCTTCCTTTAGGCTTCGCCGTAGCCGGGAAAAATAATGTAGGTATACCTATTTACAAACATCTTTCAAATATTTACACTTGCCTAAAATCAAAACTGTGCTGTGCTCGTTAAAATGTAGTTTCCTGAGCTGAGTTGAGGAACCCCATTGTCCATTGCAGTCAGCTTAGCTTGACGTTGCGAATTTAGTGAGATGTTACCTGGCAAAGTGCTAGATTAACAACGCTTATGAGTAGGTTAAGAAAATCGCACTGGGTAAAAATACTTTACAGCTGTACCTGTAACCACAGGCTGTAACCATGAAGTTTAGTATGTCATGTACGGTTGCACGGTGTACCTCCCTTCCTATGTGTGGACTTATGTAGGACGGCACTTCAGTTGTCTGAAGTCCGCGTCGTCCTACTTACCTATGTCATGTGTTATCGCTTAATAATACATATTATTATTAACAATTTATTTCGGACAGACTCTATACAAGTGTTAATAACAATTTTCTTACGATCTATGTTAGTAGGTACACAACATCACAATTTTCCCGTGACTATTCCCACCCAGTGAGCCTGTATCAGTCGTAGCGGGATGCAATCATTTGCAAAATGCTGTTGGTGCTACCGCGCAGTCTTTGCAATAACGACGCCACTTTCTTACGCACATTATAGCGTGGAAACCGTCGTCGCTTAGGAGCGCCAGAATTGTTGAGAGGGATTTTCAGCCAGGAATGAAAATGTAAGTAGGCACAGCCTCCTTACATTCAAGCGATATCATCATCTGCCTAAGTGCCTAGCAATTTCCTTACCATGTTGGGGTCGGATTCCAGTCTAATCTGATGCAGCTGAATACCAGTATACATGGAGCGACTGCCTATCTGCCCTCCACAACCCAGGTCACTGAGAAGTGGGTAATATACGATACTCTGTGATAAGAATGGTTGTGCTCCTACGCGATGTGCTATACTCACCAATTTCATCGGTCTATTCAGCAAACCAAGTAATAGGTTTATTGGCCCACCTAGGTAGGGGTCTTAATACCAATGACTATATTATAGTAAACAACAAAAAAAAACTCTCGAGGTCGTCATTATAAACAAACAATTGGTCGTTGAAACTAATCTACGCAACTTCATTGTAACGTTTGGCTGCGTACCCGCTGCCGAATATTGAAAATTATTGATTCATAGTTTGCTGCAACCAGTGTACAAGTTCACGATTGCACTTCATTCGCGCCGAGGTGACAGCTGGTATAAAACCACAACACTTGTGGTTCAGCCATCAGTACAGCTGGGATCATTCAACCACCACGACATCAGCTCCAGAATAATGGCTTTCATATACAAGGTACCTTTTTTTATTTATTATCATTCAATTTTATCAGTCATCAAAAGTCTAAATTAATTTAATTGATTGATTGACCAGTTATTGAATCCCTGAAAATTATTTCCGCAAAAACAAAACTGTAATATTTATACCTATCACTCATGTTAGTTTAATTTCAAAAAGATTAAGTAAAGAAATCTTTTAAAACAAAACAGTGATTATAGTGAAAATAAGAAAAAAAAAATCCCACAGAGGTTTCACTAATTCTTTTCGATGCCTCCTGATAAAGTGGAGTACCTGAAACTGAACTAGTTTCAGTTTTTTTCCAAACATACCAAAATAGCAAATTAATTTAGTTCCTGGTGAAGAATAATATAGATTCACATGTCATTCATTGACACGAGGGTCTGCAAGGGTTATATAGAATCAACAGTTCGCTGACATTCCTACTGCACATAGGACATGGTTACATGCCAAAGTCGAGGTTCATATCTAGCCGCCTTATTAATAAAAATAGTTAAACCTGGTTTAACGTACGCTTGGTTTATCTCGCATGTCGTCACTTTCTTTTGAATATTTTTGAAGTGAGACGGCATGCGAGATACACCAAGCGTAAGTTAAACCAGGTTTAACTACTTATTTTTATTAATAAGGCGGTAGTAGTTCGTGGGAAATATTTGAGCACATAAAAAACCATTGATTAAATTGGCTAAAACCGTTCCTAAATGTAGATCCTTAAGACACCCACCTACTTTTATTTCTAACACAAATCACCGGATCCTATTTTTATTAAAGTATCAATCAAACAACAATCAAATTAGTCTCGTTGACTTAGCATAAAAACCGTGGTCTCACTTTCTTCGTGGTCGATTATTTTTCATTGTCGCTATTGAGTAACGAGTTAATATCTACTGACCGTGAAGGCCGCGGCTTTTTGTCACCAACCGACTGGAAGTGTTGTCATAAATAAAGGAAAATTTGCTCCCTGCACGATTCAGTTTTTATCACAATATGCAAAATTAAACGGGTAAAAGATTCGATATATTATAATGTTTACACGAATTAGTATTTGATTAGGTACTTACACAGAAATTTTTCCAGAAAGAGCCGAGCCAAATCGCATGAGCCAGCCTAAGTGCATGTTTACGTACAGACGGGGCGTCGCGCGGCGCGTGCTGCGTTTTTAATTCAAACACATGGCGATGTATGAAAAAATTAACGATTTCAAACTTCGATTTTACGACAAGTGATTTTTCGCTCGTTAGTTTAAAATGCAGCGTTTGTGTCGGTGGACCCGTCTCTCAGTAAATTAATAAAAAAGCAAGAGACGAGCCTTCTGCACGCGCCGCGCGACGCCCCGCGTGTTCGTTAGCGAGCCCTTAGACCGAAAGTTGAAGCCAATAAAATGCAATTTCCAAGCTTTACTAGTCCTAGCATATCGCTTGAGTGCTTTCCCGATGCATGTAAATTTCGTTATACAATTTCTATTTGTTCCAGTTCCTCATACCAGTAGCGTTAGCAACAGTGGTGTTGTCAGGAAAACCTGGAGGGTACTCTTATAGCCGCTTCAGTGGACCTGTTAGTGGTCAGATCGTGGAAGTCCAGGTGCCAGCAGCTGAGGGGATCCCAGCCCAACAACACGCAGATTACGGCTACGATCACAAAACAGGGCAAATTCACCCGGACACTTCGAAATACGCACATTTAAAGACTGTTGACTATGTGGTAAGGCTAATAAGGTTTTATTTATTTTTAATGAATAGGTACTGAGCTCGTGGTTTAATAATAAGTGCCACTCGGGACTGTCTTTAGGTTAAGCCGCGCTAGCCTAGGTTGGTCTGCGGATGGATGGACCACCCATTCCATACCGAGTTACCTCCGTGCCTCGGAAAGCACATTAGGCTGTTGGTCCCGGCTGCTATATGGCGGCTTAGATCTTTGGCAGTCGTTACAGGTAGTCAGTGACCAGAAAGTCTGACAACCAGCCTTACCATAGGAGATCGTATTACCCATTATTTACTGGGTCGTGGAGGTCTGAAGTCTGATAGGCAGTCGCTCCATGTAAAAAACTGATATTCAGCTGCTGGTTGGTGCCATATATATAGATCTTTGGCAGTCGTTACAGGTAGTCAGTGACCTGAAATTCTGACATCCAGTCTTACCAAAGGGTATCGTATTACCTAGTATTAACTGGGTTGTGGGGGTCAGACAGGCAGTCGCTCCATGTAAAATACTGGTATTCAGCTGCATCCGGTTAGACTGGAAGCCGACCCCAATATAGTTGGGAAAAAGGCTAGGCAGATGATGATGACAACGCTAAAACTGCTTCTATAATATTCTAGGCCAAACCTGACTACGCTTACTCATACGGCGTAGAGGACCCTCACACCGGTAATCTTCAGAACCATAAAGAACACCGCGATGGCGATGTCGTCCAGGGTGAATACTCGCTGGTCGAACCTGATGGCTCCATCCGTCTTGTAAGATACACTGCCGACCCCAAGAATGGTTTCCAGGTATTTTTATTTTATGTGTTTTCTTAATATTTATTCAGTATGCATCAAGAAGGATTTTTTTGTTATTACAATATTGGTTCTACGGGGTTTTTTCAGTTTGACACTCTGAATCATGCCCTTAAATTTGACCACATATTTCTGATACATATGCACTGATGAAAAATAAATGGTGATACGTAACGTTTTTTCCCACACTTTCAGGCCACAGTACATAAAAAAGCGGGCGGTCAACAACAGAAACCAGTACATTACGGTCAAGCAAAGCAAGAAGACGACTCTAGAGAATACTAGTCCTGTTACGTTATTTTAGTTTAATTGTGTTGAATTTTTGTTAATTATTTATTAGTATTTTTGTTAAATAAAAGGGAGTGATACAATTATTACTGGTCATTTAATTTAGAAATCGATATAATTTACCAATTAATTATTAACCAATTAATTCCATTTTAGTAATGTTTTCGGTTACTCATTCATTTCGATAATTTTTGCAATGTTTCCGTTGAGAATGGCATTATAACTGTGTGGGTCCGGCTTCCTGCGATCATTTGTAGAGCTTGAAGGTACCTCAGCTGAAGAGTTTTAAACATTGATTAGGATTAACAGAGGTGTATGGAATTTAATATTCAATGAAGTTCGAGATATTTAGACGTGAAATATGTGTTTAACATTGATGGTCTTTTTCTACGCAAATTCTTATAGGGTGTATGATATATTATACATAATAGTTATCGGCGACTGACGGCGATTATAAAATATCACACCGAAACTATCGGACATTCCAATAATGTTTTGTCGCGTGTGATGACAAAATGTCAGAAAATCTGACCCTTTTATGTAGCAGGCTTAAATAAGTGGGTTCGATTAGATACCAACCTGCATGCAATATGGGTTTTCCATAAGTATTTTAGTAGCTTTCTGGAGATTCCTTGTAGATTCTATTTCTGCTTTGGCTACAATTATTTTAGCATTTGCCAATCGATACGACTCAGCTTCTGTGGCCATTACTCTTTGCAGTTGAATTGGCAGGCGTATGTCTTTACTGTAAGTAAGAAAACTTAGTAAACAGGCTATTTGGTAGAATATTCGATACGGGGCTTTCATCGTCGATTCCGCCCATAGAACCCATATTTGACTGTCCCATTATTATAGTTTTCTTTTTTTTTAATTCTATGTGATGATGATGAATCCCTTGCTTCTTCTTAGCGTGTCGATGGCAATTCAAATTAGTTCGGCCCAAAATAGGGTTGACAAAAAAACTAATTAGACCGTCAGATAGATTTCCATTATGTAAATAGAGGACACATAGTTTTTCTTTTTTCACGTAAACAAAAAATGAAGACGATACGAAAAGTCGTGTGACGTCACAGTTTGGTACATTTTTATTTAACAGAAAGTGACGTCAAAAAAAACACGTAAGTATCCAATATTTTTCGATATTCTAACAGACTGACTAAACAGAATCATATTTTTTTAAGTCAGGAAACATCCCTATTGTCAATGCAAGATTTCGTAGTAATATGTTTAGTAATTTTTATTTAATATTGAAATAATTGTAACTGCTACTTACACCTCAAATCCTACGATCTTGACTCCCCAGTTGACGGTCAATTTTTTCATATTATTATAGACCTGACAGCTTATTGCGGGTCGGTCACTGAGGATATCTGATAGTTTTCGCGTTCCTAGAGAATTTCGGAGAGTTGTAGATGCTAAGAATTGTGTGGCAGTTCTGTGAGAACAGTTTTTTTTATTACTAATCATAATAAATGCTAGTCCATATAAGCTAGTAAAAATTAATACCTACCACTACTACTACCAACAATAGAGAGATGCAGTTTTAGTTAGTAAGGTTATAGGAACTTTACGATCAACGGAGGGAGAATTTTGATACTCTTAGAAAATGGAGCAACCGGTTGGTCTACAATAAATCAATACTTTAATAGTCTTCTTCCTTACTTATAATCAGCAATATTGACTACCGCCCAAACTGGATCGTAAATTTTGTAGTACACAACTGCGTCTACGGCCACAGTCAAAGCATCTTTTGTTAACGCCTGTTGAGAAGTTATTAATATTATTTAGGGTAGATTATTGGGACAGATCATGCAGAGAATACCTACCGGCCTTCCCTGTATCAAATTTTACCGGTAACCACAACGATACAAAACACACACACAACAACATGTACATACATGAACACACATGATGATTTACATGTCTGAAATAAAGAATTTGAATTTGAAATTCAAATTCTTTATTTGTACAGAGACCAACATAGGTAAGAGTATCTACTAGAAAAACCACAAATTGACTGTGAAACACAAATTGGTGATGAAGTAGCTAAGATTGCTGGGTTGACAATGGACATCTAAATCAATCAACTAAAAAAATACATTCACTGCGGCGTGTTTTTCAAACAATTTTTGTAATCTAAAGAGGTGTATTGTATATTGCTGCTTAATATTTAGGGGATTATGTGATAAGTTACCTCTTGCGGCGGTACTGCATAGCAAATGATCCTTAAGTCAGTGAACTTTAAAGTATCAATGCATGGTAAGTATTGGATAAGGCCAGGTCCATAGGGTACGTAACTACGCAATTTCCCATTCCTTAAAATTACCGCTCGTTCAAACTGTCTCACTACCTGTATGGATAAATAAAAATATCAATCGTTATCAATTGACCTATAGTTCGATCTGATAATGTCTTGATCGGTAGTAGGTACTGGTCTACAAAAGCTGCTGAAGGGAATATTTGCGCGGTGATAAAATTCAACTTGTGTTGCCCCTCTGTAACTGTTGGGCAAAGGTCTCCCCTATGACTATTCCTTACGTGAGATTTTCTCCTCCGAATCTCCCATAAAGGTTTCCTAGGCTTTCTGTGGCGACCACATCCGTCTTCTGGCGGACAACTTTAGCCCAACTGTCCTGATTAATACTACAGACATGTATTGGGCGGGCTATAACGGTTTCTTATTCAGCCTAGCAGATATATTGCTGGCCGTGAATCGATCAGGTATCAAGTTTAGGGCACCGTGGGTCTTCTTCTTCTTTTCGTATCGATTCTACTTCATACGGTTTGGGTCCAGTAGGTAGCCACGTTTATTGCAGCGGCGGAGACGCTGTTCAGGTCGTCTAGGGTGCATGTATGAGGACATCTAGGACACTCCAGCAGGTGGGGCATTGTTTGATCCGTGGGTTAGGATCCACAGATGGGGATGAATGGAGAAGGTGACTTTCTTTAAAAGATGTGATTCTTATTATCTTTTGGGGCAATGAAAGAGAGTATTAGCTATTCAAAAGAGCGGTAGTACAATTATCTGAATAAGTTTTATAATTACCACGAAGATTACGAACACAGAAAGCGGGAACGTCACAATAATAATAAGGTACGACAGGAACACAAGACATTTTTCGATAAATGTATTATTCCCTGTAGGAACAAATATATAACATTAGTTAGTCTCCTGTCAGGGACGCGAAAATATTACTGTTACTTTTTCTGGGTTATGAACGATCTAGACCTGAATCTTATGCGAGCGCAAACAAACATTAAAACAGAGCAGGCAGTGGTGGCTCAGTGGTGGCGGTTCCAACTTACAAGGTCGTGGTATCGGACCTACGGCGCATTACTTTGTGTAATCTTTAATTTCAGCTCCACTGCTCTCAAAAGGTGAGGAAACGATGTTCTAGAAAGAAAAATTCGAAGACATGTCACATTTACTCGCACGCGTAGTGGATTTACAGTCCATTCTCTCTCATAATGTAGGCAGCCTACTGCCCAGCCGTGGGAACATTATATAACTACTTGGTCTATAAACAACAGATAGAATCAATAAAATCTAAATTTGTCAAATACATTAACTATCGTAGTGGTTTCAGATCTTCAAATTATCTGCTATCTTGTAAACATCATAATATGCTACCACTCGAGAACAGACGTATGATTCTGGACATGCTGTTTCTTCATAATATCTGCAGTGGAACATCGACAGCACCGATTTGAACAACTTAGTTGTTAGAATAAGTGCTCCGTCTCGACGGACTAGGCACACGCAGTTATTCGAAGTACCGCACAGTGGTACTAACTACGCTCAAAACTCAGTCGTTGGTAGAATGCTAAGTAACTATAACAAAAAATTCTCTCATCTTGATATATTCAACACTAAAAAAGGTTTTAGGAAAGAATTAATAACGTCAGTTTGACGTCAGTTTAACGTGATGAACTGACAAATACATCTCAAACTAAATAAATAGAATTGAACAATAGGTAAAACAATCAGACAGACAATCGTCATGCACACACACACACACACACACACTCACTCACGCACACACACACACACACGCTGTACTCTAAGCAATGTATTGTATAGTTGTTAAATTGTAAATCCGTAATTGGCTGTAAGTTTAGTTTGTAATCTATACTAATATTATAAAGCTGAAGAGTTTGTTTGTTTGTTTGTTTGTTTGTTTGAACGCGATAAACTCTGGAACTACTGGTTGGATTTGAAAAATTATTTTTGTGTTGGATAGTTCATTTATCGAGGAAGGTTATAGGCTATATAACATCACGCTACTACCAATAGGAGCGGAGCATAAATGAGAAATGTTGCAAAAACGGGAAAAGAAAATTCCTTTCTGAGAGCTTCCGTTGCGTGCGCTGCGAAAACGGTTTAAGTTACGAGAATATCATGTATGAAGTACTTATTCGTCTTTAAAAGTTCTAAAAAAAAGTCCGCGACAGCATCTGTCTATCTCTTAAGATTGACTCACTGTAACCATTTTTTACTATTAAAATGTTAGGTTAAAAAGAATTATTTTTTGCGAAGCTTATTTAACCCATATGGTATTAATCTATATCTAAATAAATGTGTTCGTTAGAACGGAAATTTAATATAGAATATTTGTGCTCTTTACTCTATACAGTTTAAACAAATATCTTAGAAGATATCGCAATGTAAAAATACCCGCGCGGAAAAATAATTACGCGGGTTGCGTCGCAATCGCAATGTAGGTACGGGGGATTCTGGCTGGCCTCCGGGAAATTCAAATTCAAAATATTTACTGCATCATAATGTTTACAAGTACAGAGTGTTATATTATATTTAACAGTAAGAGATAGATTTTATAGTAATTCACACTTTAATATAATCTAAGCTAATCTAAACCATCTAAACTATTGTAATAAAGAGGAAAGATAAGATTTTTTGTTTGTTACGATTTAGCTTAATTAATGTCGGATAGTCGATATATCGAGAAAGGTTATAGCTATATTTATGTGACGCAGACGAAGTTGCGCGGGTCAGCTAGTCTTAGGATAAAACTTCAAGGGCTGTGGATTTTGTGATCAATAAATAAATAAATAAATAAATGACACAACTCGGTGACTTGGAGGATTCTCCTATTTCTGTGGAGGATGAGTAACTTTGCACCTCACCTCGAAACCCTAATCCATTTGAACTCATGCTAAAATAAAAACTATTACATGGTTTCTGTTTGTTCTTACCATCAGTGTGATCAGCTTGGTCTAAATTGAAGCCCTGGTATATTCTAGACACATCAGACATGACTTTGGCCAAGTCAGGCTCGTCTGTCCCAATTGTCCCATCTCCTTCTTTATTTTCCAATTCTTGACTTTTTGATACAAAGATGTTTGATTTTGAAACCTTAGTTGAAGACATCGTTACACTATCTGAAATATTTTTTTATTAGTTCAGGTTCAGATCAATAGGATCAAATTCCGGTTTCAAGTCTAAGATAGAGATCATAGAGCAGAATACTTATACGATTATACCATCGTGGATGTCATAATTTTGTTTAGACATTAAGTTTTCACAGAAAATTTAACAAAAAAACAACAGTAGCCTACTGACAAATCATTCTAAAAAATATACGGAACTGAAGAAAATGTGACGCTGAAAGTACACCATAGATTTAGAAAGAAAGCTGTCTTATTAAAAAAAACATTGATTTACGTTCATAGAGAGTACATTAAGACCTCAAATTATTATGAAACCTAGCCTAGCACATCTTCTAAACTGCTTACTGAAACTCGTATTTGTCCACACTTACAGACACTTACCATGTTCGATCCGGGAACTTCAATTGGGACTGGGAATAGTATTGTCGAAGGCTGATTCGCAGCTATAGAGTTCAATGTTTGCAAATATTTGAGCTGGAATAAAATTAAACATTTCAAGATACTGTGATCTAGGATTTTAATATAGGCTTAAAACTGATACTGATCCCATCTGACCCCGTCGGGTAATATCGACTTTTAAAATAAGGCGAAACTACCCGATTTGGGATTGGATTTCGCTTAGAGTGTTCCCCCCCACCATATATCATGTCGTAAATTTTTCCTTAACCTTCCGTAAAGCTGGAGAATCTTAGAGACTAAGTTATCTGGGTTATGGCATACCTAATTATCAAATGTAGTTGTGGTATTATTGGCATGAAAATAATTAAGTAGGTAAAATATGTATTATCGACTCAACGAGCTTAAGTACCTTCATTGCGTAGGAGACATATCAACCAAATTATTGCTGAACTACTAAAGAAATCACAGAACAATCTAAAGTGATTTCGTACATTCACGTCATAAATACAATAGCAATAAAAATAACTTATTCCGTAACAACAAATATTATTTACGCGCATAATATTTGGATCTTCCATTATTATTTGAGACGCCATTTTAAGGTTTTCAGCTGCTTGAATTTCACTTTCCGCTTCTATTACTTTAGCTTTACCGATACGAGTACCCTCTGCTTCAGCTGCCATAGCTTTTTGGAGGTCATAAGGTAAAAACACATCTTTTCTGGAATCAAATCATAGAAGCTGTATTCATTTCCTTAAAAGTAGATTTAAAATGCATCTTAGAAAAGATTGAGGAAACTGCCCCAAAACCTAGTGGTAAAGCAATTTAAAATAAGCAGTTACAAAAATATGCAGCGTGTACAAAAAAGGTGGTCATACTTAACGGTCAGTCGATATTTGTTTCGCGATAACGATGTTGTTGGTCCCATGAAGGGAGTTGTTCAGTTTGATAGTCTATACTACACCTTTAAGTACGAGCACACATTTGATATAAGCTGTATTAAAAAAATTGTTACTACAGTAATTGTTGAAGAATCCGCGTGGGAAGAAGATAGGTACATTTCAACTCGTTCTATGAAAACTCCCCATCTAACTGTGGTCTTGTCTATTTCTGTCCTGCAACTAAAACTTATTGATTCCCGGCTTGTTAGAAGTGAAGACAGCGTGTGTCCTCCGAGAAGATTCCTTATCGTAGCTATCGTTATTAATTCTGTACCGTATCTGAAAATGAGAAACGTTTTAATCAAGGCATAAGTGGTCCCACTTTCACTGTTAGGGCAAAGACCTCTTCTTTTCTGAACTCTTCCCTTTCTTATCTCTACTTTGAGCTTTTATTCTCCTTCTTCGTGTCGCTGGTATGATAGTATTTTGTTAGCGAATATTTTTGTCACTTCCACCGCGTCATCGGTGGCAGCGCAAAGGTCACTTCGGCTATGTTTTTGGGCTAAGAAGGCAGGATAAGAGGTAGTTTGTGGCACAGTTACCATACTCCACTACTGTTTCATTGTGCTTTGAGCTAGCATGGGCCAATCTGTAAGATACAACTTGGGTGTGCCGCAATAATGCTGGAAAGTTTCCCGGTCACATTTTCGTTGTTTAGGTTCTCGATTTGTTGGAGGTACGGCAACTTTGTGTAAAACATAGCATAACTTCACGCCTGTAATCCCCAAAGAGTTAGGGAGAGGTTTGCCAGTTATGTTAAGGTCCAATGTGATAGGGGGCGAGCCTATTGCCATCAACCGAACACAAATCCAGACTCCATGACTGCTACTCAGAAATTGCTGATGGAAAAATCCAATAACACTTTGCCCGACCTTGGAATCGAACCCAGCCTAGGACTCTTGCACCGCAGTAGCGCTTACGACCACTAGACCAACGAGGTAGTCCGTAGGAAACGTGATAGTGAAATGGCTAAGTAATAGTTTCTTAAAGTTCACATTTCTGATTGAAGTGATGATGATGATGATGCCACCTAGGCGATTTCGGCCACAGCGACTTCATTCGCTGACTTTCTAAAGATTGTAAAGAGCTTTGCTGTGCTGCTCTTTCGTGCGTGTGCTCTTAAGTGGCTAGCATATCCAACTTTAGACGAAAAACTACGAGCACAAAGCGGACATGTCAGAACACCATTGATGATATTATAGGGTAAAATTGTAATAGTTTACTTGTGGCTCTGAATGTTCAATAGACAAGCAAGTGGGTCCTTTATGTGGAAGTAGACAATTGCATCAACCGTCACGGTTACTGAATCTTTCGTTAGAATCTGAAACGAAGGGTCTTTGCTCACTTTCGAGTATACCGTTAAAACTATAGTACTGTTCTACAAAACAACTGGGGGCCATATCTTCATTATCTTCTTCATATCATATCAGCCTGATATTATCACCTACTGCAGGTGAGGCCTATGACCATATAGGCCTCTTCCTTTTTCTGCTACACTTCCCGGTTCTGTGCCACCGTCATCCAGGTGTTTCCCTTGATTTTGACGATATCGTCGACCCAACGAGCTTTACGACGACCCTGGTTTCTTTGGCATCACTTTAGCCACCACCACTCGGTCAACGCCTAGCACCAATGGCCATCTCCGCGCCTAGTCAGATGGCCTCATGTTATGGCAGTATTATTTAAATCATACTTCAGTGTGTGTTAGAGAGATATACGATTTACAAAAAAAAAAAACGAAAAAAAAAAACGCTAAAATTCATAACTAAGGCACCATACAGTTATTCTTCTTAATTTACGGTATAAACAAAATGTTACTTCTTGAGGTTTCAGACTAAAGGATTGAGTTCGAAGGTCAATCATTTGAACGTCATCGGTGCATGGTATCACCCATATTATCCCTGGTCCAGCCGGCGAATCTTTCCGAACTCTCCCGAAGCGCATAACAACTGCTCTTTTGTACTGTTTTACCACCTAAAACAAGATGTAACTCATAACATCACGCTTATAGATCCCGAAGGATTACACCGACGTGTACCTAACAGTGCACTGGTATGTATAGTCCTAGTTTAGAGGGCGAGCCTATTGCCATTAACCGGGCACAATTCCAAACTACATAGCTGATAATGAGAAATTCCAGATGTAATAAATCAATATCACTACATCCGGCCTCGGGATCAAACCCTTGGCCTCATGTTCAGTATTACCACCTTTTACTAGACTCATCATTCTCCTGCACGTTTCTTTGGCCTTCCTCTCCTTTTATAGCCATCTACATTCATACTCAACATTTTCCTCACAACATTTGCTTCATTCCTTCGCATCACATGTCCATACCACGACAATCGATTACCAATCAACTTTTCATTCACCGACGCCACTTTCAGACTTCCTCTTATGTACTCATTCCTTATTTTATCCATTCGCGTCACACCACTCATCCGTCTTAGCATTCTCATCTCAGCCACATGCTTTTACTAGACTAACATACAGTATTTTGAAAGTAATAATAAACATTAAGACTCACCCGAATGCACATTACTATTGCTATTGGAAATAAGATGATAACCAAAATAGCTATTAACCGAAAAAACTTTTCCTTTTTTGATTCTGCTGAATATTCTGAAAATATTATTTGCAATCATTAGTAGATATGAATAAATACCGGTTGAATTGCCAATTAGAAGTTGAGAACTTATCAAATTTCTAATTCTTTAATTAGAAGCGGTGCGTTATCTGCTATTTCTCACACAAACAGCATTGGTATCTAACAAATTTCAATGCAATTTTCGGTCTCAGGTGCCTGTTCTGCAGAACCAAGTAGGTAATTGTTCTGCAACTGTGAAACCAGAGTGACTATCATGTATTTTACGGATAATAGAAATATGGAAGATTCATTAGGTGATAAGGTTAATGCAACTGTTTCATGTTATGCACTTTTTATGTTTATTTTCGTCTTTACATCCTTTATGGCCATACTCGGGCGTATAATTATCCTGTAAACCAAATGAAAAGTCAATGAATTAAAGACACAAAAATTTTACTCGAAAAAAAAAACACGTTGAATGCACGTTGACATCAATGCGAAAAATCAACGGAGTATTGACAAGTAACGTCAATCAAATTCTGTTTACTTCTTGAAAAGATGCATTCAATTTAGGATAGAAATAAAAGAAAACAAAATGGGTAATTTTATTGTAATTGTTATTTGACTAGAATTAATTGGTTCAGTATCGGTAAATACATTTATAAATTGACTTGGTGATGTGAACTTGGTCCTGGTCCTCCCATGAATGATTTCAGGAAATCCATCGGAAACGGAAAAATTATTGTAGAGTTCTTTTCTGCTGATATCGAACTGAGTGACTGGAGGTATCGCAACTGAAACATATAGAAATGGTTTGTTTAAGAACTACTTATAAAACCAAGGAGTTTTGCGGTTCATAATAGCCAACTGTATGAGAAAGCTTTAGAAGTTTTTAGGGCACATTAGAAAAGTAAAATTCACTAAAGTTCGAGGACCCGTATGTTAATTTTTGACTTATGATTGGAAAAGACCATGCTGTAACTATAAGAATTCGTCATGGTTCTTTGATATGTAGCCAGACTCAAAACAAACGCAATTCATTAACACTGATTAACACAGACCATTTCACAAATTGTTTACCAACATGACCCTCCTGACTGTCATTCGTTCAAGCGTCAAGACAACCATGATGCATTTATTATTTTTTACCTGTAGTGCCATAGGGTTATCAATCATGACAAGTGAAGCCTCCTTCAACGCTTTAGACGCTTTTATTTCTCCTTCTGCTGCAATGATCTTGGCTCGAGCTTCACGATCGGCCTCTGCTTCTGCAGCCATAGCTCTTTGCAGCTGCACTGGCAGCCTCACATCCTTCCTGAAAGCATTCAAATGGTATAAATGCTTAAAGATACAAGCTGTCATCTACTGATTAGGTTTAGTGGTGCAATCTAGGCTACTTTTTGTTATAAGGTGTTATTTAATACATTACCGCTCAGTCCGTGACTTTAGAATGGCAAACCTTTACTCGACAGTTGTCAATTCTCAGTAACTCAAAAACAAAATTTTCCCTCAGGCTATTACTGAGAATAGCTCCTTGTGGAGATAAAATGAAGAGACTGGAAATAGAAGTCAGTATTTGAGACATATGTATTCTTCTTGAAAAGAGAATAATTGTATTTAAGGAGTCAGGATAGTATTCAGGACTAGGGTAACTGACAGATGGAAATCGATTAATTAAATTAATGGGAAACGTGTATGAGCTACTGGTATATTTACATTCTCTTTTAAAGGAGAAATACATATGAGATTTCTTGGTGCGTTTGTAAGGTATTCAAATACTGGCTTACATTTCGACCCTCTCCACTTCAACTCCCCAAGGTTCCGTGGCTTCGTCGAGGCTGGCTTGCATCATGTGGCTTATTGCTTCTCTGTCTGATAGTAGTTGTGCCAAGTCTCGCATGCCGAGCACATTTCGGAGGGTTGTTGCAGCCAGAAGACGAGTTGATGCACTGGAAAATAAATTACTTTTTGAAGTGAGCCATAGGTTACGATGCTCTCTTTGTGTCGTCTTAGGCGACAAATAAATGGCGTAGTAAGACATTTGTTACTTTTGATAAATCTTGGCTTTTTACCTTTAGCATGCTTGGAGCCCGTAGATTCCTTTAAACACTCAAAAAAACTATGATACCTGTAATCAGCCACTCGAACAACGGCATTCAGGGGCTCCTTGATTCGGTAGTAGACCACAGCGTCCACAGCGACGGTTACCGAATCTCTCGTCAAAACCTGGAACAATGTGATAAAATGTTTATTTAAAATGGTCTTTGGCGTTGATGGCTAATTTTAACACACTTTCATAGGGTTACCTATACGTAGGTACTAACTACTATACCAGTCAGTTCAGGTTAGGGACTCACTGGTATACACGATAAAGAAAAAAAAAACTATCTAGGTATGTAAAAAACATCTGAGAAGTTTTTAGCCCACTTTCCGGTTTCCGATTGAGTTGAAATACATACATGTTTTGTTTTAGCGAGTGACGTCATTTCAAATCCGTCCCATATGGGTGTCAACTGAAAGAGTATAAGAGTGTTTTTAGTTTCTACCTGTAATAAATTGGATTAAAAGACAACACAATAATCAAATATATTATTGAGCTGAATGTATGCATTTATCTGGGTGTCTCCCGGCTTGAAAATGACATAGACAAGTGCTTGGATGTTGCAAAAGTCTGTAAAGATCGTAGCAGAAGGCGTTCTGTAGTATTAATTTGCCTAACGCTATGGGGAAACGGTATGAGTTTATGCATGTGTGATTCAATTATTTATTTGTATTTAAAAAAAAACGCTTAAATCCAGTTGATTCAGTATTTAGTACGATATAAATATTTCTAACTCTTAAACAAGAAACAAATCGACAATAACTCATACACGTGTACCTTGTAGTAAATTAGTAAATGTAAATGAGCGTGTTCAACTGAGATTCAGAGGATGTAATTGTAACTGAGAGCTGTGAGGTATGAGGCTGTTTGCGGGATGACATTTGCCAAGTTCAAATGTCGTGGGAAGACACCGCTCTCCAAGCGACATCACGACGCTACAGCTGATTAATTTTGTTAAAACACTAGCTGAGCTTCACGACCTTCATTTGCGTGGAATAATTAAATAATACAAAAAATGCATTTTTTTTATTTCTTAATCATGATGCGAAAGACAAATGGCGCCTAATAATTAAATTGGCGATAGCTTAGATGATACCCAATTTTAAACATAAGTTGATATTGATGGGAAGCCATGATTTTAAAACTGTTTAGTAACTCTGGAAAGCCATAGATAATATTTACGAAAAACAGGAACAATTCCGATAAACCTAAGACGATAAGGACACACCTTATTGAGCTCAGTTAAAAACAGATCAATACTGGGTTGCCAAAAAAACAACGTTAAAGGTAACTCTAACCTTAGGGGCTGCGGGTTGTTCGAAAGAGATACTGACACAAAGGGCTAAGCAGGAACATAGGTATAAGATTTTAAACTGACATGGACAAGTTTATCCGTGATCATGGTGCTTGTAACAGCGCCGAAATATCGGGAACTCGAAACAACTAGTAAACATGGTAAATATCCCGTTTTCGTTACAAATAATAGGAACATAGGTGGTTTTTAGTCAGTAGAAGTCTGACACTCCCTACCCCTGGTGCCCAGAGCAGGAGGAGTCATTTGATGATTTCCAAAGCCCTAGAGACAGGAAAGAATAGATCATTTATATTATCAATTGGCTTAAGTTAGGAGTCTACTAATAAAGTATTGAGTAAGCAGCCGATTCTACTACACAAACATCTTGGTAGATAAACAACTTCAAAGGTCTTAATAATTAACCGTGGTTTACGAACACAGTTGAGTCGATTCAGTAAGCAGGCCTTGGAACAGCTTTAGGCCCGTAATCCACCAAAGCGGAGATGTGCCAAGCGGAGAGGAGATTGCCAAATTCGACCAATCACAGGAAGGGCAAAAGACCAGATGTAACTGTGATTGGTCGAATTTGGCACATCTCCGCTTTGGTGGATTACGGGCCTTAGGGTGCATATTTCACGATACATCTAATTACACCTAAATACTACCACAACAGACAGCCATACAAATGTACATTTTGGATCAGTAATCCAAAATGGTTAATTGAAGATGATTCTCATAAAATACTGCGCATTCACCGGAGCAAGGCCAGCTATAAATCGTATGCATTTTATGTAAGCAATACATAGCGTTGCTTCAATATCAAATGTTACCACGGTAGCCTTTGAAGCAGATGACGCATTTTGAAGTACGGTGTACCTCAAGGCAGTACCATATCATTTTTTTAAAAACATTTTACTATCGATCAACACCAAGTCCAACAGATTAAGACTTTGACCTGACTACTTAGACAGAAAACTTCGTCATGTTAGAAAGCGTGCGGGTGCAACTTGATAAGTTGATGAAATTCCGTTGGGACTAAGTGTGACTGCTGACCCACGTCACTGTTTACGGATGTACCATCTCCTATGCCACTCCTGGCCCCGCTTCGAGGCATCTACCCAAACTGCTATTACTGTCGATATGTCAGATTTCTGGTCGATTCGGTTCATTAAACTTAAAATAATTAAGAAAGATTAATGTTAGTTTCAGACTTTTCATGAACGATATCGTAAATGTAAGTAACAAAAACTAGGTAATAGTTACTCAAGATTGAACTGTCTTTATAACGGTCAAGCAATTATATATTTTGCTCACTCAATTTCCACACAACTGACTTTAAAAACTGCTAAAGTATCGAGAAAACCTGAATGTACCAACATCTTATTATCACGTTAACGTAGAATGTTCCATGCTCTAATTCTATCATTACATCGTCTAATCGTCGTTAATTCATCCGGCAAACAAAACGTATTCAGGTCAAAGAGGCCGTCTGTTCTCGACAGAACAATGGACATGTTAATATAAACTGCCTTGCATCTTTCATGATATTGACCATAACCATACATACATACACTGGCTTTTGTCTACTGCTTTGCTTGCGTGGAGGTCGAAAATTTTCTCACGGTTACTTATAACTACTAGGACAAAGGATACTTTTTTCTATATTACTAGCTGACCCGGAAAACGTTGTTTTGCCATATAAAAAAAAATAGGGGGATGAAAAATAGATGTTGGCCGATTCTCATAGATAGCGGATAAGCACAAAAAATTTCATCAAAATCGGTCAAGCCGTTTCGGAGGAGTATGGCAACGAAAACTGTGACACGAGAATTTTATATATTAGATGTCCTAACACAGGTCTGCCAAAGTTCATCGCCATGTGGTAAGTTGTTAGAGCGGGAAATATAATAGATGGACAGAATTACTTTTGCATTTATGGATGAACGGCCCAAGATTTTTTTCTAACAACGATAACTGGAGCGATTTCAACGGTCTGCTATGAATATGAGAACTTACACATGGAAGTCAGTTTACTCAATATATTAAGTGCAAAACTAACAATGTTGATTGCAGAATTTCATAACATGAGAGAATTATGACGGGACTGAAATAAACCAGACCGACAAATGTTAAGGATCCTGAGTTGTTACAGAATCGATGTTCAATTTATTGATGGCTTGTGTTTGATTCTGAAATTATTTGATTCATCATGATGAGTTGTTAGTTTTGTGTCTGCTCCTGATTTGTATGCTTTCATGACTGCTTCTGTTCTGTTTATACTGATATTTAAACGGCTGTGTAGATAAATCATATCGTGCTACAGTTAAGGCTGTTAGCAGTCGAATGCGATGAAAAGGTTTACTTAGGAAGGAAGACGCGTAACTTTTAGCTACGAAATAATTTATAAACTGACTGAGGTCTCTAACTTAGGTCTTGTAAGTTTTTCTGGTCTAACATTTCATTTACACTTGTATGTCATGATAATTGCCAACATAATTGATGGTTTCATTGGCATCGAACACAAGATATAAAAACTAAGACCAGACTCGCATATTTCTAGCGCGTGTTTATCATTTTGCTTCAACAATAACGTAAATAATTGTACCACGTGGCTGCTACAAAACTGAATCTGGTATGGCATTGGTATTGAAAACCGTTAACCCAGTTGTTTCCCGCCATTCAGTTGGCTAACGATTAATTGATGTGGCTGTAAACTATCAATCAAAGTTTTACGACATGTAAAACAAATGTTTCTTGTAAACCAATTGTCTGGAATCGAACTAGTGATCAGACACTATTTGTAGACAAGGGCGCGATACATGGTTGGTTTTTGGATACATCCAACTTCTGTCTGGGATATTTAGTTATCGCCTTCATTGTCATCCTTCTGCTCTTGTTCTAAATTATAAGGAGTTGATGCATTATTTCTTTATTATAACTGGTTAGTTTTTGAAAAAAATATCCCCATTTTTATTGATATTGGGAGATTTAAAGGCCACCATGGAGTTTCTTGCCGGTTCTTCTCCATAGCAAACAACCCGAA
This sequence comes from Diarsia mendica, assembly GCA_949316265.1. Classification (NCBI taxonomy): domain Eukaryota; kingdom Metazoa; phylum Arthropoda; class Insecta; order Lepidoptera; family Noctuidae; genus Diarsia; species Diarsia mendica. The sequence continues at coordinate 8,811,336 of OX438891.1, forward strand.
CCCTGCACCTTTTCTCGACGTTTAATAAATGCCCATGTGGGCCTATGTGGAATCAATTATTTTAATTTTGAACACACACTTGACTGGTATTGTAAAATGCCAATGACGTCTTTACTGATCTGATTAAAACTTCTGATTCGCAAACATTTCCTATCTGGTTGTGTTGTTTCCAAGCATACAAAAATCCAACGGACATTCAATCAATGTTAAAAGACATTTTTATTACAAAAACTCCAACCAAACTGCAGTAATTACATAAATATTACTGAAAGGTGTCTGTACTAAATAAATGCGTGTATATATTTATTTAAAGTAGGTATTGGGTAGTTTATTTATATTCTAAAAGTCACTGACCCGTAAATTCTGGACTTGCTATGGTTTTTACGTGCAGTTTTTAACATGTGGCGGGAATCGGGACTGCCAGACACGTAATGGACTAGGTATATCAAAATATTATGACCAGATGTCCGACATTTAATACATTTGATTGTTTCAGACACGAAGACGTAAACAAGTTTTTTTATTATAAGAACAAATGTGAAATCTTTCAATAAATAAATTAAAGTAGAAACTACACACAACATGGGCTTATATAACTCTATCTTTACGGCCCTGTTTAGAGGACTACCAGACGAATTTTCAATTTAAAAGTAAATTGATAAGAGTCATACTCTTTCTTAAAATGTTAATTTCAAAAATAATTGCATTAAGTCAGTTTTCGAGGAGAAAAAAGGGGAATAGGAATGAATGTCAGTTTTGTCAACATTTTTGTAATACAATCTGAGTTACCGCTGTCCCTCTACGGGGGCATGCCTGACGCAGCGTGACTGCCATATAGTTTCTTCAAAAACTTAACTCTCAAGCGCTGTTTCCCTTTTAACATAATTATGTTTACCAACAGTGCAGTTTCCGAACAAACTGAATACACCAAAATTGGGTAAAAGAATAATCACGTCACGTCAGACAGGTTTTAAGGTTGAAGTAGCGGAAGCTACTAGATAAATCTAGAGAGATAAATGCATTCAAAGGCTAAGAGGAATACAGTTTCTATCATAAGACAGAACAGACGTTCGCTGTTAAAACTGAACACTAGCCAATAATCCTAAATGTAAACATACCTAATTGCAATATTTAACTTACCATTACTTATACTTATGACATTCAGACACGCGGAAAACATAAAATGAAAACCATAACCATTGAAGTTACATAATAAGTGGTAGACTGGGAATAAATTAAGTGCTATTAGGTACATAAATTCGCTTTGCTCAAGCCCAGAGTAATAGAGCAAGTGATAAGTTACCTGCTATGAAAGATCATTAAATAAACTAAGCAGGCGGAGACGATACTTGTTTTGGTTTTCATATAATAGCTCGTCGACAAGATCTCCATAAAAAGCGGGAGATAGGAAATGACTTGGTCATAATATGCGCTGTCGGATGAGGTATCAAAATAAACTTTTTCATGTAATTTGATAATGCAAATGAATTAATAATGTAATTCAAGTTAGAGTAATGTAATTGAAATAATGCAGGAGCGTGAGAATTGTGATGCCCAATGTATAATGTGGCGAAGGTTAATGATCAGGGCCTCATTAACCTTCGCCATAATCTTATACAACATGTGAACTATAATGTCAATAGGTCTTAACCAAACCCTCACACTAAACTGTATAGCAGGCCTCTAGCTAGTGCTAACAAAACTGTATCAGAAGCTGGCTTCTTGAAACTGCATTGAAACTCCTTACTACGCTAGGCCAGCTCGAAGTCAAATGTTTCTACGAATTCGTGGATCACTGTTCAAGTTATTTAAAGTTATTGTAAATGTACTTACTTCCTGGGGAGGTACGTCAAAGGAGACAGTTCGCAAGTCCACTTTCCTATAAGTGTCAATGCAAGGAAGCACGAAGAACAGGCCGGGTCCCCTTGCACCTCCTTTTCTTAACCGACCCAGCCGGAATATGACGGCTCGTTCGAATTCTTGAACCACCTGGAAGTTAGATGTTATAAAAAATTTATTCGATTTAAAATTTGTTCCAAACATTTGCGTTAATTCAGGTCACAGAGAAAAAAAAACGGTTAAAGTGAAAATACTTGATTTTTCACTTTACTCAAATATTTTCAAAAAAACAAAGTACCTACCTAACTAAATATTATCAATCAGAACATGTGGTTGCAAACAGATTGGTGCCACAAAATTACTTATTGATCTCGCGTAAATAACCCAGAAAAATCTTCTCCACGTTCGTTAATATTGGATGAATTTGAAACGATTTATAAAACATCCGAATAATCGACACTATGCACCAAAAAAAGAAGGATGCTGCTTTTTAATTAAATTAATAAATACCTTGAAACATTCGAACAGCGAAAACGGGAAGGTGATGACGACTAGCAGAAACGATAGAAATGTTGCAAATCGTTCGATACATCCCACCGAGTCTGGATTCGCTGCCACACACAAAACATTTTCTAAATTAATTAAAAAAAAAATAACGAAAGTCACTGAAACCTGCAACACTATGTTCCATAATCACGATTTATATCACGAAACTTCAATATCACATACACACGCATTTTCAAAAAGACTAATATATCGGTTAATAAGTGCGACGAAAGCGCGAATTATTTTTAAAGCCTCCTTGCAAGCTTCACTCATACGTCAAGGTACTTACGCATTTGTATCGTGATAGCGCAAGAAGTACCCGTATCGCAATCTAAAATATTCAAATGTTCAAAATTAGAGCTTATTAAAGTGATGTTACATTGTGGGCAAGCACACTAACTTCAGTGTTTACTCACGACTGGGTACGTTGTCACGCCTAGTGCTTATCGTTCTTAGCTCCGTGTGCATTTTGAGAGCTCACCGTACCCTACTGTGTTATTTTGTTATGGTTATATCGGAGGGAGGAGCAATAAATTCGTAATAACAGCGTATTACTCGACTAACAATCGTGGACTGCGCTGACACACGGACTAACTTACTGTCAGAAGAGTCCAGCTGTTTACACGACCCAAAAACTACACTGATTCCAACTAAAAATATCAATTACAATGCGATGTTCCACAACAATAAGAAAGCTATAAATCACCGTTGATAGCGTTTAGTGAAAATGTATTTACGTATTTCGAGGTAGCACTCCACTTCCCCCGAATCCTTGTCGTAGCAACCGAAATCCATGTGGTTTGAGAGAGCGCGGAATGTAAAACGCATTGACCGGGTTGTCAATCGCGGTAAAGTGGTCGTGTCTTCAAACCGCTGTCTATATTGATACTAAGGTGAGACGCGCGGAAGATCAGGCTGTTGATAAAAATAAATAAATAACGCACTTTGAGCCATAACGATGGGCGGCGCGGGCGCACACCGGGCCGCGGTGCTCCAAATTGTGAGATTTAGGTATATTGGGGCGTTTCATACGCCGCTGCACTGAAACAACATAAATTATAACAGGATGTTTGGATAATAAGTACGCGAATATCAGATCGCTTTACGACAGAGCTTCAGATCATAAGACGAGTCATTAGAGCAAGTAGGTACCAGCTTATGTTGTGTTGCGGAAAAATTATTTTGAATGTCTATTTTCACTGCACATCATCTGCGAAACGCTCGTTTTGTTCAGAACAGCTGTTTAATGTAATGTTCCCGGTATAAACTATACCCAAGATATTTACATCGCAAATCAATTCGTTGTCTAAATATCTTATAGCAGTTATGATAATAATTTGTTTACTGATCTCATTACATATTTAGATTTATTGCAATTGCTTTTTAATTCTGAACGTTTTGTACTTTTGTTTGTAGAAAACTACAACTAGGAAATAAATAGGTCTATGATAGATTGTAGACGTTCTCCCAATTTCTTTATCAGAAATACTGTTAAGGTCCTTACTGGTAGATTCATTAAAATAATATACTCAATTTAATTTAAATCTATGTTCATTTTCGCAGGTGCCTATATATGCTTCGTTTAAATATAGACACCTTCCTCATAGTTTATCAAAATATGTATATTCGTAGGTAGGTACACAATTAACCTATTTTTTTCCGATATTCCCGTGCGCACGCGCAGTACTTCACCATAATATTATAATAATGCATATTTTAGTAACAAACGTAGCAGTCAAACACTCCCCTCGTAAGAGAAAAGCGATATCCCAAAACATTCAAAATGCAGAATAGTTTGCATCTGGCGGCTTGAGTCATCTCGCATGATGGTTTAAACTGTATTTTTTGTTAACTTAAAAAAAACAGTAAGAAAAATATATGCCATCTTTAAATATCTCATACCTACTTTCTATTCTAATTTTCTTTACTTGTTCTTTGTACTGCAAAAAAAGAAGGATCATTATTAACAATGTAAAAAAAATTCTCTTACTTATAACAAAGAACAGTGGCTATATTATAGCTGATGGAATTAATAAGCGTCTACTTAAGTCACCATGATAGATACTGACGAAATAATTTACTTAGTTTTATCAAATCAAGCTTAAGGCCTATCAAAGGCTGGAAAAAAAATCATCATAATTATGAGCTCAATTGACTAGATTACAGGTGATAATGAATAATCATAGCTTAATTTATTTTTTCTATCTGACTTGACTTTACAACTTTTGACTTAGCTATGCTTTTAATATTGGCATGTAATAAACCTTTGTAAGTTAAAAGACATTTCAATTGTCAACTGTACTGAACTGACAGCTTGTCATAGTATGCACGACTATCTCATTATATTATATTCCATCGATTCACCGTGATTTTCTAATTCATCGACTAGTTCTGCTTATGAACTCTGATATTTACTGTTCCCTGTGTGACTTGCCTAAGGATTTTGATTCTTTGCCTATACGACGGCATTTTCTTGTGACTCTGGATTCCGATTCTGCCTTACTATGGACTTTATTGTGTGTACATCGAATTGAGTATCACGATGGGTAGCCGTGTAAGGCCTACAAGCATTATACAACGTGTTTGCCATGCGTGCTGGTTACGCACAAGAAGAGAAGTCCTACGTATGAATAGTCAAGATGAAAGTAGTCCTCAGCTAGACACAACTGACGATGTGCAACCACAAGAAAATGTAATCCAGCCTGATGCTGATGCATCAACCCAACCTGAGCCAACACAAGTTGTGGAGTTAGCCAATTATAGACGAATAGCAAAGATGTTTAGTTTTCTATTACACATTTTATTTCTATAACTTTACGATGATATAGCTTCATTATACTTAGGAGAGTTATGCAATTGATACCTTAACATCCCTAGCCTGCATATTGTCATGAATGATTGTGAAATGTGCATAATTGGTGTACCTATTTTAAATAAATAAATTGTGTTAAACGTGTTTTTCTGTATCTACCAAAATGGTAAGGGTAGGTAAACCTTTTTTTTGGGGTGGTTGGGAAATCAACAAATAACCCCTCCCGCTCTTGGACAGCGAAAAGGAGTGTCAGACTTCTACTGACTAAAAACCACCCATGTTCCTTCTTAGCCCTTTATGTCGAGGCCGCGGTATCTTGCATCGGTTGAACTTAGTATTCTGAATACGGTAGTCCGTAGTTTATAATGTGTAAATGCATTTCTATCAATGATATTATATTTAAAGGGTAAGTAGGGTGATTAGTCCGTTGTTTGTACGACATAACCTCTAAAACTTTAAACAGGAATATCTTTAATGAGTAAAAAACTCGTTTACTCGTTTCCGCTCGACTCTTTGTTGGTGTTTGTGGAAACACACACGTAAGCAGTTTTCTATTGCGAGGTAGGTAAAAGAAGTCATTAATGGGTCCGCTCAGCTTGCGACTGACACCGGGTTTTAACATTCTGAAAACGTCCGTAGTTTATTTTGTATTTCTATAGTTCTTTTTCGATTAGTCCATTGTTAATACAACATAAACTCTAAAACTTTAAACAGGAATATCTTTAATTCCTGCGTACCTATAAAAGTATAACTGAAGACAAAACTGTTCAGGAATTCAAACTCTATACAAATATATTTTTTCCTTATGCTGACGCAAAAAAAAAATGTCAACAAAAATTTGTTCGAGCGTTTGCCACTATTCTTTGGTTGAGTTACCATTTTTTTGCTTATGGGTGCGGAATATTCATGCTGAAAATATGTTTTTTGTTGTAAACCTGATGTAGGTCACAGATCTATCAAAGTCGGTCGATGTCCAACTCACACAACGCTATCTTTGATCTCAGTCTGACGTCCCCGGTTTATATACTACGGCTATTTTTGTTCTCAAAATAGGTATTGCAGTTTTACGAACAAAATTATTGAACTAATGAGTTATTTATTGACCTGATAAAGGTTGCGAGGAGCCGCTGGATGCGAGACGAACAGTTGTTTGTCCAGCAGTGGATGTCGTTTGGCTGTAATGATGATGAATGAGTAAGGCAATGGTGAATGAAATCAACATCATTTCAGCCAAAAGACGACTATTGCGTTTGTAGGCCGAAAGTAACATCGACCGATCCTGTTTTTTTGCGGACAGTGGATTACTGTGGTTTTCAAAAGGCATGTCTTCCATTAGGTCACCACCACTCCAGGACCTTTTACTCCCTTCCTTTATCTGTTCTACGAGATCCTTCCCAATGATACAAATGAAAAGAAAACATCAAATTCCTTGACGTGGCCCACGGTACAGCTCAGTAATGCTCAACTGAAGAGGTCTCCATCCAACAATGGGCGATTTTAGGCCAATTTTAGTCATGACTGTAATTTTACCGCAACTCTTTCCATAGAAAAACTGCAAGCATCTATTCTTGTATTACGGTTTTTGTCTTTCAGACTTACTTGATTGAATGTTCAAAAAGGGAAGCTAATGATGTAACTTCGTGCACGAATATTTCTTTAGACGTTAATACCGATAAACTTTTAAAAGGATGAGTGCTAGCATAATAATCAGCCTAGGTATAAAGTTCCCACTGCTGGGACTAAAATCAACCACGTGGGCCCAGTGCGTGCTGATGAGCGCTAGCCCGGTCCTCAAACTAATACCTATTGAAGGAACAGGTAACTAATCTCCATTTTTGAGCCCACCTGCGAAATACAACTTTAAATAATATAATAATAATAATCTTTATTATGAACATCTCACAAGGTTTCTTTAAGGTGAGACCCTGACCTCCAAACTAGTAAAATACTGTATCATGAAGGTCAGTTCCTTCCCTTCACAAACGTGTTATTAAATACGAGTACAGTAGGTTCATAATTTTAACGTAGGCTAACCTCTATCTTAGGCTAGCAAACAAAAAAATATATTACTAGATTTCAGTATAACTAAAATCAGAAAATAACGTAAAATAGGTCTATTATTACACTTTACCCATATTCTACCGAGGTCAAGTCATTAGCACAGAATTTATTAACCGACCTAATTAATACGGCTAGCGTACAAGTATTAGACGTCGGCTCCTAATAATAAATCGTTGTAATGTTTGAGATCAATAGCTCAACGGCTAGCCGTCTGAGTGGTGAGGCAGAGGCCGTGAGTTTGATCCCCACCTGTTGTTACACATGCCGTGACGTAGTTAACGACAAGCATACCGTAAAAAATAGTAGCTGAAAAAAAATCTTGATAGTGACTTGATTGGAATAGACATGACATAATTCGTAGGGTGTTACATATTTTTTTCTTTGTTAAATGCTTTTGTTTACGATGTCTACAGTTCTACACCATGTAGGTACTGTTGTAGACATTTATCAATTTATAGGATTACGCTTGTTAGTGCCTTTTCATCTACTTACCCTTATAATTTATTCGGAGTTGACGTCGTAGCTACATTTTTCAGAGACGTAGATGCATGTGCACCAGAGTCAGATTGAGCCAATGAACCACAATGCGACCCTGGAACTTCATATCAAAATATGCTTCATCCCTTATTGTGCTCTCTTCACAATTTAACCTGTGTTATAAAGACGTGTGTGAGGTTAATTCCTATACAGCTGACGGAGCTGGAATCCTGAGTGTGATATACTGATTTATGAGAAATCATCGATACAACGGGTTATTGTACATTCGTCACAAAGTAAATTTGACACGAAAAAGAAGTATGTGTAAACTCGTCACAGCACTATTTTCATGACGAAAAATCCGCCATTCCAGAAGATGGTTCGTCATTGTTTACCGGTCCTTCATAACTTATGAAGGACCGGTAAACAATGCACTTGACGCGTTTACCACTTTCAGATAATCGATATGTTATTAGGAAAATATAATAACGTAGGTCAAATTGTTTACACTCTCGGAAACGATAGAGAAGTCAACTACCGTATTGTAGTATGGCAAATTGCCAAGTAATCTTAATACCTACTACCTACATGGTTAGTGCCGACTTGGTTTCACAAACAGTTTCTTTTAAAACAGACTACTATAGGAAACAATGATACACATCACCATATCAGTCATACTTGCGTCATCATTTCATCGTCATGTGTTATCCATTGTGATGGTTCTAACACGGCATCTTCGCGCTTATATTAGTCGAATGGGTTAGGTAGAGGTGTAGAGGTCCCTATGAATATCACATCCACAATTTGCCAGTTATGCTAAAGTCCTACTAGCCTTTAGTTATTAACTGGGAATAAAAATCTACGAGCTTCTGATGAGAACGTCCTAGAGAAAAATCCAACAACATTGTGTCTGGCCTGGAAATATGGTCCATTACACCCGGCAGTACCAATTGCAACTAAAAGACTAACGGGGGAGTAATGAGGAAAAACGGTGGTGCAATTCTCCATACAAATGTTTCCCTTTTTCGGAATAATGCCTGTAGAGCAATATGGTAGGGGGGCAGGCTTGATGCAGTGCAACGGTAATAGTTTGTTCAAATACCTATTACTATTTTATGGCCTTATCCTCCCTTAAGATGGCCTATGAGCCCAATTTCTCATTGTTTAGGTAGAATTTCGCGTGACCTGGAACACCTACGATCCGTCATCAAATGTTCGATATCGCGTATGGATTGACCAACAGATCCACAGATATTTTCACTCTGCGACATATCAAATGAAGTCGGGATATTTACCATGCACCTTTGATCAGCTACTATGTAATCAGACATTTTGTATACACATAGTACGGTAGCTATTTATTTATCTTGAATGGCTTCTAGTACATACATAATACCTGATTCTGTAGGTAAATGATTGCACAACACTAGACGATACAATCAAGAATTGCGGGGATCAAACGCCTATTGTATTTTCATACTATTGTATCGAATAGTTGAAGTATCTTTGGATTACACGTTTTTTACCAGCAAGAATGTCTATTATGACCAATTTGTTTAGTGACTGGAAGCTTATGCCAATATAAAGGGTTACTGGTAACTCGACGTATTCCTTGCAGGACGTCATAGTAGGGTTAAAATGCAACAAATTAAGCCACAAAATTTTCGCCCGAAGAAGTTTTTGAGTTAGCCACTCATACACATTTTTCACGGATTTTAAGAGAAACTCTTAAGGGAACATTTGGTGACTTAATTTATTGTATTTTAACCCTACTATGACGTAATCAGAGGACCCATTTCCGTCAGTCGACAGGTTGCAATGCATGTTGATAAGCAGTTTATATACTCTACATGCATGTCGATCTGGAATTTCTAAATGGCTCACTGTACTCAAGTCTGGCATAATGATCTGTGCATAGTAACATCTGGGTCAGAAGGAAAAGATGTTAGTTTTTAAGTATGGGCAAGGAGACAGAAAGAACTTGAAACTTGTTTTCAAAATGTCTATCATTCATGTTTTTTATTTTCACTCCTAGGTTTCTAAGATAATAATATATAAACTGTATAGTTAAAACGAAAGCGTTTGAAGGCCAAGTTACGAGTACAAATGAATCCCACGGAATGACTAGTTTCATTCATGAAAAAGTTTTTCAATAGAATAAATAAAACTATGGAGTTGTATTAAATTAATAATGTTATTTATTTTAATTCTGTATTCAACTTACAACCTGACATTGACCAGCGAGTTCCAAAAACGTAAGAAAATTAGAATTTCGCGGGCTATCCTGCAAACCGAACAAGAGACGCAATTCTTCGTCATGACGTTAAGGCGCTGACAAGAGCCAAATAGGCTTGTATTGAACAATTTTTTAGCCAAATCTATACAGTTTGACACGGCGGAAAAAATATATGTTAATCTTGAACATATTTCTGATAATTTCGTTGTTTTCAAAACACGTTTTTGAAAAGTTTTCTCGATACAAAAAAATGGTAAACTAACCTCTTAAAATGATCTTCCAACAAAAATATCTGTATTACTGATGAACGTACGTTGGTAAAATTTATAACAATAACGTATCATATTTAAATACAAAATTTGGTTGTTTTTAATTTTTGATTATTTAATAAATTATTATTTTATAATTAATCATTATATGGTTTGTAAGAAGTTCGAGCGTTGCGTCATCGCGCTCTCTTTCTTACCTAAGCAATCCGACAGTGAGCGCTTAGGCGCGGTGCTAGACGGACGTATGTCACTTTTCGCCCCACTGACAGCTATCCGTTCATCTATAAATTATTATTGACCGCGTCACAATGTTAGTCCAGGATCCACGGTACATTTTTTCACTTGATTACTATCAAGCTAATTTTCCGTGAGCCAACATTACCCTATACGAAAACTCTCGATTGTGGTAGGTAATAGGGGCAGCAGGGATAAAATATATATTGATTATATATTATTATAATTATTTATTTGATGATTTTCAAAAATCTATTACTAACTATTTTATTTTTATCAGATGATCATTATCTAAATCCAACATGTATTGATAACGAGCTCATCAAAAATTACTACAAACCAGCTGTTTTTTAGGGGTCCGTAGCCGAATGGCAAAAAACGGAACCCTTATATATTCGTCATGTCTGTTTGTCCGTCTGTCCACCCGTATGTCACAGCCACTTCATTCGGAAACTATTGAGACTACACAGTTGAAACTCTACAAGTATTCTGTGAACCGCTTTACGATTTTTATACAAAAATTAAAAAAAAAGGATTTAGGGGGTCGCCCCATACATGGAACTGAAACTATATATTTTTTTTCATCAAACCTATACCTACGTGTGGGGTGTCTATAGACATTAGACAGGTCTTTAAAAATGACATTGAGGTTCCACAAACAATTTTTTCTCAAAGCCAATCGTTTGGAAGACAGACACTTCCAAATTTGTAAAATGGCGACCGGCCTCGCGGTCGCTTGCCTTCGGTATTGCCAACAATGACCAGCTTTTCAAGGCTGCTATCTCCTCTTTGCATTATGTGGCCGAAATAAGACAAAATACGCTGTAGGCAAACTGTTGACAATCGAGTCTTGATATCGAGTTGGTAAAGGATAGACACATTTGTGCGTTTGGCCGTCCATGGAATTCGGAGAATCCGCCTAAAACACCACATTTCGAATGCGTCTATCCTCTGTCTTACTCTTGTTTGGATTGTCCATGTCTTAACTTGTGGGGAAAAATGCTCCTTCCGAGAAGCCTGTGCCTGAAAAGGAACCGATCCAGGCTGATGATGGTTTCGCGACGGTGTTGAGGAGGAAGCGCCGTCAGCGAACCATCAAGAACCGCTGCGGCACGGCTCCATCGGAGCCCAATGTGCATATTCGTGCCGCAAAGCCGAACACTCCTTTGTACCTCTCCCGTCTACATTACACCACTACGACGGAGGACATCGTGGAGTACGTGCGCCAGAAGATCAAGTACGTGGCGAGAGTGCAGCTGCTCGAGTCGCGCCGCAACGTCAACTTTAAGGCGTTTGTGGTGCGAGTACCGACATGCTACCTGCACCTCGTCTTGGAAGAGGACTTTTGGCCGCAGGGGGTGGTGTTTCGACGCTTCCGCGGGCAAGTGCCACATGATCGCACAGTGACGTAGTGCAACTGTAGTGATACTAATATAGTTTTAAGGTTTTGTTTACTAACACAAGCTGTCAATTATATCGTATGTATGTTAGTCTGTAAGGTATTTATCTATGGGCCAAAGTAGCCTGAAAATAAATAAATATTATTATTATTATTATTAACTCTATGGAGGAAAATCAGGAAAACTAGTGCTCTGACCAAACGGGCCTTCGTTTTAAAACTTATACCACGTTTTTCCCAGATGTTCCGGGGGCGTAATATAGCATCTTTAGCCATGGCTATCCGCCGTTTTATTTCTGTGACGCAGCTACCTTCATTACTTATATTGGAGCCCAGTTAATCGAAGCTGTCCACAGTATAGATGCCTTAGATGTTATAGGCGCCCGATAGGTTTCCCGCACGATCTACCACCATAAGCTTGGTTTTCTGCCTATTTATTGCAAACCCTACTTTGCCACTTTCCACTTCCAATCTGTGCCGTATCTCTTTCATGTTGCCAAATGTTGTAGCAAGGAGAACGGTGTCATCAGTGTACCTCAGATTGGAAATCCACTTTCCACCAACAGTAAACCCCTTGTCCCAGCCCTAAAGAGTCTTGAATGATATTACTCTTCGTACATATTGAAGAGCAGAGGTGAGAGGATGCATCCCTGCCTAACGCATTTGAACAGTCGGTGTCTATTTTGACGAAAGAGCGGTTGTTGATGTGTAGGTAGAGGCATCGGACTATGTTAATAAGATGTTGAGGCGTTCCCATGTCTTTAAGAACCCCCCACAGCTTGCCCCACTCCACGCAATCAAATGCTTTGGTATAATCTATGAAACATATCAATACAGGGCTGTTAAATTCCCGACTTTTCTCTATAATTTGGCGAACGTTCAGGATTTGTTCCCGCGTGTCTTTGCCTTTAACAAAACCTGCTTGCTCTTCTGGAATTTGTGGCTCCAGAAAGTGTATTAGCCTGTTGTTTATGATGTACAGGAGTATTGATGGTGCGTGGAGTAAGTGCCAAACACTTAATATAATTTTTAGAATCTTGTAGGCAACTTGTAAAGAGTGGGTTTAATAGAAAATATCCAATCCCCAAAACCCAGTTAGTAAGTAATCATTTTTAATGGCTTCGTTATCGATACATATTGGAAGGAAGGAAGGGGACTCTTTGATCAAACCATACATTTTGTAGAACAAATATTTTTTCAAATAATTTAGATAATTATCATCAGATTTAACAAAAAAAAACCCACTTCTCAAAAGTGTTTGTACTTAACACTTTTGAGAATCATCAAACCAACATATTTTATCCCTGCTACCCCTATTACTTACCACAATCGAGAATTCGAGAGTTTCGTGCAGGAAATTGTTGGGCGTCTCGCCGTCTCATCAAAATTAGCTTGATAGTAATCAAGTGCAAAAATGGACCGCGGATCCTGGACTATTTGTTTCTTACTTGGTAGTATGGCGCTAGGGTATCGGAAAAAATGTGGGCGTGTCCAAAAATACTGAAACATCAGAAGTCAATAGCTATTGTCATCGTCTTAATTTTAATTCTGATTTTGTCTTTGAAGCGATTTTTATTTCCTTACCAATTCTAAGTGGAACTTCTGGAACAATATTTCACGCAGCACGTACATATGATTCAGGATGCGTAACGAGTTTACCAGTAGATACATTACACAGTATATATTTTGATATTTAGCCACTCGCGGCTAGCATGAGCCTGTTTGATAGCTTAGTTTCTGGACTTTGATTTATAAACATAATCATGTAGAACTGGATCTTATTAGTGATAAATGCTATGGTATACGTTAATACTGAGTGTGCTGCATGATCTCTAAATATGTGTTGTTGAATTACACAGCTCTGAATGTTAAGTTATTAACGAAATGGGGATGATGTAGAACTGTGTCCTTAACATAGGATTAGACAAAAGGATTTTTGCAAAGTTTTTTACGAAAATACACAGGCCTTACATGCATGAGCATATTTTGGCGCGTAGGAGGATAGTGCTGCATCCTGCATAGATTTATCTATCATAAAACTTATAACCGTAACATCAAACACAAACCATAATAATATTTATAACAACTTCCCTAACAATCATTTTTGATAAAAAACCGTTTGATACAATATTGGAGAATACATTACATACTTGTCAAGTTTTTCTTTAGACTGCAATGTGGGAAATTTAGGTGTTACGACTGTGGTTACGAGAAGTATACAATTATAATCTACTAGCTTTTGCCAGCGGCTTCGCCCGCGTGAAAATGTCAATTTTCCATAGAGAGAAAGAAAATAAATTTATACATACAAACTTTCATCCCCCGTTTCACCCCTTTAGTGGTTGAATTTCGAAAAATCCTTCCTTATTCCTTGTCTACATTATAAAGGAAACCTCTGTGCAAAGTTTCAGCTTTCTAGGTCCAAGGGTTTGGGTTGGGCGTTGATGAGTCAGTCAGTCAGGACTTCTCTTTTTATATTTATTTAGATTGAGATAAATATAACATTCTCTCAATGTATTTAATGACATTTCTTTTTAATCGAATTCTTTATATGACTTTGTTGGCTATTTAAGTTGCACAACAGGTATCGGCAGGTATGCAGCTTCACACACAAAACCGCTAAGTTATCTTGCAAATAATCTAACACATTTCATCAGTTATGTTTTAAGAGTCCTATTAAATTATTTACGCAAATTCATGATTTTTGACGCCGTAATTTTCAGCAGTAGTACGATATTTAATTTAATTATTTGTTAAATAATATCGATAGTACCATTCTCTTTTTAGGGTTCCGTAGTCAACTAGGAACCCTTATAGTTTCGCCATGTCTGTCTGTCCGTCTGTCCGTCTGTCCGTCTGTCCGTCTGTCCGTCCTAGCTTAATCTCTGTGACCGTTAGCACTAGAAAGCTGAAATTTGGTACCAATATGTGTATCAATCACGCCGACAAAGTGGTAAAATAAAATTTTGAAAAAATGTTTTATTAGGGTAGCCCCCCTATATGTAAAGTGGGAAGTGATTTTTTTTTTAATTTTAACCCTAACGTGTGATATATTGTTAGAAAGGTATTGAAAAATGAATAGGGGTTTACTAAAATCATTTTTTGATAATGTCAATAATTTCGGAAATAATCGCTCCAAAAGTAAAAAACAATGTGTCCCCCCCCCCTCTAACTTTTGAACCATAAGTTTAGAAAATATGAAAAAAATCTGAAAAGTAGAACTTTATAAGGACTTTCTAGGAAAATCATTTTGAACTTGAATGGAAACAACAGATGGAAACAGCAGATAACCAATATAATTTGGTCCCTGAATCGTATGAGCGCCTATACAATCCAGAGGTCAAGTTTCATTGGCCGTAGAAGAAAATGTATAAATTATAGCATATCGTTTTGGTACGGAACCCTTCATGTGCGAGTCCGACTTGCACTTGGCCAGTTTTTGTAAGTTGGAGTTACACAGTTTCATTTTTCTTTTCGTGTAATTTACTATAAATATTTTACGAACACAGTTTGCAAGAAAAACCGTTGGCGATGGAACTTTGACGCTCAAATTCACACATTGTTACATTCAATTCTTATAAATGCTAAAATTACTAAAAAATACTTTGAATGTTTTACTTGTATAATGGAGTTCTAGAATTAAGTTTATTGGAGTTGTTGAAGGGAAAAATCGTAATGAAAACCTAATTTAAGCCATAAATGTCTAGATTCAGCGTCCATATTATTCCAAATTAACAGAATGTTATCAAATAAAAAACTCTCACTTTTGATATAAAACTTCGGTCTACAGTAAATACGTTTCATTAGTTTTCGTTTATCAATTTAATAGGACAAAATTACAATAAATAACATTAAAGTGCTATATATTCGCACACGAACACCACCGCGCGGCAAA
Organism: Diarsia mendica; assembly: GCA_949316265.1. NCBI lineage: Eukaryota > Metazoa > Arthropoda > Insecta > Lepidoptera > Noctuidae > Diarsia > Diarsia mendica. The sequence goes on from OX438891.1 coordinate 8,827,104, forward strand.
CGAGCGTTTACGATTCGTAATAGGACTCTTAAGTCCCATCTAATAAGGGCAAGCCTAATGCCATCTATTGTGCACAAATCTAGACTCCGTGGCTTCTACTGAAAAAGACCTGATGGGAAAACCCAATAACATTTTGTCAGTCATTCGGCAGTTGGAGGGCATTAGACAACCCGTCGGGGCTGCGGATGATTGAAAGAGATGACGTGGCCTCGGCCTCGGGACATGGGCGAAGAAGGAACATGGGTTGGTTTTTAGTCAGTAGAAGTCTGACACTCCCCTTCGCTCTGCCCCAAGAGCGGGGGGGAGGGGGGGTTATTTGATGATTTTCCACCCACCAAAAAAAAAAAGGGCATTAGACAATATGAAAAATACTGCCTGAGTTTTAACCCGTCATAAGAATACCTATTTATGAACGAGAATCATCGAAAAATTAAGCTTTAAAAAGCGATACTTTTCTTTTGATTACAAAGAACCGGCACTGGAATAAATAATATCACATGAGGCCGTAACATATTTCCTACTCACATACCTGTACATAGAAAATTGAAAGATTGCAATAGTAAATAACTAGTGCAAGCCTTTCCCATATGTGGCAATGGACACACATTTATTTAGGTAGGTAAGTCAATTTAATGGTCTGCAACTTTGTTGTAGTTGACCAGTCTGATTTTGTGGCAAGATAAAGATTACGATGAAACTTGCTGAGAAACTTACAGAGTTTGTACTTGTGTGATTTGTAAATTTTATGGTATTGCTATAGTTTCCACCTATTTTTTTTGCTATTATCTTAGCTACGTAGATTTTTTAAGCTGTTGGTCCCGGCTGCCATTATACAGATCTTTGGCAATCGTTACAGGTAGTCACTGACCTGAAAGTCTGACAACCAGTCTTACCATAGCGTTGAATTACCTTAATTGTATTAACTGGGTTGTGGAGGTCAGATAGGCAGTCACTCCATGTAAAATACTGGTATTCAGCTGAATCCGGTTAGACTGGAAGCCGACCCCAACATAGTTGGGAAATGGCTAGGCAGATGATATAATGAATGTATATTATTTTATATACAGAATAGAATTTTTGACTTGATTGATGAACAGATTTTTTTAAGATTGAATAATTCCCAAAAAAAATTTTTTTACATCTCAGGGGTACCCACTTTCACGAACGCTAAGCCGACCCTGAAATGGTTGGGTTTGTAAAGCCTAGGCAAATGAAGACGGACGCGAACATGACGCGAACTATAGAGCAAAAGCAAATCAATGTAGAAGAATACAATGTTCTCCCAGCAAAGTTGGTGGTGGACTACTTTTCACTGTTATGCCTGTAGTAATAAGGTTGAAAAGTGCTACACCTGCTGGGCCTAAATTAATCTCAAGCACTTATAGGACCAACCGTGAAGTACTTTAAGAAATTTCATCACGAATGAATCAAGTATTAAGTTAGGTAAGTGCAGTAGTTAGGTACAAAATAAGTGTATGATATAACCTGATATTACTTCTAACAAACATTAGATAACTGAGCATCGATTGTTATTGTATAATAATAGAAAGGGTCTATACGGGTGAACGATTTCCAAGAATGTAGAACTCACTGGTGGAGCCCAGCCCTCAGTTAATTTTACAATTGCTTAGAGGAGTCACAGAAACAGAACTCTTGGAAGGAATTGGGGGAGAGCCTTGCCCAGCAATGGGACAGTATAGGCTATTAAAAAGAAATTGACTGTCTCGCAAATTACAGAGTCTTGCAACAATTTGAAAGTCAGAAAGAATAATAACAACAGCAAAAACCTATGAGCAATCAAGTCCACATACGTGGATTTCAATTTGCAATCATCCTACCTTGTCGATGTTCCACACATACGTACGAAGCGTTTTGCTAAGTCTTTCATTATTCGTACAGCCAAAGAGTGGAACACCCTGCCTGCGTCGGTTTTCCCGAGTTCATATAACCCCAATCTATTTAAGTCGCGAGTAAATAGGCTTCATCTGGGTAAGCTCGCTCCATCGTCGACCTCATCTCTGCCCTTAGGGCAAGATTGAGGTCAAGAGTAAGCCCATATAAAATAAAAAAAAAACCATGTTTTACTGATGGGAACCCAAATTTTCAATGTTTCTGCACAGAAAACATTACCCGCAATGAAAGTAATGGAAAAGCATAACCTGCTAAAAGTCGTATAGAAAAACTAAAGCTTTATAAATTATTGCGTCTTGTGTAGGCCCACATGATCTTAACTGTAGAACTCATCGCCACTACTATAATTAAAGACTTAACCATTCTAACCGTTGTCGATTTATTCTTAAAAAGGTTTGGACACTTAGGGCCGGTTTCACCACTTGCTGATAAGTCCCTGATAGCCTATCCGGAACTTATCTGCCAGATAAACTACAACTTTTGATAGCATTATCTGTCAGATAACTGTCAGATAACTATCTGACACTTTATCCGTAACCGGTGAAACTGGCCCTTAACGTGTAAACAGGCAGTTAGTCGTTAAATCCGAATCCCCACACCTGTCGTAAACTCGTAAGGCTCTTACACACTGCAGCTATAGTGCAGACATTTATAGTATACTAGCAACCCGCCCCCGCTTCGCACGGGTGGAATGTGCTACATATAAACCTTCCTCTTGAATCAATCTATCTATTAAAAAAAACCGCATCAAAATCCGTTGCGTAGTTTTAAAGGTCTAAGCATACACGGGTAACACGGGGACAGACAGCGGGAAGCGATTTTGTTTTATAGTAAGTAGTGATCTTAGGACATTGAGTTATAATGTACTGTACGCTAGTACATTATAACTCAATGTCTTAGGAAGACATTCTGCTATAAACCCTGAAAGAACTGTCACAGAGAAAGCTTAAGTTTTTTGTCAAATCCGAAATTAAATGCAGCTGATAGCGGTACAGTCAGTAGAAACGACCATGAATTGGGGGTTTTAGTAGAGGTCACAGGCTCCAGACAGGACTTTCTCCATCACCCACAGACTGAATTCACCCACTGCTGGGAATAGGTATCTCTTTGCTTGTGCCAACCTCTACGTTCTTGTACCAGCCTGATACAGGGTTTTCTTCCAATAGCAACACTGTCATCTGCCCATCTCGCCCCATATTTATTTTCCCAGTTCTTGGACGCCACTCGATCTCAGCTTTACTACAACTACGATTAACGCGCCGCGCTAGGTGTCCTGCCCAACTTTGCGTAAATTATTTCATCTTCATTAATCTCAAAACGGTGAAGGAAAGCAGAAAAGACCTGTCAACGTAAATCCTCATCCAGATTTTTCCCCAACGGCAGCAATGTCCTAGGTACATTTAACCATAGACGACCCACATTTTTTTCCAGACTTAGAACGTTACTCGGTACCAGATTTAGTCCATCTCTATCATCCCGCCTAGATGTCCTATCCCACTCTATTCGGTAAATGGTTTCATCTTCATTACAATCGTTTGCAATGGCAACCACAGTGGGGAAAGCAGAGAAGACTAGTCAACCCCTATTTGGCCCACGAGGTTCCTCTCATGGAGAGGAAACCAAGAGTCCTAACAGTGGCAACATTCATCATCATCATTTCAGCCAAAAGACGTTCACTGTTGAACATAGGCCTCCCCTAGGTGTCGTCACATTGACCGGTCCCGTGCGTCTCGCATCCTGCGGGTCCCCGCTAGTGTTGCCCAAATGCAAGACCAAGACGAGACTTAGCCAGTCTTGGTCTTGGTCTTGCGTCAATACAACTGGTCTTGGTCTTGGTATTGCGCTCTCAAGTCTTGGTCTTGGTCTTGCAGCAAGAGTCTCGCAAGTCTTGCAAATACCTATTAGCCTATTGCTATAATACTAAACACGTTAGTTTAGATCTAAGAACAACGTAACAGAGTAGGTACATGTTTACATTGACAGTTTAAATTGATATAGGCATAGTAAACCACCAAATTAATTAAATTAACTTCATAATAATTATAAAAATTATGCAATTTAGTCCCTAAGCGTAATAACTGATTTTAGGTAGGTACCTACCTATTATGATTTACTGAGCGTGTTTAGTGGCTATCTTAAACTCTTCACAAACAGCTAGCGGTTAAAATAATTATCACTTACTGTATATTTTTCATCATCGTCTCGACTTGATAATTCTAACTAATAAAATTTGTCGTCGTCGAAACAAAATACCTACTTAATTTAATTCAATTAATTTATTTATTCAGAGAAACAAATATCCATACAGTAGTACACAAATTTGCCAAAACATAGAAAGAAAATAATAAGGCCCAGATCTCAGTTTGTCTAAACTGCGAGACGCAAGAGTCTTGCAGGCTAAGTCTTGTTCTTGCTCAAATCTTGCAGGGTTCAGTCTTGGTCTTGGTCTTGCTACAATAAGTCGGTCTTGGTCTTGGTCTTGGTGTTGCGAAAATGCAAGAACAAGACCAAGACTGCAAGACCAAGACCGATTTTGGGCAACACTAGTCCCCGCAACCTTCACCAGGTCATCGGTCCACTTAGTTTCTGAGGCACTTTATCTGTGGTTTATCTATTCAAATGTACGCATATGAATAGATAAACCACAGATAAACCACAGATAAAGTGCCTCAGAAACCGGGCATTAGTGGGAGGCATTCCAACGCAACGTCTTCCGTGGCAACATTACAGGTTGATTTTATTATATTACTAGCTGATGCCCGCGGCTTCACCCGCGTGGATGTCGTTCAAATTATATACTAAAACCTTCCTCTTGAATCACTCTATCTATTAAAAAAACCGCATCAAAATCCGTTGCGTAGTTTTAAAGATTTAAGCATACAGACAAACAAACAGACAAAAATAGCGACTTTGTTTTATACTATGTAAGGATGTGCGACAGGCCTAATGAACCGGTGCAGTTACGAATTTAACTGGCTACACGGCCATGCATCTCGAGTGCGTACCTCACTGCAATCTAGAGCGAATTTCAACATGAAATACTATGCCGGAAAAGTATGTTTTATTACTTTAAAATTCTATTTAGGAATATAGGTCTCATTTACTTAGTACTCATTCGTACTTCGACATAGATTTTTGAAGTAATTAATTTTAACGTGTTTAGGGTGATTTGGTTCCTAGAGATGGTTCAGAATGTATCTTAATTTGAACAAATAAACTATGTAAATACTTTTTCTACTTCCTCGCGTCGATGATTCTTCAAGATGATATTTGACTGGGACTCTGCCACTTGTTCGGCCTTGTTAGTGGCGTCGGACAGAAAACAACAGGACAATAGATGGGACATAGTTTGTAGGAACCACCAAGGTTAAGTTCCTCGTCACAAAAAAAAAAAAAAACTTAATGCTGTTAAAGTTTTTTAATTAATTTAGGTAATTCAATTCACACGCTGTCTTACTTACAAAAGATCGATTTCCGTTCAGTAACTTAATAAATAAACCCTGTTTCATATAAAACTAGGGAACGTATTCTGTTGTCAGCATCCGCCGCTAAAATACCGTTTGTTAAGAATTTTAATGTTCGCGAGGAATGTGACAGACAGCTTCCTTTTAAGAAATTCTATGCAGTACGCAGATGACGTAAAACAGAGTTAGTACGGACAAAGATACACTTTGCATGAGAAGTGGTCCTAGACAGCGCAGATCCGGCGATGGCTGCTAAGATGCTGCTATAGAACTTTTGATAAGAATTTTGGGGATATTATACCCCTTTTAAAGCAGAATATAGACGTAGAATGTTATGGAATTGTGTAAACAATAAATATCCAAGTGATTGGAGCAATTTCGATAGATTTGCAACCTATTACTGTGGAGGTTCCAGCGAAATAAGGAGTATTCCACATTGGGCACCCGCTTTAACGGCACCTGAGGTAATGGCACCTGAGGTATTCCACATACGGCACCTGTCAATATTTTTCGCAGGTGCCATTAGTGGAATAGTTTATTATTTAAAATTTTATTCCACATACGGCACCTACGGATCAGTAGGTACTACTAGTGTTGGGGGGTGGTTTGTCCGTACGGACCGCTGTCAATTCTCTGGTCCGTTCAGACGTAGACAAAAAATGTGTACATCCGAACGGACCAGTGTAAAAAAAAATAACAAATGAATAAACAATAATAAGTTTAAAGCGGCAGTCCCATTCATTGGAGTAATTCATCAACTCGTCCCACATGCCCACGGCCCATTTGGGACGAGTTGATTGGACTTTTACGCGAACAGATTTCTGCGCGCCAAGACACTTGCTCGAATGGACTTTTGCGCGCCAGGACACTTCTTATCTTGCGCGGATAGATTTTTGCGCGAAAGGACACTCTTGCACGAATGGACACTTGCGCGACTGAAATAGCATGAATTGCAGCAATGGATTTTTTTTTTGGATTTTCCATCATGGGTGTCGTTTTCATGATTTTTGGGGTCCCTGATAACTAATGAGGTCAAAATGAAATCCAAGATGGTGCAACGAAGTTTTATGGTTTTTCCATCATGGGTATCGTTTTCATGGTTTTAATATCACAGTCAGTTTCCTTAATCACAAATGTGTTGTAAAATCAGCCTTGACTTACAATAGAATTTAAAAACAAATACTTTTCAGGTTTCGTTTCTTGTCATGGGTGTCGTTTTTATGGTTAGTAATAGCCGTAGATAGCAGTATTTGAAAAAAATCTTAAAATTAAATTTATTTTTTTATTTTTATTTCTTTTAATTTTTTTTTCACTAAACACTAATGTAACGATAACCGTTAAACCTATATCTAAGTAATCTAGTTTTAAGTATTTAATATTTTAATGTCTATAGTACTATAACATAAGAAATGAGGTATAACTCAAGACTGATTTTACAACAGAAGAGCCAATTATTGATTGGATGTCGTAATAAAAAAAAAACGGCCAAGTGCGAGTCAGACTCGCGCACGAAGGGTTCCGTACCATTATCTATTCAACATTAGACAAAACGCCAAAAAAATCACGTTTGTTGTATGGGAGCCCCCCTAAAATATTTATTTTATTCTGTTTTTAGTACCTATTTGTTGTTATAGCGGCAACAAAAATACATCACCTGTGAAAATTTCAACTATGTAGCTATTACGGTTCATGAGATATAGCCTGATGACAGACAGACGGACAGACAGCGAAGTCTCAGTAATAAGGTCCCGTTTTTACCATTTGGGTACGGAACCCCAAAAATATTAAGATTTCAAAGTTAACCAAGAAGAGAAATAATCGTAAATAAACCTGAAAAGTAATTGTTTTGAAATTCTATTGTAAGTCAAGGCTGATTTCACAACACATTTGTGATTAAGGAAACTGACTGTGATATTAAAACCATGAAAACGATACCCATGATGGAAAAACCATAAAACTTCGTTGCACCATCTTGGATTTTCATTTTGACCTCATTAGTTATCAGGGACCCCAAAAAACATGAAAACGACACCCATGATGGAAAATAAAAAAAAAAAATCCATTGCTGCAATCTATGCTATTTCAGTCGCGCAAGTGTCCATTCGCGCAAGAGTGTCCTTTCGCGCAAAAATCTATCCGCGCAAGATAAGAAGTGTCCTGGCGCGCAAAAGTCCATTCGAGCAAGTGTCTTGGCGCGCAGAAATCTGTTCGCGTAAAAGTCCAATCAACTCGTCCCAAATGGGCCGTGGGCATGTGGGACGAGTTGATGAATTACTCCAATGAATGGGACTGCCGCTTTAAACTTATTATTGTTTATTCATTTGTTATTTTTTTTTACACTGGTCCGTTCGGATGTACACATTTTTTGTCTACGTCTGAACGGACCAGAGAATTGACAGCGGTCCGTACGGACAAACCACCCCCCAACACTAGTAGTACCTACTGATCCGTAGGTGCCGTATGTGGAATAAAATTTTAAATAATAAACTATTCCACTAATGGCACCTGCGAAAAATATTGACAGGTGCCGTATGTGGAATACCTCAGGTGCCATTACCTCAGGTGCCGTTAAAGCGGGTGCCCAATGTGGAATGCCTCCGAAATAATACTCTTCCAAATAAAACAAAAGAGTTTTTTTTTCGTTTTTCTTTTTAAGTTACGCAACCCTAAAAAACAAAATTGGTTCACAATTGGCGAAGATATAGCTCGCACATAATATAAACACAAAAAAATATAAGTACCTCTTTCTATTGGAATTCAGTTAGAAAGTGAAACGTTTTAATGATAAATGATGTTTATTTTCCAAAAGATACTAGAACTTGGAAGAACTAGGAGGTCTAGGCACTAATTCAAAGCGACATTTTAGTGTTCGTGGGATCTTGTCAAGTTAAATAAAAACGACGTAGTTAGTAATAAATAACCGAGTCTTGAATCTATTATGTCACTTGTGTCTTATGATGTCTTCAATACAGCTTTTTGTATGGCTTTATAGGTCTACCATCATACTTACATGCTGCCAACAGACTAAGCTATCTACATCTACACATATATATATATATCTAGACCCTTGTAGATAAGAAGTTACAAAATCTAGGCGGGCTGGTCAATTTACAACTCGATAATTACTCTAGCGTTATCAGTAACTTAAGGCTTAAATATGTCAATTGGTTCACACACGTATTATAGGTAGCCATAAGGTACATTATATAAGGCCTAATGTGTAGCAATTAGCTGAAACACACTTTCTAAACCTTTAATAGTAGATTATTGCATCGAGCACAAAGTAATTTATTATTGCACCGAGTGCCTGATTTAGAGCCTGAGCGTTAGCGAGGGCTCTAATCTAACAGGCACGAGGGCAATATAAATTACTTAAGGCGAGGTGCATAATCTACTTTTCTTTCAACTATTACATAAAGGAATAGTAGATAAAAGAAACTCATATGAAACAGTTAAAAGATTTTCTATACTTAACACTGTCGTCTTCATTTAGAATGTTTTCCGGAGTTAATGTGTCGCTAAATGATTCCATTTTAATTCGAAGCCGAAGCACTCAAAATCAGATAGTATCACACTTTATCGCGCGTTTCCAAAAATATTTGTCAAGCAAAATTAACAAAGTTCCCCAAAAGTTCCCGCCAAATTACTTTTTTAAATTTCTTTCATTTTATAGTAACTAGTTAGCAACAATCATTTTTTAAATTTGGAACAAGTAGTAGGATAGAAACAAATAATACTTCAGTAAAAAAAAAAGTATTGATATCGGCTGGCTGAATAGAGCTAATCCATTGAGATTGGCATCGGTGCGATTAAAAAAAATAAACTGTGCAATAATGAAATTTCATACATTTTTATTGCTCTAGAGCACTAAAGACTCGCTTTGTGCTGAGTTTTTAGTGTGATTATGATGAAATTAAAGCATAGTTGGAAGAAAAGTATATTAAATCAGTTCAACTGGCGTGGGACTATATCTGTTTCGTAATAAAATATATACACTAAGCAATGACAGTAATATATCGGTCAAAATGTAGAACAAATACTGGACAGCATTCTGCAATATCCTCTGTGTATGTGTGATATCGACATTTTTCTATGTAGGTAATGGTTGTATGACCGTTTACACTTGCACTAATGGACACGTGGTTTTTTTTTTCGATCTGCCTCCATCGTGCATCGGTCTGTTACTTGGTGGCAATTGCAATAACTACTAGGCTATCATTGCTGTTAAAGCAGTTGCTTATATCTGCTAAACGCTGCATACTAAAATCTTCCAACCACAGCCTCCTGGTTGGCTACAGACGACTAGATCGTCGAGTCTGCCACCGCTAGTGGAGAATACCACAAATTCAAACCACCTGTGGTGGTAAATGATGATATAGTTACAACTGCCACCTCTGATGACAGACCGCTGGGGGCAGATCGGAATATACCTTGATGCTTGAATATTATTGTACTATCAAAAGCATTACTATTGTTGTAGTACGAAACATTGAAGGAGACAATGAGAACAATAGCACAAGACACATACAACACAAGGCAGAAAAAAGACTGAAGACAAACTTTATTGTAAGTGGATATTACAATGGACTGCCTTGTTGGTCTAGTCAAGTACAAGTGCGACTGCAGAGCATGAGGTCCTGGGTTCGATTCCCGGGTTGGGGAAAGTGTCATTGGGTTTTTCCATCAGTAATTTCACAGTAGTAGCCACGGTGGCTGGATTTGTGCCCTGTTGATGACAATAGGCTCCCATCTTAGACTTATACATAAACCAGCTTTTGCCAGCGGCTTCGCCCGCGTGAAAATGACGATTTTCCATACAAACTTTCATCCCCTATTTCAATCCCTTAGGGGTAGAATTTCGAAAAATCCTTCCTTATTCCTTGTCTACATTATAAAGGGAACCTCTGTGCAAAATTTCAGCTTTCTAGGTCCAAGGGTTTGGGCTGGGCGTTGATGAGTCAGTCAGTCAATCAGTCAGTCAGGACTTCTCTTTTTATTTATATATAATAATTATATAATATAGAAGATAAATGCGGGCGTGCTATTAGATACACCTCTATCAAACCCTTCGGGGATTACAGGTGTCATGTTATGTTATGTTGTTATGTTATGCAGGTATATTTTCAATTACACCTGCAATTAATGCCTAATCCTTTCGTTAATTAAAGCAATACTCATCGCTTCTTTGAAAATAATAAGAATCTTTTACACTGCAGTGTTATAGTAGAAGAAGACTGGCAATAGGTACTAATTACATAATTTTACTAACCCCATTTCGCATAAACTTCTAGGCAACAAATATAGATTGTTATAGATTTATTATTATAATAAATAATAATAATTTAATAACAAGATGAATCAGCAAGCATCTGAGGTTTTTATTGCCTTGTTGGCTTGCTATTTCTTGTGAAATGTTACTGTAAAGATAATAAACAATGCCAGGTATTACTTCAGGAATTTCAAGTATAATTTATGAACATAATTTAGATTTGATGCATGCTTATTTTGCACGTGAAAATGCATGATCGATCGCTGCATCAATAAGCTTTATCCGATTTGTTACTCCAATTCTTCGATGGCATTGCATTTGGTAATTTTATTACGATTGCATGTGAGTCAGATTCTAAAACTGAATGCAACATTGTTCCTAGTTAGTTAGACTTTTGGAAGATGACCAAATTATTTAATTTTATATTCAGTCACTCATCATTATGTCTCATTTTTGGAAATTTAATCCATTGAGTAATTTAATCAGCCATTTAAGAGTACCTACTACTACCTAATATGGCTGATTGATGCTTTTTTTCTGTATTTCGATTCTTTGGAACAGTCTCTGGTACTTTTGTAACTTTTGAAATACTAAGGAAGGTACTTATTTTTTGTGGTATCAACGATTTCTTAAATAAATTGAGCTTCTACCAGGACTCTACAACCTTGATAGAATTAGTAGTGATTTACTAAATGGTCTTGAAAATCAAAGGCATAAAGAGGGCTAATTAGGACGATCACCTTGTTCCCATATATAGGTACCTACATTGTTACCATGTATATGTATGTTGTATGTGACTGTACAAATGGGTACCCCTCTGCCTAATTCTTCAGGATATCTTGTTACCAACAAAACAGTAAAAAAAAATAGTCACCATATTTGCCGTCTGTGTCAACGTAGTCGCCGCCAAAACAATCGAATAGTATCAAGCGTATCTATGAATGTGTCCCCTGAAGGTGCATCTAAGGTGCATAGAGTGGGGTCCTATATTTATAAGACGCCTGCACCGTCGCTAGTTGCCGGGAGTGTGATAGTGTCGTTGTGCACCTAAGATACGAATATGCGGGTGAGTTGCGTCGTTTACGAATTTATGGCGAATTTTATCATTTTGCGAGATAAGTGTTACATTTTTAAAAACGCTTTTATTTCTTGTATCGTGTTTTGCCAAATTTTAGGCCAGAGAGGGCTGGAAAAAAATATTTTTACAAATTATTTTTGAATACCATTTACGTACCTATATTAAAACAATGTTATTCAAGCAAATTAAATTATTTAAAATAATTTACTGAATTATTAAAAGTTTTCAAGCTCATGTGGCCTCTGATTTTTTTTTCGGCTGTTTCTTCTCAGAGTAGTCAAGTACGAAACACCGGCCCCACCTAGTTTAAGAAAAATAACGTGTAAAAGTGTTTCTAAAAACCTATTTACCTACATAATTTATAATTCATTTATTATTATTTACCTATTCAAGCATAGATTAGCAACTGCAAATATTATTAACTTAATTTCATTGTATACTTTCCCAACGAGAGCTTTTATGATGCAATAGCTGTTATTAGAACCTTAGCATCTCTCCTCTAAAGTAAACACGGAAACAGCTAGGAGATATAAATCATGCCCGTAGGCAACAAACAGGTTGGTAGCTCGGCATTAAACCTCTTTTGAAAACATTATATCAATTTCAAATCTAGCAACTTTTTACTCTATCCACGTCTATGTAAGGTAAGGCCCTTAGCTCAGAATAAAAAATAAGGTGCTTTACTTCCTCTACGCCAATCATGATCCTGATTAAAAACTGGTGGATAGAAGTATGAAACTTTTTCAAATTATACCCAAAAATTGCCTTACCTACCTACCTTTTTATAGTATTAAAATTAACTTCAAGTTGTTTCATGTAATAATTATATAATTATTCTCGTACACACTCTCTAGAATAGTATTTTCGAGGGCCTACACAAATGGCTATGACTGTTATACGAAACCTGAAACACGTGTCTAGTCTTGATACAGTTAAAGATTGATATGATTGAGATTGATACAGTAAAATTTTGAAAAGAAACTATGTACAAAATTTTAAAACTGTGTCATGAAAAATCACAAAGTTAAATAAACTTGTTTTAGCAGTAAGCACCACGGCGATTGTATTTTTATAATTTACTGATGATAACATTTTCCTGCGAACGATTTCGATAGGCAATAGGTTAATATTTTTGGGATAAAATACCTTTAATATGGAGTAAAATAATTGGAATTGATTCAGTTACTTATTCTGGATAATTTATATTCAGGTTTGCATAATAATATCTATACGTAGAGTTTCGAATTTCTACAACGACTCAGGGTGCCTTCGGTAGTAAATCCATAATCACACCTTATATTCTTCTTCTTCTAGACATTTTTGGTACTAGCATGCGTGAGCGCAGCGGTGGCGGTTGCTGTACCGGTGGAATACGGCGGATACTTCGCGCATGCGCCCGTCGCAGTACACGCACCAGTGGTCCACGCAGCCCCGGTGATCCACGCGGCTCCTGTGGTACATGCTGCCCCAGTAGTCCACGCTGTACAAGCTGAGCCTATTGTGAGTATACTGCGCAACTGTTAAAAGAACTTGTATTTTAGTGCAGGTTTCTTATTTGGTTTTCCTTTTTAACCGACTTCCAAAAAGAGGAGGTTCTCTATCCGTGTGTATGTATTTTTTTATGTATGTCCGCGCATATCTCCGTTAATTGTGGACCGATTTTCAAAATTCTTTTTCTGTTTGCAAGAGTATACTCCCGAGGAGGTCCCATTGTCACCAAGTCAGGATCTGATGATGGGAACCCTGAGAAATCGAGGGCAACCCTCAAACTATATAGGCACACATTAAATATATTTTCTGAAGCTATTCAAGTATTTTTTAAAATATCTTGTTAGATACCGATTTTTTTTTTTTATTTAGCCTGCACTGTGCCACTGCTGGGCAAAGGCCAAAAAACAAAGCTTATCTTGTGCCGCTTCGAACCAGCCCTCATGGTACGCGTCTAAATCGTCACGCCACCTTTTTCTGGGAGTGACCGACCCATAGTCACACTAAACTACCACACCAGTGTGACTATGGTTAATTTTATTTATCCGTAGACTACGGGTCAGGTTAAATTATCCATAGTCATACTAGTGTGACTACGGATCAGCCGTTGTCACACCAGTGTGACTACGGATAAATATAATTAACCATAGTCACACTGGTGTAGTAGTTTAGTGTGACTATGGGTCGGTCATGTTTCTGGGCCGGCATCGGCGGCGCCGTCCGTCTTCCGGCATCCATCGTGTTGAGGCTTTTGCCCAGCGGCCATCTTGCATGCGGTTGACGTGACCGGCCCAATCCCACTTTAACTTAACAGCCTTCTTGCCCACGTCCACTATACCCGTTTTGGAGCGCAGCGTGGTGTTTCGTATCCTGTCTTGCCTTTTGACACCCAAAATACTGCGCTCCATTGCCCTTTGGCATACTCTAAGGCGGAATTTCTGAGTCTCGGTGAGTGACCATGTCTGATAAGGGTTTTTATTTTTGGTGTGGCTACATGGTTGCTACTTGCTAGCCGGAATAGGCAGCAGTTTTGTTATTTGCATCATAATCTGCACAACATTTTGTCGAAACGTTTCGAACCTTTCGATCGTTTGAGCTCGAAAGTTTAGTTTTTGAATATGTAGGTAGTGATTGATATCTACCATATTTAGCAGTCAATTTCAAAACGGCTTTTTTTGTAAAACAACCACGTTCGGTTGTCGTAGGGGGTGAAGCTGTATGCAATCGCTTCAAGTGTGTTAGTAGCGAGTACCTACTTCATTTATTTGTCGGAAGCTTTGGATTCAGACAAAGTATAATGGTTTTTTTTTGAAAAATCAGAAATATAACGTAAACTTTTGAATGCATGCACGGTCTAGCGTTTCAATTACGATATTATCGACATAGATTCAAAAATATATTTATACGCATACCTACCTAAAATGCAGTATATTATAAATAGAGTAATTTTATTCGCGTATTTCAGTGCAATGCACTCCTATCTTTAAATGCCACCAGCAGTATGCCACTTGACACGTATGAGTCACCACCCTAATGATACGAGTACCTATATACCTTGCGGAAAATAAATTAATTTGGTGAATTTTGGCAATGATTCCTATGGGTTTATAAGAGTTTCTTTCGATTAAATAATTTATAAGCGTATAAGGTATACCTACTGTATATGATGGTAAAGGTAGAAGAACATCTATGAGGGTAAAATAAAAAAAACACACAGTAGGTGGGGTCCACTGTATGCAACAGAAGCAAACGTCAAAATCTTGAGATGTATTTTCAAAAGCTCCCATAAAATTAAATCAGTAAGCTCTACCCATTTTTCAAGCTTACAAGCTAAACAAGTATATTTATACTTGTTTAGTTCTCTATAAGCCTAAACAGCACGATAGCGGTACCATTTAGTGAAAACTAAAACCAGTCGACGGTATTATCAGGGATTACTTAACAGTCTCTAGTACCTACACTTGAGCTTGTACCTTACAGATAACAGACATTCTAGTACCTACACATAAGTGGGGTATCTTTGTGACCCTCGTCTCGGCACCGAGAGTTGAAATCCCATCAGAATTTAATTTCATTGCTATCCAGACAGACAGAAGGACAGGATAAATCTTTAGGAGTTCCGTTTTTCCATTTGGCAAAGGAATATAATAATAATAATAATAATATAATAATATGAGATATGTGTAGGGGCGTGTGTCGGGAAACTCTTCAAGAATAGTCCTCTTTTTGGTTACAAGATATATTAGAAAGTTCACAAATCTAACTCAAAATGAATAAAAATAGACTTTATAAGATATTTTAACATATTATTAGTGTCCGTTCCCACCGAAGTTAGGTAGATGAAAGGCGATGACAATAGCTGGTGACGACTGAAGCGCGGTGTCGTAATACGATCGTCTTTGTCCGTGGGATACGCTGAGTTTGCTGTACTTTGCAGGTTGGCTTCGTAACATCTCCCCTGCCAGATAAGCAACTATTTGGTGACCTTGACGCCAAAAGTTGCGGCTCTTCTTTCTTCCTCTGTCAACTCGGTATTAGCCGCTTCAGTTGTAATAATTAATTTCGCAGCTCGACGGCGGCGACCACGGGCGGCGACGAATGAAATACCAGATGCTTAGTGCGCCTGCACCGAATAATATGAGTGAATAAAATGGAATTGTGGTATGGTACATTCCAGTTGTGTCCAATGATTCAACTGGTATTTCGTCTTGTGTGTTAATTTGGTTTTGAATTTCACGAAGACTGCTTAGATCTGTGGTTTTTGTACTGTTGGGGAAAGCAATTATGTAGTGGTAGCTGTCTAGCTCAATCAGAGCTTCCTTAGTCAGAGAGACAGGCGTGGTTTTGCACGTTTCATCCATCTCCTGAGATTGTATGAGCTTGTGAATACAGTCTGTTTTAGACATAATCTGGTGGACGATCCTCTGCTCGCATAGATGCCAGGAGTTGACCTTCGGGCATTCAGCCTCTATGTACACAAATTCCTGAGAATTGGATGCTATACAGGGTGCAGGTGGTACTATAATAACGCTACTATTATTTGGAACTGGGCACAATTAATATAACTGATACTCAGTACTAAATGTAATAGGAAACTTTATGGGACTATAAAGGCGTTTTAGTTCTTTTATCATATTTTTAAGATCTTTGACAGAAAGTATGGAATGATGAACTGATTTATCTCTGCTAAAGGCTAATATATTTTCTAATCTATTAATTTCACTCAGTAGTTCTTGTACATTTTCGGTCAAAATCGCGAAAAGTTGCACAAGATGAGCGTAATGAATTATTCGCTCATTATCATTATTAGTCATGTTAATGACATAAGAAAGAGCTTTTTCCAATTTTCTCTGATTATTTGAGAGATTACCGATTATCTGGTTTTGCTGAATTGTCATTTCTTTATACAAAGTAATATGCTTGTTAAATGATTGTGATAAAGTTCGGTCGTTTTTATTTAAGATACGTAATGCATTTTCATATTTCAGAGCGTCATCGTTGTCTAAATTTCCAGAAATAGTTTTCATGATTGTACCAATTGGATTGATCAGGCCTCTCTTAGCTCTGGTTGGTTTGAATGTATCTAACTGCACCGTAACTTTTCTAACTTTGTGTTCAAATGTTTAATCTGATAACTGAAGAGAGTGCTGTCCCCATGTGATAAGTTATGTGTAGCGACAGCGAGTTGAGATTTTATAGTGTTGACTTGTGATTCAATTTCTCCAAGGTTAATGTCTTGCAAAAATGTATGGAAGTGAGATATAATTTTGGTAGCCGCGAGATTAAACGGTAGAATACCCGGTCCATTATCTAGGCTGTCAAAACGTATGTCTTGAGCACCGATTAGTAAAACTGGCAGCAATAATAAGTACCTGTAACAATGATATGAAGAATGTCATTTCTTCGGTGGTCTTTTTAATCGTGATTTAGCAACCGGACCACGACTTTTTGCGGTGTAAATATGAACAGGTAAATTCTTAACTACTTTGTCCTGAATAAACCGGGGTGCCAATTTTTGTCTACTTGCCATTGGATTTCTTAAATGTATGACTTGATTTGGTTCACAATCTAAAACGGGTTCCCTATCAACGTTACGCCGCGTCATTATATCTATACGGTCGGATAGTGCAGAATCATGGATTATTTTATACACCGTTTCCATTCTACTACGATGTTCCTGAATATAAGTTTGGAGATATCGGTCCGTCATATTTAAATCAATAGGATTCCGAGGATCAAAATGGCCAGAAATGACATCAAAAGGTCTACACTTGGTTAAACTATGGATAGAACTATTGTAGGCAATCAACGCGTAAGGTATAAGACATCGGGTGGGCTCGTTTTTATGTGTAATTTTAAATAATCGGAGGTGCTCTAAAAGTGTACTGTGAAAACGTTCTATGATACCGTTTTCATTTGGTGCGTATGCACTAGTCATGTGGTGTTCTATTTTATGCAAACGGAGAAATTCTGACACTACTTGATTACTAAATTCGGTACCTTGATCTGTAGTTAAGTTTAAAGGAAACCCATAATGAGTACTGTAAGTTAAAAGGGCTTTTATTATATTGGGTGCAGTACAATCGGGTAAAAGATATGCCTGAGCGTATTTAGAAAATGAATCTATGATAGTTAAGTATTTGTCATGGTCAATAGTCAGAACGTCTGCGTGAGCTAATTTGAACGGTTGAGTTGGTGGAGGTACCACTCGGAACTGTGGGCGTATCGGATTTCGGTCATATTTCCCACATCTACATATATTACAATCATTTATAAATTTTGTAATATCTATTTTAATTTTCGGCCAGAAGTAACGTTGTGTGAGCGAAAGGTAGGTTTCGTTGATTCCCCGATGATTGGTCATACCTTCGTGGTATTTTTTTATTATTTCGAGTTGGTTTGACTGATCATAAACGTTAAGTACTTCATATTTGACTAAAACTAAGTTCATCGATGCATTTTCGAATGTTTGCTGTAAAATCGGTATGATACTAAGCATTTTTTGGATAGGATTTACAAGAATCGCTGTCTGGAGTTCTGGATCGACGTGAGACTTTATAACGTTAATAAGACTCACTTCAATGCTATGTTCGTCAATGTCTACAGTAGTTTTCTGAAAGGACTGAAAAGGTTGGGTAGTTGTTGGTCTACTTCTAGGGTTACCATTTATTATATTTATCACTAACTGTCTCTTAAATTTATTTAAAGGTTCGTCCGATATTGGGATTTCCAGAACAGGGTTTTCTAAACTTGTGTGTATGGTTTCAATATGTCGGGAGACTGTAGTACTATCTTGATGCTGTGGGTCATTTGATTCTCTATCAAAACCTGAGTGAGCTGTGAGGGTTGATGAAGAATGTATAGGGCTGTTTCGTTGACCTGTGAGGGTTGATGAAGAATGTATAGGGCTGTTTCCCTCAGCAGTTAATGTAGAAGATGTATCTGAGTGTGATATTTCAGAATGATTAACGTACAAGGACATGGTTTCATTTTGGTTGATTTGAATACGTGACAGAGCATCCGCATTCGTATTAGTTTTACCTTTTTTATGGACAATAGTATAATCATACTCTGCTAACCTTAATCGCCATCTCGTGAGACGTGATCCAGGTTCTTTAAGATTCATAAGCCAAATTAGGGGTTTGTGATCCGTTATAATTTTAAATTCTCTGCCAAAAAGGTAAGGCCTGAAATATTTTGTAGCCCAAACTATTGCGAGTAGTTCTTTCTCGATCGTGGAGTAATTAATTTCGCTATCGTTCAAAGTTCTAGACGCGTAGGCTATGGGTTTGTCAGAACCGATAGGTCCCTGAGAAAGTATTGCTCCCAAGGCCACGTTTGAGGCATCTGTAGTTAAAATAAATTCTTTGCTAAAATTTGGATAAGTTAGAATAGGGTCATTTGTAAGAAGAGTTTTGCAATGTTCGAAGCAGGCCAAGTACTCTGGAGTCAAATTTATTTTAGCGCCTTTTTTAAGACATGACGTAAAAGGTTTAGTGACACGTGCGAAATTTGGTATAAAACGTCTGTAATAACCAAGTAAACCTAAGAATGCCTTAATCTGCTTAGGAGTTTTCGGAATTGGATAATTTATAATGGCTGATATTTTATCAGGGTTTGGCTTCACACCGTCTGTAGTTATTATATGACCAAGATAGGGTGTTTCATGTTTGAGAAATTCCGACTTATCCATCTGAATTTTTAAATTCGAATTTCTAAGACGTTCAAATATGGCACGTAAATTAACTATATGTTCTTGTAAGGATGTTGAGAATACTAAAATATCGTCCATGTATGTGGTACAATTTGGCAATCCGCGAAGGACATTGTCCATAACACGTTGGAACGTAGCCGGAGAATTTTTTAATCCCATGGGCATTCTAACGTATTCAAAATGCCCTTGCTCTACACTAAATGCCGTTTTTGGGATATCGGACGGATTTAGTTGAATTTGTAGAAATCCAGATTTTAAATCTAGCGTCGAAAAGTATAAACATCTGCCTAACTTGTCTAAAATATCATTAATGTTCGGGATCGGATATTTATCGTTAATCGTTTTTGCATTGAGTTGGCGGAAGTCAATGACTAAGCGCCATTTGACTATACCAGACGCGTCACTTTTTTTTGGTACTATCCATATTGGAGCGTTCCAAGGCGATGAAGATGGTTGAATAATACCTTGTTGTAACATAGATTCTATTTGATTTTGTACTTCGTTCTTATGTACATAAGGGTATCTGTAACTTTTACTATATACCGGGATATCGTCTACGGTTCTGATATGATGTTTGATTTCATTGGTAAAGGTTAATGGTTCATTTTCGAGATGAAATACTTCGGAATATTCTTTGCAAAGATGAATTAAATTGGCTGTCTCTTCTGCATTTAAATGTTCCATGCGCAGGTGCGATAATACTTGCTGAGTTCGCATATCGGTATTCACGGTCGTGTCTACTCGAGTTACTGGCATTGTTTGTTCATTATAAATCTGTGCTAAGATAGGTTTTGTTAAAGAAATTACACTTTCGTTGTCTGTTGGATTGGAAATTTGTACATTAGTATGATTATTTTCGGCGGATGATAGGCATTCGCTGATGTAGCAATTAGAAATGGATTGTTCTTCAATGTAAATGTCGCCTTGCGCAATATTAGTTGGCACCTTAATTATCTGAGTAGTTTGTGCAGGTATTGTAATTTGATAAGAGTTTAAGCATGCAGGATTATATAAAACTATCGGAACATTAGTGAATTTAGTTTCTAACGTACATGTAGCAAGGTCGATTTTTGCATTCCATTTTTTTAATTGTTCGCAACCTATCAACCCATCGAAGAAATTATGAAATCTGTATAGGTGGAATTTTATCGGCATACAATCTTTAAATTCGTCGAAACAGGGCACAGTTAACGAGTAATAGTTTTGGGTAGTCGTGTGGGTATTTGTGACCAAAAAAGGGTCATAGACAAGTGGGATATGCGGGTAAAATTTTTCGTAAGCTTCCGGGCTTATAAAAGATTCATTTGCGCCTGTGTCGATTAAAAGTTTAATTGGTGGATTATTTATTTGAATATAAGGTAATCGGCGTTTACTGTGCAAATTTAATTCTATATGGGGGCAGTGTTCTCCGGAGTTGGGCAAAAATTTAAATTCTGAAGGTTTTGGCCATCCTCAAAAGGTAGATTGTTAACGTTAAGATCGGTTAAAAAAATGTTGGGGTTAGTTGAGTCTGTGTTAGTAACATCAGTGTTCTGGATATTACAATCATAGTAGCAATAATTTTCATTAAGCGATTCGTTAAAGTTAGCTTCATTAACTTGAGGAAATGCTACATTATTCACATTTAGCGCCAAACTGCGTGTTTCATTGGGGTTTGTGGGCGGCAATGTACGTGCAACGGGGTAACTAATGCCACTCATAGGTTTTGGACAATTATTCTGAGGTGCTTGGTGTAGGGGGATTCGAAAGCCAGTTGACATATTGGTAGGGGGTTCTCCGAACATTTGTTGAGTATATGTTGGTCTCGGGTATGGTTGTCTTATTTGATATGGTCGTGCAGGCTGTGCCTGATATTGTGGTAGATATTGAAATCCCAAAGGCTGAATTTGAGGTCTTGGGTATGCTTGAAATGATAAATTCTGATTTTCTGGCCTAACTGAACGAACATTATGACGTGACTGGTGCGTATAACCTGCAGAAGTTGTAAATTTCCGCTAAAATCACACGCGGATTGAGCCTAGATTATTAGAGCAATCTAGGCTATAATTGCTGATTCTGTCATAAGAAGTTGAAGGCAAAAAAATACGCAATCGGGAAGAAAGGCACAGGAGATCGTTCAATTCATTAATTGTACCACATACCTTGACCAGCGATCCCAAGCGCGCGCAGGCGGCGGCAACGTGTTCGTTTTCGGGATGAACAGCTCACAGATCTTTTCTGGATACACTATGCTGGCCAGCAATACACAACACACTATCATAGGTCTGGGGTAGGCTGATAACAGTTTATATAGGTTCAGTTCAGGGGGTTTTAGGGCGCGATGGGACTAATTAGTGTCAAACATAGCATGCGCATCTACACTATCCCAAGGTTAGAGCGAGACTGCCAATGACGGCGCGGCGCGACATTGCGCGCGCGCTGCAAGGCACGAGGAAATCACCTAATCAACGAGATATGGCACAGATTAAATGAATTAGAACAGTAAACCAATGCCTTTCAATCATCATTAGGTGATGTAGAAAAAATATAAGAAAAACTATAAGTTACGAAGCGTAACCATTTTCCCCGGCTTGAAAGTTCCTACTTTCGAAACGCAAAGGAGAAGTAAATAAAATTGCATATCATCACAACTCCACAAAGCTATAAGAACTCTAGAGTTGCGACTCTATATATAACAAATAAGAATACTTAACTAACTATTCTACGCGGTAACTAAATCTAATACTGCACATTGGTGCAAGGTAAGAATTAATATTAAGGTAACTAAACTTATTGCGTTGGCAAAGGGCACAACTTTACTACCGGGCGACTCTGAAGGATCCCGCTTTGAGTCTTGACAGATGCGACTCTACAAACTCCGTTTTTATCTGGAAATATTTCGTGAATTACTCCTAACGGCCAATGCAGAGGCATCACATTGTCCTGCATGGAGACGACAACCATACCGACCCGTATTGGATTGGAAGGAGTGTTCCATTTTTGTTTGGATTGTAGGGTGTGCAAGTACTCTTGGCGCCACCGCTTCCAAAAAGATTGAACCATCTGATCAGTCAATTCATATCGCGAAATAAGATGTAAGCGCGTTTCATTGACTTCGCGAGCGGGCAGAAATAAAAGAGGTTTCGTATGCAAGAAGTGCGCCGGTGATAATGAAGTGGGCTCTGACGGATCTGAGCTGATCGCGTACAGAGGCCTCGAGTTTAGTAAAGCTTCTACTTGAGTTAGCATAGTGTTAAACTCTTCAAAGCTAAGAATTTGCTGACCGATGACTTTGTAGAGATGCGTTTTGACACTCTTCACTTCACTTTCCCAACAACCACCAAAATGTGGAGCTCTACAGGGGATGTTTTTGAGTGTGATTCGATGCTCTGCAAGTTCTCTTTCCCACAAGGGGTGATACTCTTTAGCCAAGAATTGGTAGAGATCTCGGAGATAGGATTTGGCTCCAATAAAATTGGTAGCATTATCCGTGTACAGACACTGAACCGGACCTCTACGCGCCAGGAAGCGTTTCAACGCAGACAGGAAGCTCGCAGTGCTAAGATCTGAGGCAATCTCAAGATGCAGAGCGCGAGTTGTCAAGCATGTAAAAAGGCAGATGTACGCTTTCCTGGCCCTCTGGCCTCTAGCACGCACCGGCGTGACCAAGAAGGGTCCCGCGTAGTCGCAACCTGTATGAGTGAAAGCCTTAGGAGCCGACTCAACGCGACAACGTGGTAAATCCGCCATTATAGGAAAGGTAGGTCGTGGCTTTGCTCGAAAGCAAATGTTACATTTAAAGGTAATGTGACGTGCGATACGTCGCGCGGACAGGATCCAATACTTTTGTCGCAAGAGCGATACGAGCAAGGTTGGACCTGTGTGGAAATTTGTCACATGATAGTGGGAAACTAAAAGTTCCACTATGTGATCTTGACGCGGAAGGAGGATCTGATGACGAGAGTCAAAATCTAGCTCAGAGTTTGCTAGGCGACCTCCAACGTGGATAAGTCCTTCGTGAAGGAAGGGACTTAACCGTTGTACTGGCTTAGAGCACAACTCATTGCGGGCTAAACGATCGAGATCAGATTCAAAGTAAATCCTCTGCACAGATCGCCACACAATAGATTCAGCGAACTCTAAATCAGACGCAGTAACGGGCCCTCTAGGGAGCCGTTTGATGAACTTATAAACTAAGCAAATAGTTTTTAAATATTTAAACCAGGACGAGAACCTGGTAGAGCGAACGTACAAAATGTTGTCAGAAGGAGGACTTCTGTCAGAGCATTCGTGCAAGAGAGCAGGTAAAGCCACGGGCTTCATTTCTGGAAGCTCTTGCGACTCGCCTGAAACGAATGGTTTTATCGGCCATTCAGCGCGGGGAAGTTTAAGCCATGGCGGCCCATTTAGCCACAACGGATGATGCACTAATTGGGCAGGCGTTAAACCGCGAGAGAGGCAGTCACTGGGATTTTCAGACCCTTTCACATGGAAGAAGTGATCTGCCGAAAGATTCTCATGAATCTTAGCAATACGATTGGCTACGAAGGTGTGCCATCGATGCGGTGCGGAATGAATCCAACTCAAAGTTACAGTTGAATCCGAAAAAGCTACGACTACCTCAATGGCGTGTCGAGCTGCGAAAAGATTATATACTCGCTTTATCACAGTTGATAAGAGGAGTGCGGCGCATAACTCGAGACGAGCTAGCGAAACGACTTTCAGTGGCGCGACTTTAGATTTCGCACACACCAGCGAGACCACGACACTAGCGTCAGGTCTGACAACGTGGGCATAAACCGAACCACCGTAAGCCTTCTCACTAGCGTCGGCAAAACCGACGAGTGAGAGTCTACAGCGTTCTACGACGCCAACATGTCTCAAAAATCTCAATTCAGAGATGATTGGCAGTTCAGATTGAAACTGTTCCCACAGACGAACAATGCGAGGTGGTGGGACGTCATCCCATCCAAGTTTGACAAGCCAAAGCTCTTTGATAAGAAGCTTGGCGTATAAAATTATCGGTGCAACGAGGCCTAAAACGTCGAAAAGACGTGCGATGGAAGAAAGAATATTACGTTTAGTGCAAGTGCGGACATCAGGGTTAACCTGGAATACGAAACAATCCTCATCAGGGAACCAACGAAGTCCCAGTATTTTCTGGTTCGGATCTTTACTTAGGTCCACGCTCTGTGAAAGTCGTAATGACTCTGGAATAGTCCGAAGAACATCGACACTGTTGCTAGACCACTTCGTCAGTTGAAAATCGCCGCGAGAGAATATTTCTATTAGTTCACGAGCCGAGTCTATAGCTAGCGCAGTGCTAGGTATAGAACTAACTATGTCATCCATATAAATATCTCGCTGCAGAATGTCCCTGGCGAGAGGTAACTGTGTTCCTTCATCCTGACACAACTGTTGGATAGTGCGAATCGCTATAAAAGGACTGCACTTTAAACCAAAGGGAAGCACTGAAAACTGATAAATTTGAAGTTCTTCTTCCTCGTTAAACCGATATAAGATACGTTGTAGTGAACGATCTTGTGAACGTATACCTATACGTAGGTACATAGATTTGACATCTGCGGAAACAGCGACACTAAAAAGCCTAAAATTTAATAAAATGTTGAAAAGGTCAGCCTGAAGGACTGGACCTGCGTACAGGATATCGTTGAGCGAGGTACCGTTGTCTGTACATGCACTGGCGTCTAGGACCACTCGTAACTTGGTGGTCACCTTATCCTCTCGAATGACAGCATGGTGAGGAATATAGTATTCCATTTCTCGCTCCTTACAGTTCCCTTTGGGCAACATACATTCAGGTACGATATTCTGCACCAAAGAAATATAATTGTTTTTCAGATAATCCCGAATGACGTCATCATAAAGAAGTTTGACGTTAGGAAGTGACTTAAGTTTACGTTCAAGACTATAGAACCTCTTGCGAGCCATATTAAAAGAATTTCCTAAAGCTGACGCGTCTGTTTTCAGTGGTAAAGCTGCGACATACTTGCCATTTGGAGCGCGGGTAATTGTGCTACAATAAAACTCTTCACAATGTTTATCATCCACACTCCCAATGGATGAAGCAGTAACATCTTCAATCTCCCAAAACTTACGAAGATCGAAGTTATCGAACGAACTCGCAAAGAAAGACAGAGTGTCAGTTGGAGGTTCGATGATAGGTGCTTCTCCTAGAAGTATGTAGCCGAGCACAGTCTCCAATGCGTCGGGACAACCGGGTACGCTGGTCACGTGACCGGGTCGCAATAACTTAGCGAACAGCTTGACCCCAAGTAACATGTCAATATTACCTGGCACACCCCAGCTGTCATCCGCGAGTAGTTTAGGATCAATATGATTTAATACGGACGTGTCTATAGAACCCAGAGGAAGCTGACCGGTTATTTGATCCAAAACTAAAGCGTCTATTTCATACCTAGGCTGTGAGCAAAACCGTGAGCTGAACGTAAGATTCACCGAGCCGCGAACGGGCTGCGACGTGCCACCAATACCACGAACGGAAGTTATCGAGTCAGTATGTATAGTTAGACCGAGCATACGGCAGCAACGCGATGTCATATAATTCTTTTGTGACCCAGGGTCCAAGAGACACCTAACCACCACGGCCTTACCCTTCCTACCCGCCACCAACACCTTGGCAGTAGCCAGCACTTCCGTACTACGTGTGGCCTGAACTTGAGCAGAAGAATGCGTACACAACGCCACACCATCGGAAGCAGCTGGGTCCGCAGAAGCGGAGGTGGGGGCGCTAGCGGGCGTCGGCGCAGGGGCTTGCGTCGATTTCTCGAAATGCAATAAGGAATGATGCTTACCGTTGCATTTCTTACATGTTGACTTCGATAGGCACTTAGAGACACTATGTTGGCTACTTAGGCAATTACCACATCTGTTATTGTCTTTTATAAACTTAAATCTATTATCAACGCTTAACTTTTGAAACGCTTTGCACATAAACAAGTTTTTATGTGTAGAATGACAAAGCGAACATTTAGATTCAGTAGCCACAAACACCTGCGATTCCTTAGATGAGGCGCGGGGGCTACCTGTTGGGGCGGACTTACTAGCCGCAGGAGAGGTGCGATACAAGATTTTTACTTGTTCACGAACAAACTTTACGAAATAATCATAATCTAACTCCTGTTGATTACGAAGCGACATTTCAAAATGTTTTGCGGTATCAGAGTCTATTAACTTAAGACCCCAATGAATAAATATAAAATTATCTAAGTTATGTATTTTCAATTGTTTGAGTCCCGCAACCGTAGAAGTTAATTTATCGAAACCCTTTTCAATATTAGCGGGAGTCGATCCGAACGATTTCAATGAGAACAGCTGATTTAGATAATTAGTAGCGAGCGCGTGAGTGTCTAGGTACTTGGCGAGAAGCGCCTCCCAGACAACAAGGTAATTATCGCCAGAAGGTACAATACCTTCGGCCACATTCCTAGCCTTTCCCTTCAAACAACTCAACAGATAATGAATGCGATCCGAATCTGATAGATCTGCGTTAGTATGTATAATACGTTTGAACGTCTCATAAAAGAACGGAAAGCTCTGAATATCACCGTCAAAGGTAGGCAGCTCGATTTTAGGAACCTGTATATGGTGAGCATTAGGGCTCGCTGACGGGCTAGGTTTCTGGAAATCACTTGACTCAGTTAATGAAGATAAACTAAACTTTATTTCGCCGACCAAATCATCAAATGAATGCAATGCGCCATAGCTTACTTCACAGGTTGGATCCAATGTCAAATTGAGCATATTTATCTCGTCCATTAATCCATTGAACTCGCTACGCAATCCATCAATCTGTTTTGCCTGAGCGATGAAAGCCTTGCGTAATCTTTCGGTAGTTAAAGATTTAGTTGAATCCAAAATCCTTTGAACCCGCGCAAAATATGCGTCACGTTTACTTTCTAATAATCTAAGTTTAACCTTGTCACTCATTGTGAACAGAAGTTAAATGTGACACAAAAATAATAATAATAAATCCACCTTTATCTTCTACGGAACCCCAGTGAGTGAGGTTAGGGGCAGATTAAACCGATAACTCAATTAAAGATATTATAACTTAAGATAATAGTACGGAACGAACTTTCCGTACGCGCGAAACCCTAACAATATTAAATTGAAAGGTAAACAAATATAAACTACCAACGCTTTAACCGAGTGCACGTAACAAACCTAATATAAATTAAAATAGTAAGCACGCCAAATATCTTATGAACGTACCCATCTATATACTATGTTTATGATTAGCTCAGATATACCTACAAGTACAACCCGATAAAAACATTTATGTCGGCTGCGACGCGATTAACTTGTCTGCACTAACTTCTACTTGAATGAGATTAACTTACTCAATACAAGTAATATGAAGGTACAGATTCTTAACTAACAATAAGTTAAGTGATGAACTTAGAAAAAGTATAAACTTATTTTCGTAAGCGATGCAAGTGTATTCTTAACGAAATAACTTCGTAAGAAACAGTAAATTTCCTCACGAGTAGACGCGTAGATGACTGTTTGAAATAAGTTATCTAGTAAGTACATACTACGTTTGCAAACGTGACGTGCGGGTGTGATATGTATAAATATACGGCTGTTTCCATTGAGGAGAATTAACGCGTAAAGTTTATACACATCTGTTATTTTACCTGAAGGTTTCTATCAAGAAATCAAGTTACCTTACAAAACAAAACAACAAGCGACGCGATGATAATATGGTTAGTTGCAATAACTAATCATATGCGGTTGAGTCTCGCTATCTAAAGCATACCTGCTCGTGCAATACGAAAATAACAGGCGTAAACCTAACGAACCTATACAAGTGTATCATACAATAACAATCAATGTTATTCATTTAGCAATTTCGATTAGTACCAACATAATAAGTATGTAAAAGTTTCTAATGCGTAACTAAATATAACCGTGGGTACGCGAACAAAGTTCAGAACTAGAACATTCCACAGTCAACGTACGACGATATAATTATGTATACCCACTACCCACAATTTTTACAACCGAACAAAAAAATATGTATTACGCCGAAAACTAACTGATTTATTAAATAAACGTATTTAGCGATATGAATTAACGTTGATATTCAATTAAATGTATTCTTCGGAGCTTTAAATAGTGAATTTAAAGATTTAAATTAAGAATTAATTTGATGGTTGACCTATTGCAAACGCAAGGCAGTTTGAACCTTATTACTAAAGCAATAGAGTTGAGAGTTGTGTGATGATATGCAATTAACATTGAAAATTCCTATGTTTTTTGCTCAAAATCAGACGTTTAGGACTTAAAAATAGGCCGTAAAAAGGCCCAAAATTAAATTGTCCGGGACGAAGGACCAAAATGGTGCGTATAACCTGCAGAAGTTGTAAATTTCCGCTAAAATCACACGCGGATTGAGCCTAGATTATTAGAGCAATCTAGGCTATAATTGCTGATTCTGTCATAAGAAGTTGAAGGCAAAAAAATACGCAATCGGGAAGAAAGGCACAGGAGATCGTTCAATTCATTAATTGTACCACATACCTTGACCAGCGATCCCAAGCGCGCGCAGGCGGCGGCAACGTGTTCGTTTTCGGGATGAACAGCTCACAGATCTTTTCTGGATACACTATGCTGGCCAGCAATACACAACACACTATCATAGGTCTGGGGTAGGCTGATAACAGTTTATATAGGTTCAGTTCAGGGGGTTTTAGGGCGCGATGGGACTAATTAGTGTCAAACATAGCATGCGCATCTACACTATCCCAAGGTTAGAGCGAGACTGCCAATGACGGCGCGGCGCGACATTGCGCGCGCGCTGCAAGGCACGAGGAAATCACCTAATCAACGAGATATGGCACAGATTAAATGAATTAGAACAGTAAACCAATGCCTTTCAATCATCATTAGGTGATGTAGAAAAAATATAAGAAAAACTATAAGTTACGAAGCGTAACCAGTGACCAAGAAGCAAAATTCTGCAGTTTTTCATTTGTGGGTACTGGTTTATTTCTTTTTTGTAGGTATAGTATATTTAATTCGTCTTGAGCGTATTCAAGAGCAATTTCAAGAGTTGAAGGTCTCATGCATCTTATTCTAGATCCTAGTGGTTCTTCTAAACCTTTCAGAAAGCTCTGTAAAGCTAGTTTTTTATAAAGAGTTCGTTTGGATTCTATGGTGCTTTGTATAGATTCGTGTAATTCGACGTATGTCATAACTGTGCATAGTAAGTGTTGAACTTTTTCGTAAAAAACTTGTATCGTATCGGTTCCCTGAACTAAGAGAGACAGGTCAGTATACAATGACGATTCATCTCTATGATCTGAAAATGTATTAATTAAGGTTGATCTTATACCATTCCAGTCACTTGGAATTCCGTTAGTTGCCAAAGTACGTGCAGCATTACCAGTAATCTTGTTTAAAATCCCATTGATCAAAGATAAGTTCGAAAGCTGACGACCTGGTTCTGGACTGATAAAAGTGAGCACTAATTGGTCGCACAAATTCAAAAATCTAGTAAGAACATTAGGATTTCCGTCAAATTCCGGAACTAGTCTAAGTGATTTATAAATCTTATCTGCTAAATCTATTTGACTTATGTCGAATGTAGAACTACTACGCGATTCCGTCATGGTTTCAAAATTTTCTGTTATTTCTTCTAAATTACGAAAGGCGTCACTTCGCGCTATGCGGAGTTGATTGCGCCTACTAAGACTAAGGTCCCTATTACTACGTGGGTGAAAAATATAAAATTATTATAGTACCTTGCAATAGAAATATAGCAACCAATAATAGGACTTATGTACTTACATGAGTAGCATTGCTGGCGAGTGTTGTTTCATCGAATTTTGGATGTCCCAATCTGCGTAGCAACAGTTTCCTCGACAGGCCTCCAATAGGTTCTTCGTCTAGACGGTTGATGCGGCGATTTCCTGATTTTTAGGTATTTCACTTCACCACACCATAAGTCTTTAACGAGTACCGACTGCGCCAGATATGTGTAGGGGCGTGTGTCGGGAAACTCTTCAAGAATAGTCCTCTTTTTGGTTACAAGATATATTAGAAAGTTCACAAATCTAACTCAAAATGAATAAAAATAGACTTTATAAGATATTTTAACATATTATTAGTGTCCGTTCCCACCGAAGTTAGGTAGATGAAAGGCGATGACAATAGCTGGTGACGACTGAAGCGCGGTGTCGTAATACGATCGTCTTTGTCCGTGGGATACGCTGAGTTTGCTGTACTTTGCAGGTTGGCTTCGTAACATCTCCCCTGCCAGATAAGCAACTATTTGGTGACCTTGACGCCAAAAGTCCACTATACCCGTTTTGGAGCGCAGCGTGGTGTTTCGTATCCTGTCTTGCCTTTTGACACCCAAAATACTGCGCTCCATTGCCCTTTGGCATACTCTAAGGCGGAATTTCTGAGTCTCGGTGAGTGACCATGTCTGATAAGGGTTTTTATTTTTGGTGTGGCTACATGGTTGCTACTTGCTAGCCGGAATAGGCAGCAGTTTTGTTATTTGCATCATAATCTGCACAACATTTTGTCGAAACGTTTCGAACCTTTCGATCGTTTGAGCTCGAAAGTTTAGTTTTTGAATATGTAGGTAGTGATTGATATCTACCATATTTAGCAGTCAATTTCAAAACGGCTTTTTTTGTAAAACAACCACGTTCGGTTGTCGTAGGGGGTGAAGCTGTATGCAATCGCTTCAAGTGTGTTAGTAGCGAGTACCTACTTCATTTATTTGTCGGAAGCTTTGGATTCAGACAAAGTATAATGGTTTTTTTTTGAAAAATCAGAAATATAACGTAAACTTTTGAATGCATGCACGGTCTAGCGTTTCAATTACGATATTATCGACATAGATTCAAAAATATATTTATACGCATACCTACCTAAAATGCAGTATATTATAAATAGAGTAATTTTATTCGCGTATTTCAGTGCAATGCACTCCTATCTTTAAATGCCACCAGCAGTATGCCACTTGACACGTATGAGTCACCACCCTAATGATACGAGTACCTATATACCTTGCGGAAAATAAATTAATTTGGTGAATTTTGGCAATGATTCCTATGGGTTTATAAGAGTTTCTTTCGATTAAATAATTTATAAGCGTATAAGGTATACCTACTGTATATGATGGTAAAGGTAGAAGAACATCTATGAGGGTAAAATAAAAAAAACACACAGTAGGTGGGGTCCACTGTATGCAACAGAAGCAAACGTCAAAATCTTGAGATGTATTTTCAAAAGCTCCCATAAAATTAAATCAGTAAGCTCTACCCATTTTTCAAGCTTACAAGCTAAACAAGTATATTTATACTTGTTTAGTTCTCTATAAGCCTAAACAGCACGATAGCGGTACCATTTAGTGAAAACTAAAACCAGTCGACGGTATTATCAGGGATTACTTAACAGTCTCTAGTACCTACACTTGAGCTTGTACCTTACAGATAACAGACATTCTAGTACCTACACATAAGTGGGGTATCTTTGTGACCCTCGTCTCGGCACCGAGAGTTGAAATCCCATCAGAATTTAATTTCATTGCTATCCAGACAGACAGAAGGACAGGATAAATCTTTAGGAGTTCCGTTTTTCCATTTGGCAAAGGAATATAATAATAATAATAATAATATAATAATATGTAATAATATAATATTGTAATATAATATCATAATATTGTCAATTGACTAACTCTGGTGTCATACTATATCCAAATGATATAAGTTTTTATTTCCTCGCAGCAGGTATGAAAAGTAGAGTTGCTCCCCAGGGATGATAGTGTCTTCGTCTTGGGTGTGCTTATTATTATTTTTATCACTAACTACTCTTAGAATGCTTAACGTCGTTTATAACTTTGGAAGTGAAATCAAAACTCCCTTGCCTTGCATTAGAATCCCTCAATGCGATAGGGTTTCAAAAACGGTGTATAATAAGATGACATACCCAGGACAATAACTATATTAAATATGTTTAGCTTTTAATGCATTTAATGATTTGTGGTGTGTTAACTAGTTGATTTAATAATGACTGTTTCTGAAAACTAACAAATTCACAATGTTTATTTTCACAGTCGTATCCGAAGTACGCTTTCAACTACGGAGTAAAGGACCCGCATACCGGCGACATCAAATCGCAACAGGAGGAACGTGATGGCGATGTCGTTAAAGGTTAGTGTAGAAGGGCTTTTAACCTTTCCATAGTAATTACAGTCTAAATGGAAGCGAACTGGCGAATGATATAATCTTAATCTTTCATTGAATTTAGGTTAAGTAAAATTTAGGTTAAGCTACTTGTGTTGGAGCGGCAAGTCGGTGGTAACAAAATTGGTATAATCTGGCAAATAACAAGAACTCTGCTTTACGCTAGATTACCTAAGGTCAGTGTTACCACTGAGGTGCTATCGACTGAACCTATATTGCCATTTATGCTAGTGCCTAATTAGGAATGCATTCGAAAATTAATATTGTAATGTTCTCGACGTAGAGCCTTTTACTCCATAGGAAAAGCCTGAAGTCGATGTAATTACAACTGTTATTTTCTAATAAATTTCAAAATAGGAGCCGGGGTTTACATTTCCAGTTATTGGATAATTTCTTTCAATTTGCCTCTTTTCCTCATGATACATTTATTAACACTATCTTTTCATCCATTTCTTCAGGAAGCTACTCGCTCGTGGAGCCGGACGGTTCCACCCGGACTGTCGCGTACTCCGCGGATGACCACACCGGTTTCAACGCCGTTGTGCACAAATCCGGGCATGCCGTCCATCCGGTAGGTTTCTTCAACATTTTGATTTATATCACGAAAGTGAAGCCAATTCCATCAACCACGCACAAATGTAGATTCCGTGGGAAAATAAAATTGCCCGACCTGGGGTTCGAATCCACAGGACCTCATACTCTGCACCACAAACGCTACGAACTACTAAAAAATATAACATTATTTTAACTTTTAAGTTACCCACAAAAATCTAACAATACCAATAAACTGGTGTTCCAGTGAGTCATTCCATGTAGTTGGATAGCCATATACGGAACCTTTCTGTCGAAGAATTTTAAGATTTTGGGCAGCTTTCGGATCCTTGTATGATTTATACCTCCCACTAGGTGGACCGATGACCTGGTCAAGGTTGCAGGAACCCGCTGGATGAGAGACGCACGGGACCGGTCAATGTGGCGACGCCTGGGGGAGGCCTATGTCCAGCAGTGGACGTCTTTTGGCTGAAATGATGATGATGATGATGATTTATACTTCAGACTCAAAACAGTCTCCGATTTATTTCTTTTATAAAAGTATAATTATTCGCTGATAACCTGCCATGGGCCAACATTACACAAACCCGATTTCTCTGCGATTGCGAGCCGCCGGCGACTCTTGCGCAAACAGTAATGGCGCGTGCGCTTATAAGGAAACGCTACAAAGTTGTGGATCTTGGTCAAACTACTCCGAATTTCCTAGATAACAGCGCTTGAGAGTTCCGAGAAAAATGCCCGATAGCTATTTCAGTGCTCATTGATAAAACTGACTAAAGTGGTCTGGAATGTCTTATTACCATCGCCAGTTATAGCTATTCCGAGTTTAGGCAGGTTTTTCTCCTAGTTCCTTATCGAATTATTTTCGAGGTGGGTCGTTTTTTAAACGGTTTTATTTAGCTCACCCCGTTTGTTTTATTCTTGGGTCAAATTTAGTAATTCAAATTTCACCCACTTCCAGTCAACCGATTAATCTGAAATTTTGTATACACTTTGGATTTTGGTGACAATACAATTATGTTTATTCATTATCATTATAAATTCAAGATGGCCGCCGCTACAAAATGGCGGATAATTTATGTTTTATTAATCCCATCAATATGGGTATCAAATGAAAGGGCTCAACAAGCAGAATACAATATACTATAAAAAATTGAAATCCAAGATGGCGGCCGCTACAAAATGGCGGATAATTTATTTATGTTTTATTAATCCCATCAATATGGGTATCAAATGAAAGGGCTCAACAAGCAGAATACAATATACTATAAAAAATTGAAATCCAAGATGGCGGCCGCTACAAAATGGCGGATAACGTAGGTTTTATCAATCCAATCAATATGGGTATCAAATGAAAGGGCTCAACAAGCAGAATACCGAAATAAAAACTAAAAACTAGAAAATAAAAAAATAGGTAAAAAAACTTTTTAAGTTAAACGGTTTTATGTTAAACATACATTGCAATGTTTAAGATAAATGTACTAAAAACCAAAAAATAATAAAATAGAAAACCGTGGGGCACGTCAATTGTCTACAAATTATCGACTTAATTATTATTATTATTTTAATCAACGATTGTAGACAATTGACGTGCCCCACGGTTTTCTATTTTATTATTTTTTGGTTTTTAGTACATTTATCTTAAACATTGCAATGTATGTTTAACATAAAACCGTTTAACTTAAAAAGTTTTTTTACCTATTTTTTTCTTAAGCGTTCGGATATACCTTTTACGGAAAACGGAAAAGAGTTAGGAGTAAATGGAAGTTCTTTATACGAATCTTAACGACCTTTACGAGGTAAGACTGCGGTATGAACGTGTAGGGGTTTTTGTGTGAATCTTGTTTGTGAATTCACTTTTGCAATTATAGGGGGGACGATAAGCTACGGTATCAATATACTTCTAGTTCAAATAAAGCTGCGACATAATAAAAAATTACAACAATTTTATAAGAAAACTGGTGATGTTTTTATCAATGAATCTAATGTGATACTTCAAATTGGTGAAAAAGATGAATAGAGCAAATAAATATCGAAAGTAGTACAAGAGTTAAAACAGCCATAACATTGATTAAGTACCAGCGAAATGCTACGGTTGAGTAGACACAACCTTGAACCGGCGGCGACAGAACTCGTGCGCAAAGAAATTATTTGGCCTACGGTGCACGGCTTCGGAATTTACCGTTTCAAAATAGTTTACTACTTTTCTTTTTTTCTTGTGCGAATTATTTATGAAATGTAACATTGAAGAGAATAATGAGATATTAGGCCAATAGGAAAAAAGGAAAGGAATTCTAAGGAATTATGTTGCCAGCCAGATGCTTCAACTTTTTTCGAAATCTGTTCATCAAAGACAACAGTTCCATCCAATGCTTAAAATATGCGTCTTCCTTTTTGTGTTACATTTTCCTAGTCTGTGACTGCTAGTCCCATGCAGGGATTGCTTGTAATCTTCTGTAGATCGGCCATGCAGCAGTTGGTCTACCAACGCTCCTTCTACTATCTCACGGCAATCATTACGATAGAGCGGACACTCTTTAATGCCATCAACATTTTCCTGCCCATGTTATTTACTCTTTAATCCTTTGCCTTCACATCATTCCTCACACACTCTACATCTTTTCTTTGGTCTTCCTCTCCCTCTCTTATACATCAGCGTTTATATTCATCACTGTTTTTGCCATGCCTCTTTTTGATATATTTTATCGTTTTTCCAGCAACAAGTAGCGGTGGCACATGCGGCACCAGTCCACTACGCAGCTGCACCCATCGCGGTGGCATCCTACGGCCACGGCTATGGTCTACACTAACCGCTATGTTACCACCTAATGTTAACGACTCAAATACTCCTTAGATGTTACGTTTATACTGTATGTTAGTGATAAGGGTCTATGGTATGTGCACGCGCAGGGTTAGGATGAAACGTTTTGATGGTAAAGAATTTCGAAATTAGCTGCATGTTGTTTAGGACTGAGATCTTTTGAGATACTGACTTTTTTTGACTGATAACGACTTTTTAAGCAACATGGCTTGTTTGTAGATATACGGAAGCTAACATCAAACGCGATGAAAATGGATATGATGAAAATTATAAATATTTGTGTGGAAGGATTATTTTGATTATTACGAGTTTGTGGATATTTATTCACATAAGTGAATAACTTGCCATTGTTTATGAAGCATCTGAAGTACAATTATCGATATTTATATATTTAAATCGCTTTAAATGCTTACATAATAGTGTTTAGAGATCATTTATAATTTATTTATAAATATATTAAATGAGTCCATTGTACCATTCATATTATTGTGTTTAAGTTTTTATTAGAAGTAGATCGTGTTTCTAAAAATATTCAGTTTCATTTGCCGTGATCTCAATATTTTGACATTGTATTTTGTTTTTACTAAAAATCCTGTCAATTGTGTTTTCAGACTAATAAAATGTGTAATTTTGTAACTATTAAATAGAATCACTTTATATAAACAACTGTAGTTTTCATGTTTACCAGTTAGATAAAACCACCATTTGACCATGGTCTCACTTAGATCCAGCCTGGATCTGAGTGAGTCCCTTTGTTGCCCTCCCCTGTGAAACCCTAAGCCACGCTCGTAAATCACAGGTCCTTAGAGCGCTGTCACTGTTTATAATTATGATGGCAAGGCGTTCCTAATGGTGCGAATAATTGTGAGACTTCCTATAATCATTGCATAACAACCAGTGCGCGTTTAGCGGTCGGTATTCCGCGCGAGATTCGATTCAATGTAACCAGATTTAACCTTAAGGTAGGTCCGTAATGAAGGTTTTTCTTAATTATACATTTTAATAGCCTAGTAAACTAATGGTTCATTATCAATCACAAACGAAGATTAACTAACACGTAAACGTATAAAAAGGAAAAAAAAATTAGAAACTGTACCTATTGTACAGACATCAAGTTGCCCGAAACTGTAATTTTTTCCAATCAACATTGAATCTAATGCTTCAGGGAGAAACTTGATAACTTTTTTTTTGCCTGGTTTGAAGCCATTAAATGAGTCCTCCCATTCTGGGTAGAGCGGTAGGGAGTGTCAGACTTCTACTGACTAAAAGCCACCCATGTTCCTTCGCGTGCCTTTGCGTGGAGGCCGCGGTATCTTTTTGAAACAACCCGCAGGTTCGACGGGGAGAAACTTGATAACTTGTGTGGCGTCTGCAAAGAAGGTACCTTCGGAATTTGGTATCGTCCATTTTGGTCAAGAACCAAAATGGACGAGTACCTCCCGGGTGCCGACTCATGGTCGTGATAGGAACCGTTGGATTTTAGCCACCGGTCTGACATGACATTCCCTTCTCTCCAGATATTTTGCATACAGGAAATAAGTGGCGAACATGCAGGAGGAGAAGGTAACCACTTGGTCGAGGCGCCGTTCTAGACAATCATCAGTGTTGTCCAATCTTCTGTTATTATTATGAAAATGGTTTCTAATAAACATAACATCATAACATGAAGCCTGTTTATATAATATGTATCTTCGAAGGGTTAGAATTAGAATTAGAATTTATTTATTTGTAAGAATGTAGTTGTATGTACATAGTATGATGTTAAAATTTTTAAAGCTCTATACACTCTACCACAATATGTGGTGTACAAATATTAAATAATAAAATAATAATAAAATGTCATTCTTATAACTAAGTACAATAAATGTCAAGATTTGCGATACAATAAGTTCAGCATTAATTAATATGATTATAATTATAGATTTAAAACCAATGTCCAAATTAAGTAGGTACCATGTCGTCTTGGATTGTTACAATATTCCATATATTCGCCAATGTCATAAAAACAATTATCTAATAACCAATTTGTCAGCTTTTTCTTGAACATGGGGACAGGAAGTTCCTTATATGAATTAGGTAACTTGTTATACACCTGAATGGCATTTACATATACATTTCTCCTAAAAATTTGCAATCTACATTGAGGTACATTTAGTTCATGTTTGTACTTATTTCTAGCAGAAGCCTTTTTGTGACTCACTTCTGATTGCATGCGAAAATAATGCGGGTTTTGCTTTACTAGCATACATAGTTCCTTGATGTACATGCAGGGTTAAGGCAAAATGCGAAGCTTTTTAAATAAGGGTTTACAGCTGTCCAAAAACCAGACACCAGATATTGCCCTAACACACTTTTTTTGTACTCGAAATGCCATCAAAACTTCAACTGAGTTGCCCCATAGTATTAGACCATATGACAACACAGACGATACATATCCGTGGTAAGCAGTTACGGCCGCGGCTACGGACACTGTTGATCGAAGCCGTTTTATTGCGTATACGCAAATTTGTCTAACTTATCACACACGTAATTGATGTGTGATTTCCAATTGCAGTTTTGATCCACTATTATACCCAAGAATTTTGTGTTTACTACTTGTTCTAGGATACTGTCCTCATATTTTATACAGAGACATTAGGCAGAGGTGTACATGACCACATTTCGCCAGTTATGATTTTAGGTCCCTTGTAGTACAGGGGGAGCTCTTTACCATGAACCGGGCATAAACCCAGACTCCGTAGCTGCTACTGTGAAATTCCTTATGGAATAAGTTTAGTCAACAACACTTTGCTCGACCCTGGAATCGAACCCAGGACCAAGCAGTCGCTCTTGCGACCACTAAACCAACGAGGCAAATTTTAATAGTAGAATCATATTCATCAAAACAAGATTGAAGGTCGATAGCCTCTGTTGACTTTATTAGGATATATTTAATTTAGTAAGTTAATTTAGCCGTTTACCGCAAAACCAGTTTTTAATAGAAAAGCTGTTATTTTGACAAATGGCTTGTTTCCTTTAAGTTACATCCTAATTTGGAGTGCATAGTTAATCATGTCGTCTATCGTCGATTTGTTTCCTTTTGGCGTTTTATGACTTAATTATTCAGTGAACTTTATTTTCTTTTAAGTATTGTGTCGGTGAGAATTCGTCTTTTATTGGATTTTAAAGATGCTTATCTTTAAAATCCAATAAAAGCTAAAGTCAGATTTATCATAGTGTACGTATGTATAATATGGATTATTTTTTAAGAGTTAACAGACGGACTGTCACTTTGCACTCTTATGAGTTAAGTAATAAAGTTGAAAAGTGGACTACCGGTAGTGAATTCAGTAGTACACATGACGTTAAATCAAGTTGCACAAAACCAGTTAGCGGATCTCCAATATATTTATTTTCTTTTTTTAAACACTGCGCCAACCTAGCGAGAGCATGTTATACTGCAAACGTATAGCTTTCTATGTCGCCGTGTGTACTTACCTACCTCGAGCATGTGGTTTTGTCTGGTCCAGACCTACAACAATACAATCACAAAAATACACAACAATACAGTCTCAGGTTCACACCTTTCATGTATAGTACAAAAATAAATGTGACTGCTTTTGCTTCTTTTTTAACTTAACACGTGTGAGAGTCATAAAGCAAAACTTTACATGGCCGCCGATGATGTAGTTTTAAAATCATAAAATATTATTTAAAGAGAACAGTCGCCAAGTCACCACAATATGTGCTATCTTGTGTTATTTTGCGTGGGTCTGGGTGACTTACCTTTGAAGGAGCATTCCAAAATAGGGAGTTTACGGTATCGCGCCTTTTACGCAAAATTGTCTTTTTATTATCCATAAAATTGACGAGAATAGTGATTTTTAACCGGAGAACAATAAAAGTGCCGCTAAAGTGAGATAACTTAGGTTCGGTAAAGAATTTATCAGTTGAGTTAAGTGGTTCTAAAATTGTCGTTTATCGTCATTAACTGTGTGACTTAAAAAGTCAATTGAATTAAGAATAATGTCAGTGATTAAATAAAGTGATAAAATAAATGAATAAAGTGACGTGTTTAAGTGCAACGAACTTTACTAATGAGGCAAGCCATAACTTGACTTCTGTCACCTAACAACATCAAAGAATCATCTTTTTCGTATAACATAACCAATCTTCAAAACCATCTAAGAACATTTCTATTAAAATAATTGAAATATAATGCCATTCTTTATGACAACTTCTCTATAATTGATTTCCAAAGTCATTCCCCATCATTGGCTGTCATATATCTAACTTTTATGGCGAAAGGCAGTATGAGCTTATCTTGTCCTACCTATTATGACATCAGCGAATACGGGCGAAATTGCCTTCACCCACTGACTTTACGAGGATCGTGCGTGGCTGTTGTTTTTTACGAAGAAAAAACTACTAAAAGGAGATGTGAATAAATAAATTCATTCATGTGGACGAAGCTCGCAACACTGTGCAGACTTCTCAAGTTTACGTGTGAAATTTGTGAAAAATATAAAGGATAATGGAAGGTGTTTTCAAGGTAAGTTCTAGTTTTAAAATGTCACTGTGATGGCAGTTTCAATCATTTTTTTTATAACGAAAAATAACTGTCGTTTTAACTAGTTTATCATCATCTTTCTGTCCTTGTTCAATATCAATCGTTACGGTATCATTTACTCTTTTTTCCTTCATATCAGTTTTGTTAGTATTTTAGGGTTTATCTTACCGGCCAAACCCGATTTAAGGACAAACTAGTTTCGCCTAGGCTCAACTATAATAGTGAAGGAAGAACGACGGGCCTGCTGACGGCCAACGTCGGGGGCACCCCGAGGTTCGGTTAGTTAAGTTTCTTTAAACCCTGCAGACCGAAATAGGAGCCCCGCGCAGCGGGGCTCCGTCGATCTGCTGACGGAAACGCTAACCCTGAACGTAAAGGAAAAACTAGTTTAGCCTAGGCAAAACTAGTTTGTCCTGAAATCGGGGTTGGCCGGTAACATTTACATGTTAATTATTTTTACCCGACTGCGGCGAAACCCAAAAGGAGGGTTATGTGTTTGACGTGTATGTATGTATGTCCGTTTCTTTGTTTCCTCATAACTCATAAACGGATGATCCGATTTGAATGAAATATACGTCGTTAGATTTGTCTTGATGGCACGAGTGTTATAGGCTACATTAAAATTAAAAAATAAGAAAAAATACAGATTTTGGGGGCCAAATCGCGGAGTTCAAAAAAAAAAATTTCCAATACCACCGAGTAGGGTATCAAAATATAGGGTTTTAAATGGAGATTACAAAAATATTTATCACTTATAATTATGTTTAAAAGAAATTCAAAGTGAGAAATCCTATAAACAAGCACAAAAGTTAAATCATCTGCGAAGAATTTTACGCGACCAACGAAAGAACAAACAAAAGAACTAAAAAGTTGGAAATAAAAAAAGTAGTTAAAAAACTAAAAAACCCGGCTGAAAAAACTGAAAAGCAAAAAACAAGCACATTTTAAATTAAACAAAACTTGAAAGCAGGCGGGGTTCATTTGAATATTAAATTAAGAAAAGAAAAAATGAAAATAGAATGGACCCCGCCTGCTTCCAAGTTTTGTTTAATTTAAAATGTGCTTGTTTTTTGCTTTTCAGTTTTTTCAGTCGGGTTTTTTTAGTTTTTTAACTACTTTTTTAACATAAGGCTGTTGGGGACAGCCCAATGTTTCTGGAAGGGGTAATCCGGTCTGGCAGCAGTCTTGTTGAAAATGCTGGTGTGAAAATGTTACCTAGTAACAAGACTAAAATAAAAAAATAACTA
The DNA here is from genome assembly GCA_949316265.1 of Diarsia mendica. Taxonomy (NCBI): domain Eukaryota; kingdom Metazoa; phylum Arthropoda; class Insecta; order Lepidoptera; family Noctuidae; genus Diarsia; species Diarsia mendica. The sequence continues at coordinate 8,868,923 of OX438891.1, forward strand.
CAAAGATTAATTAGTTAACTTTGCCTATACAAAAACCACAATTAAAACTAATACTTTTTTGTTTTCATGCGTATCATATTAACAGACAGTTAACTAATGGTGAACATTAGTCAAACTGACTTTAATGTAGACAAATGAGCGCGATTTAGCTTTTTTGTCGGAAAATAAACGCACGCGCTTATTTTAAACGTTGATCATATCAGGATATTTATTGATAACTAGCTTGTTCCCTCGGGTTCACCTGCTTTAATAAGAGCATTATGGAAACTGACGCAAGATTCATAAGTAGAAACTAAAAATTTAAATTTGTTCAGACGTATCGTCTTAAAAAGGTAACCGACAAGCAGACACATTTTGATTTTTGTAATATTATGTGATTAGAAAGTATGTATCTGGATTTAGGGTTTATCTTGCAATTTATTAATCTTGTCTGGGTACACATAACTTCGCTAAAATGAAAGTACATAAAGAAAACAAATAAACAGTGCCGGACGAATCTATAAGGGTTCCGTTTCTTGTCATTTGGCAACGGAACCCTACAAGTCAGAAGATCCTTTGCTTCCTATACAAGTAGGATTTATATGTATCCCTATCACAAAGGAATGCAACTTGCACAAGTACTCAATAGTATGTCTGAGATACGAGTTAAAATCCGGTTCTTACAAGTAGTCAATGATTGAAGCAACATGTCTCAACGATGGCCCTCCGCACAGCCTGCAATGCTGTTACTTTTCGTATTTCTTTGCCCTTTATGACATCACACTACGAGAGAACACATTATCAATTTTTTTTTGGGAAATCATCAAATAGCCCCCCCTCCCCCCGCTCTTCATCATCATCATCATCAGCCTATAATTGTTCCCACTGCAGGGACTCAGGCCTCCTCTCTAGGAGAGGGATGGGCTATAATCCACCACGCGGGCCCAGTGCGGATTGGTAGATGTCGCATATCTTCGAATTTTTGGTTCTAAGACATGCCCGTTTCCTCACGATGTTTTCCTTCACCGTTTTGAGAGCAGTGGTGATGAAATAAATTACACAAAGTAATGCGCCTGCCTGGGTTCGAACCCACGACCAACTGTTCGTAAGTCGGGGCCGCCACCACTGGGCCACCACTGCTCTCGCTCCCGCTCTTGGGCAGAGCGAAAGGGAGTGTCAGACTTCTACTGACTAAAAACCACCCATGTTCCTTCTTAGCCCTATATGTCGAGGCCGCGGTACCTCTTGCGAAAAACCCGCAGCCCCGACGGGGGTCAGAAATATCTCAAATTCAGCAATACTGCTTGCAACAATTAGACGAATAAAGAAGAGTGAAGTCATTTCATAAGCTAAAAGCTCCCATCACCACTTTTTGTTTTTGAGGTGATCACAAACCTCTGGACATCAAGTCACGCATCATATTTATCGTCTGGAGTAAAAGTCTTTCCTTAGTTGCACCGTAGCAAGAAACTCGTTGCGGAAAGCTCACGCATTTGCCCTCCTCCCAGAAGATATCAGTTACCCATACCATTTGTTTAAGATAATATTTGAACAATAATACACCTTTTTTGATAGGTATTTCTGGTCATCTCGGTTTTGGCGCAAGCAAACACGGCTCGAAGAAGTCCAAGACTCACTTTAGCAGAACATGGATCCAATTACTTATACAACAATTATGATGGTAGGTGGATAAAGATTTTGTATGTTTTTATGAAAACTGAAATATCTTTCGTAATAATTATATTACGAAAGATATTTCAGTTTCCTCATAAAATTTATTTGAATTTCGTTATTATTAAATAACGAAATTCAAATAAATTTTATGAGGATTGAGGAATGTAACATTTGATGATCTGCCTGCGAGTTTAAAGCACTTGGCCTGGTGTGTGTGGAAACAAGCATTTTTTTTTTTGTGTAGCTATTTTATTTGTTTTAACTCTATGTGAAAGAGTAGTACACAGGCGGACTTAATGCCACAAGACATTGTCCACCATGCAGCTTTTAGGTAAAATTTTAAAAGGAAAGCATTGTGTTAGAGTACAAAAATAAAATAATAAGAAGGTGAAGTTTGGATATTAATATACAGAACGTGTAAACATACTTATAAAATTTCCTTTTACATTGCAGGAAACCCACAAAATACATTATCATTCGGTTACGACGTATCAGACCCAGCAACTGGCAACAATCAATACCGATCTGAAGAGAGACATCCCAATGGAACAGTTGTAGGACGTTACGGTTACGTAGACCCTTACGGCAGACCAGTGAAGTACAAGTACATCGCTGATAAGTTTGGTTACAGGTAAAAACGATTTCTTTTTTATGGTTACGTTTTAGAATTTATCATTATTCATCATATCATTTATCATCATTGTACTCTAATGTTATATTATGTTGTTTTCCTGTGTTGTCTAGTAATTGTGTGTACATAAATAGTAAAATAAATAAATAAATAAATATTCGGCACGATTGGCGCAGCGGCTCAAGCAATGGACTGCCGCGCTGCGTGTCGCGGGTTCGATCCTCGCACGGAACAAATATTTGTAAAACCTACAGATAGTTGTTCTGGGTCTGGGTATTTGTGTATGTGAGTTTAAATGTTTGTGAACGCACCCACGATACAGGAGAAATTCCTAGTGTGGGGCAACGTTTAAAAAAAAAAAAAAATATCGTCCTGTCTTTTCCCGTGATACCCTGTGAGTCGAAGCTCTATAATTAGGTACTTTCTTTCATTTCGTCGTTTACTAATCTATTCATAATTTTTTTGGTCTTCTTCTTTCTCTCCACCCCTCAGCAATATTTATAATCATTTCTGTTTGAGCTACATGATTTCATCCCTCAAGCCAAAACTAGCTAAATTATTCTCTCTCTTCTCAGAAAAATGTTCGTATGTGGACTATAATAATAGATGTATAACATCTAATATTTTTAGTTTGCATCTTCTTCCTGATGTAAAATATAACCAATTTCCAAATACTCAGTATTGCAGGCTCTTGCAGGCGTTTCATTCTACCAAACGTTATACTGAAACTTGCTATTTTGTTTTCTAAGGCACTTTCATTGTAAGTTCACATTAACTTGTAGTTTATGAAACTGATACCTACCGACTTCAGTTAATGCTTATCTTGAAGAAGGTAAACTAAAATGAATTAAATTTTCGGATGGTTCAAATTTTATAACATTTTAACGTCTTAAGGGGAATTATTTATCATGTAACAGAAAACGCCTGTGATTATATTGAGAAAATTGGTATCACCGCGGCATCTCACGATGATATCACTAAAAGTATTGATGACCCTGTTCAATAATTCTTTCACTGCTAAATTCCAAAATGTTTTTTCTTTGACTGGACCCAATGCTGAGTATAGATTTCTTCCAAACCTCTCTACTTTTGGCGGTTTTGTGTCTTGGCTATCCAGTACCGGCCACTTAAATAATGAGATCGTATTACATCTACAAGTTTTTAATTTAACTATTGCACTAAGGGAGCATTAGCTTATTATATACCTACGTTATCTTAAATTTCAGGGTATACTCCGACGAGATGACTCCTCGACCTATCCCGATGCCACTCGCTCATGAACCGACCGAGTCATCGGTCACGTGGACCCGTCCTGCTAAACCGACCAAGAAGAAAATCATCCACGATATTGTAAACCAACTAGGAGCATTGTTCTCTAAATCGAATTTGAAATGAATCGGGTGGTAAAGGTACACTTTTGAAGGCGAAAGCAGACTGCAATTGTGGGTGGCGTTGCGGTTGAAATTTTGTACACAACACAACCTCAACGGGAGCATTTATCTTTTTATATAGTGTCAAACAACAAGCGCTATTTATATAAATATTAAATAACCAGTCGTATCACTGAGGTCCATCACAGCGTTTATGGCTACATAACGGTTTGCAGTAGCCATCGCCTTCAGGATCATACAATCGTCACCTTATGTCTCATACACATTTTTGTCATCCATTATCCTAATTTCTCCTGTCTTTGGTCACTCTGTCATTAAATCCTTTTTCTGCCATTTCATTCCGCTAACAATTCATTCATATTTTCCTCAGGATCGTACCTTCAGTGTAAAATTAAAACGTTGGAACTGAAAAGCATTTATTAGTAGGTATACTATTAGATAATATAAGTATTTAAACAAGCATTTATTTATTAATTTTGCATTTATTTATTTAAGCTTCAAATAAAATGATTGAAATTGAACTGTTTCATTTTTAATTTACCGGCTGTCTCGTCTTAATTACTTTATGTTTTTTTTTTATTATTATAAATGGGCTTGCTCTTGACCTCGATCTTGCCCTATTAGAATAGAATTGGAATATTGCAAGTCTTTGTTTTTAGAATTCTTTGAATACCAGCTATGATGATATAATCTTTTTAGACAATGCTCCACCAGGGAGTGTCCCAGGTATCGTAGGTATATTAGGTAGGTATAGTAGGTATATTTACCTGCATGCTTGGTGACCTGAATATCTCCTCAGCCGCTGCAATAAAATTTGGCCACCTGCTGGGCCCAAACTGTGTTGGTAATTAATAGGGAAGTAAAATCGAGACGACAAAAAGTAGAAGATCATGGAAGTGACTGCTGACACGAAGATTACTCTTCGTGTCAGCAGTCACTTCCATGATAAAGAAGTATGGAAGAAGAAGACATGCTGCACCGACCGACCCAATATAAATTGACGACACGGTTGGCGCAGTGGCTAAGCGATTGGACTGCTGCGCTATGTGTCGCGGGTTCGATCCCCGCACGGAACAAATATTTGTATGACCGGCAGATAGTTGTTTCGGGTCTGGGTATTTGTGTATGTGAGTTTATATGTTTGTGAACGCACCCACGATACAGGAGAAATTCCTAGTGTGGGGAATTGGGAAAGGGCAAGAGAATAACGATGATGAAGAAGAAGACCAACTTACATGAGCTATGAGCCATTGGCCGTAAATAAACCTTTTTTACGAAACCTTAAACTCCAGCAGAAAAGTAAAAAATGTCTATCCGATTGCACTAAATTAAAAACTTATTTCCGACAAACAAAAAAAATTGAAATGTCTTAATGACAAACTGAAAATAGCAAACTGCGTCAAAGAAGTATTTTTATTTATTTTATTAAAATGAAACGTATCCAACTGAACAAAAGTAACGTGTTAAATATCTTTATTTTTCCACTGGTATTAATAACGGCCGTGGCATGTAAGTAACTGAAACATTCAATATGAGTTCAATATGATATGAAAAGTATACGTTTGCTCATCGTTTGCTTTTGCTTAAGATCCTTTGCACCCTGTGCGTTGCAGTGGCCCCGAGAAATGATTTCACCGCATAAACGTTTAGTTCTACAACACTGTTGATGTATGATTAAAATCATCTCAGTACCTAACTACCTACTACAGTGCAGTCCATAATAAATCTCCGATTATGAGAAAAATATGCGTATTAGCAATAAACAATAAACAATATTTATTTGTTCAAGACTTAAACCTATTAGCATATGCCTGCACGACCTAAAATCAGACTACATTCATACCTCCAATTGTAATGGTTCACAGGCCACCCTATTCAAAAGAATGATATTGAATCGGCGGAATCAAAAGACGAAAAGCATTTCCCCAATGGAACAACAATCGGTAAATACACATACACGGACAACGAAGGGAACCCGATCCAAGTGAAATATTATGCAGATGATGCAAGCTATGGGTAAAATACAGTATTTATTTTCAACCTCATTCTATCCTTTCCTAAAATATAATCTACGGTCAGTGTTAGTTCCACCTCGGTCGCAATGATCAAGTTTTCTCACTTGTTTCCAAAATGTTCTATTGTCATGCTATATACATCAATACAGTAATATGACTATTGCGCGGAGATAGGCTAAATTAATTTAATGATGAATGAAATAGTTTGGCAATTATAAAACTTCTTTTGAGTGAGGTTGATCTTTAGTAACATATTGTTCTTCATGCGTGAAACTGATCAACATGAGTTGCCTGTAAAACGTAAACAATCACATAAATATTTTCACTCTCGTTCTATAATTTCCACAACGAAGAAAGGACATGACATTTCCTTTCCACATTGTGTCTAAAAGTCCCACACATCTGATATAAAGTTTGTTAATTTCAGGGTTGAGTTAAAGAGCATCAAAGTGGTAGAGTCAACTGACGAACCATTTCCATCTATTCCTACTGTTCAGGACGCCGCGAATAAATTTGACGCAGAATCTGAAGCGCAGTCAGCTGCAGATCTACTGAACACCAATACCTATCCCGAATTTCAAACTGACTTTAAATACAAGAGCAACGAACTCAAAAATTCATACAAAGTTTTTAACAAAGAGGCACGTAAAAGTAATCTTTTCAAAGATAATCCCGATTATGAGATTTTTTACCAAAATGAACTGAAGGAACCTCAAAAATGTGGCAAAGAAAAAGTTCACGTGTATTTCGATGCTAAAGAAAATCGAAAGATACGAAGTGTTGCCAATGACTTGGCTGATGCTGACAAGTATTGCGAACAATTTTAAAGAAATAGGTTAAAATTAGCAATAAAAGATGTTTTTGGTTACAATCTATTTTATTAAATCATCATTCTATATGACTTACTATAGCAGTAAGCTGACCCTTGGGATCGAAGAGACGGTTGATAGCGGATCCCTTGATAATTAAGCACTCGGATTTGTGGTAGAGTAAAAATGGATCATGTTTGTCTCTTACGTGAATGGCATCACCAATATAACAATAGCCTCGTCTCTTGTCCTCCCCTAAAATAGTTACCTGAAAAAAGTAAAAATTCCGTATTTTAAAATTCGCAAGTTTTTACTGCGACAGTAGGTTAGTTCTCTACTAAACTGTCCTGTCTTACTGGCTTACCTGGCTTGCAACATGCTAGAAATGAAGCTAATTTTGACTTCACGAAGCCAGAAGTAAAAGTTGACTAGCTTGCTATCATTGAAGTAAGCCTTATTGAAGTAGGCATTATTTGAAGTAAGCCAGCTACAGAATCGTCAAAAACCCGATGAACTACAGTCCCAGTCACAGGGTTTAAAGGGCATGTAGTTGCTCATTCTAAAGAGCAGACATCGTCGAAATATAGAGCGTTCTAGATAAAAAACTTTTTTACAAAAAATAAAACCGACTTTAAAAAAAAAACACAAAAAAGTGCAAAATAAACTTTAGAAGAAAAATCAGTTTCTGAAGTCGGTGACTTTTGTTTGTTTGATTTCATTTTTTTGCCACCGACTTTTTTTCGAAAGTCGGTTTTATTTTTTGTAAAAAAGTTTTTATTTTTCACTTTTTAGTGGTTCACATGTTCATGGGTCAATGTAGTTTTTTTTTTTGAGTTTTGTTGATTTTTCAAAAACCGCTTGTCCGATTTCGATAAAAAAATTATGGGACCATTTCGGAAGTATACCCTTTCCAACAAAAAAACAATTTTTCAAATCGGTTAGCAAGTGACGAAGTTATGCCCGAACAAACATAAAAAAACAAACATCCGAATTGAGAACCTCCTTCTTTTTTTAGAAGTCGGTTAAAAACGAAGTAAAATTCGTAAGACCATAACTCGGAAACGGTGCGTCGTAGGACCATGGTTCTCAGAACCTAAATAATTTCTATGTCAACCTAAAACTGAAAAAAACATTTTCTGGCATTCTGCGAATCTGGCATTCCGCGAATCTGTCATTCTGCGAATCTGACATTATCAGATCTTGTCATTTTGCGACACCTGGCATTATGCGTTTCTGACGTTCTGCGCCCAAACCAACCAAATATTTAAATCGAATGAACCTGGGTGTACATTGTGGTTGGTTTTATCCGACTGCGGCATAGCCAAAAAGGAGGGCTATGTTCACTTACACTAAACACTCTTTCTGCATCATCCAATTTGCAAAGCCATAATATAAAAACTTCGTTCTCGTCAAGCACCGATTTACTGGTACACGGTTTGCAGTCTCCACCAGTCTTGCTGAGATTGTCGGTAGTAATCTGGAAGAAAACTATGCTGGTACATACCTACCTAAAAAGCCTCTAAACTGAAATGGGAATGAACTGGACATATCTGCCGTATTCCTGCCGAGGTGTTGGTCAAAATGACCACGCTGTGCAACTTTTTCAGTAGCAGCCATGACATGTATGGCACGCGGCATATAAGTTGAAGATGCGCAGTAGTCGTTTTTTAGACGTCCCATACAAATCAAGCAGGGAACCTGAGCAGAACGACGCCATTTTGTTTCAACTTATTTGCCTAGGACTCTACCCGGTTGATAACAAAAGCGACTCCCCCGCATAGCTGGCGAATGTGACCCGGCAGTGGGTCTACTTTTAGGTTAATTTCTGCGTAACCCATTTAGGATTACAGGCCTGATATTCATCATCTGCCAAGTCTTTTCCCAACTATCTTGGAGGTCTGCTTCCAGTCTAATCGAATGCAGCCTAATACAATTATTTTACATGGAGCGACTACCTATCTGACCTACACAACCCGTTTTGTACTGGGTAAAACGATACCCCATAAAGGTGTGATGATATGTTTTTATGAACACAAGGATTATTACTATTATATAACATAATATCAAATACCCCTGAACAAAGTTCGTTGATTTTGTCGGTCTGCGTGTGAATACTCCTGGTGAAAATTGCCGATGGATCACGTTTGACGCTTGGCAACTTTACAGAACTTATCGGCAATTTAACAGCCAACAATAGCAATAATTTGTTGTCCTTCTTGGAATTTTGCGCAGAAATTGTTGATTCCATTCTCTTTCTGGTAGAACTGAAATCATAAATCAGTTATTTTGTAATAGTCCATCATTAAAAGATGATATTTTACGTCTAATAATTAATTTAAAGTACCCTTTTCGGCTTTCCAATATAAATGAAGCGACACATTGTATTTCTGTTGTAAAATTCGCAGGTTTTAAGGTAATTTCTTGATGCACCATGTCATCCAAAGTTGTTCTTGGGACTTTGGAGTGATCGAAGAGAAAATGTAACATGAATGAGTCAATCGTTACAATCTTTGAGCAGATACTTACAGGGCACACCACTGGCCTGAAATAAAATTGTAGTTTTAGGAATAGGTTAACCTTATCATTGTTTAGCACTATTACACAAAGTCATTCATAAAATGTCGTTTATGTGAATGAAGTCAACGATGTAAGGTGAATAGCACCTTAGGCATGACTAATTTAGGGATCATTCAAACTGCTCAACCACAAAATATTCACCATTTTGGTACTGCATACAATAGTCTTTCATTAACTAACCGAGTTCGGTAAATTTTGTTTTAAATCCTTTGGCCCCACCAATCAATAAAAAGTTATTTTACCTTGGATCTGTGTCACAGTTTTTCACTTCAATGTCTTCTTTGCTCTCGTTTTTTGAGCAATCAGTAGCATTATTTGTGCTAATGCTTGTTTTACTTTCCAGAAAGTGAGGATTTTTATATTCCATAACAATTTCACTGCTCCTCTTTAAACACAGGTCCTGAAAAATTGCAACAAATGTTAAGGTGTTCTTCATAATCTATTTTAAAACTGTATTGGTTAAAATTATATACCTTTTGATTGACGAATGTATCTTCTTCCTTACATAATTTCTTCCTATCGGCGTTTATTTCTGCAAAATTAAAAGTTCATTAATAAAATGCCAAAACAAATAAACTTGTTTGAATATTCTTATTACCTTGAGCTGATAGTTTATTTTCACGATCTCCACTTGCTAAATCTGTATTTCCGTTTATATTCTTTAGTTGTCGTTTTGGGATCTCAGTATTAACATCGAATTCCCTCTCAGGTTCGTAGTCACCACTTGCAATACTGCCTTTTCTTACAACATCTGTTGCAGCAAATTAATATAATGTTAGTATTTTAAACAGGGAAAGCTTCAATGTAGATACAAGTAATCTTCGGAATTATTGACTGATTCCAAAAATTCTGTCACTAGTGGGAAGCTACAGTATAACCAGAATGGTACGTTTTGAGATAGGTTCATTTTGAGAATGGTACGTTTTGCGTACGGGGTGCATTTTGCGAGAGGTACATTCTGCGACTGAACCCAAGTGTCATAGGCTCCTTTGGAGTATAATATCCATCCATAACGGGAGAGCTTAATTAATTAGAACATCATCTTATCAGTACCTCTTATTAAAAGGCTGTTACGAAAATTAACGTCTACTTACACCACACATCAATCAATATGTTTAGGGCTATGATCATGTCTGTCATCTTAATCACGTTCAGCGCTCAACGCTTTTAGTGATTCGTGGTACAAGTAGAACAAATCAAAGCTCTTGACAATCTATAGGAAGTCGGCGAATGCAGTTGCTGTGGTCGAAATAGGCTAGATGGTATCATCACCATCATCAGAACGAATCAAAAAAGCTAAATCAGAATAGACCCTATTTTGGTACTAATTTTGTTGTAGAAACTTTACATGTTTGTCTTACCATAACAACGGCAACTTTTGCAGATACTACGTTCAGAATCGGATGCACGTAGGTTCGATCGATCGTTCGACCTTGCTTGTTTCGTGCAAACTGAGCATTGAGTCTTCGTTTTCATGTCTGTTGAGTCGGAAGGCATAAGGGCATTCTTTACCTTAAAATACAAATATCTTGTAATGTACATTACAAATAGCGTTAACATGAAGTATGCGTTCAGTTTGGATGTAGTTGACATAACTGCATCAAATAAACCAGCTATGTAATAATAAAGCTGTGTATTTTATTAATCATTAAATTAATGTTCAAATGTCATTTCATTAAACAATGTTTTTAATTTATTTCCGTGTATTCATGCCAACAGGGCAGAAAAAAATATGTAAGCGCCCATAACACGAACTTTACATTTGTTTTGTGTATAGTGCTCTATTTTATACTATCTAACTGTAGTTTGCATTCTGATCTGTCTTGAGGCCTATTCGATCCAGATGCGACGGCTTGTGCATGTTTACGTACGCGCGGCGCGGCGCGCGGCGCGGCCGGCGACGCGATCCGCACTAAATTCAAACGTATGGCGGTGTATGAGTGCGTTCACGGAGAAGCGAATTTATACGCGATTGCTTGAATTTGAGGCGGCGGCCGCGGCGGCGAACGCGGCGGCGGCCGCGGCGACGGACGCGGCGATGCACGCGGCGGTTTATTCTCGACTAGCTTTTGCCCGCGACTTCGTTCGCGTGGAATAGTGACTTCCGGCAGATTTTTGGTTTATCTCGCGAAAAAAAAAAAAAACTTTATTATTATTATTATAAATGGGCTTGCTCTTGACTTCAATCTTGCCCTAAGGGCATAGATGATGTCGACGATGGAACGAGCTTACCCAGTAGAAGCCTGTTTACTCGCGACTTAAACAGATTAGGGTTATATGAACTCGGAAAAACCGACGCAGGCAGGGAATTCCACTCCTTGGCTGTGCGCATAATAAAGGACCCAGCAAAGCGCTTCGTTCGAATGTGTGGAATGTCGATTAGGTATCGGTGGTACCCTGCAGTACGTCTAGTCTCCCGATGGAAGAAGGGAGATGGTGGGATCAGCTCGTGGAGCTCTTGCGCACACTCCCCGAAGTACAGCCTGTAGAAGACCGACAGACATGCGACTTTGCGACGGTGGGCCAGGCTATGTAGCTTGTTAACCAACTTTTCGTCACCAATTAGCCTCCTGGCTCTGCGCTCTACAGAGTCAAGTGTGGCAAGCTGGTATTTGGCTGAGCCATCCCAAAGGTGACAGCAATACTCCATGCCAGACCGGACTTGAGCTTTATATAATACTGAAAGCTGTCCAGGCTTGAAGTACCGCTTAACCTTGTTTAGGATGCCCAGCTTTTTCGCCGCAGTTTGAGCTTTCGACTCGATGTAGGCGCCGAAGTTCAGATTCGCGCTCAACTTCGTGCCAAGAAGCTCGAGACTGTCAGTAACTTGTACAGACGCACTCCGGAAAGTAGGGGCCAGATTAAACGGACTCCTTTTGGCGGTGAACAGACACACTTGTGTTTTGGTGGCGTTGAAATCTACCAGATTCTCGTCACCCCACTCGGAGACAAGTCTTAAGGCTGAATTCGTTCGCTCTACCATGGCCTCTCTTAATGAACGTACTTCATCACCACTGGCTTTTGCGCTGGATGTATAACTCTCCATGACAGTGCTGTCATCTGCGTACCCAACAATACCAGGAACAAGGAGGTCATTGATGTGCAGCAGGAAAAGTGAAACTACCCTATCAAACAAACTATCCTATTTCCTTTCTCAAGTTCCAATCTATGTCTGTACCAAATTTCACACAAATCGGTTCAGTAGTTTAGGCGTGAAGCAAAGACAGACAGACAGACTGACAGAAAGACAGACAGACAGACAGAGTTACTTTCGCATTTATAATATTAGTTAGGATGAAGCGATGCCCGCGACGGAACTTAGCCTTGAAAATTCGCGGCGGCCGCCGCCGCGGCCGCCGCGCCGCGTCTCTATGAACACCGTCGTACATTGCCATACGTTTGTGTTTGCGCGAACGATGATATCTGCCGCTGCACGCATCGCCTGTCCGTGAACACAAAATTCGCTCGACGCGTCGCCGGCCGCGCCGCACGCCGCGCCGCGCGTACGTAAACATGCACTTTAGAACTACAGATGAGGCGTCGCGGGCAAAACTTTTATGTTATTTAACATGTTTAGGAGATGTAAGACCTAACCGAGACTATGCAACATATATGTTAATTTCGATAAATGTCTAAGAAATAAAATAACAGCTCTATGCGTTTGCTTGTGAGTAGAGACATGCGTAATAATTTCTTTACTTAATCTTAATTATTTGGAATCATACGTCCATAGTCCAAGAACTGGCAAAATAAATTATGTGCAGCGAGATGGGCAGGACGACATAATGGTCATCGGGAGAAAAGCCTGGATCAGGCTGCCATAGGACCGTCGAGATTGGTACAAGAAAAGATATGCCTATACCAGTGGGTGAATTCAGGATGAGGCAGCGTGGGTCAGGCTATCGATGATGATCTGTTAAAATCGTTGGCGTTCAAGCGAGAAAATAAACAATATGCGTAAATAATTTAATCTAGGTTACTCAGTTAAATTCTCAAAAGTCTTTATAACGAACAAATGTGTCTGTAGAGTACTACCCCATGTTACCTATCGTAAAGCGTTAAAAGGGGAACCCCAATTGCACACTTGCAAAGTAGTAAGGCCTAGCGAGCTGCCTTGTTACTCCATTTGCTTACTAATGCTAAAACAATTCTTCGTCACTACTTTTTATGTTCTGAACACTTGAATTTATTGACATGTAGCGAAAGTGTACTATTCCTCTTAGCAGTACGGCCATGTCTGAGGGCCATGTATCGTTTTGCATCCGGACGCTGTTGTGACGAAATAACTTGTGCAAAGCGAATACTAATATAATATAAAACCGATCTGATTAGTCTAGTAGCGATTAATGGAAGATTGCGTTACCTTTCTTAACATATCTTAAAGAAATATAGTAAAATTAAGGCGTTTAAAATCTTTTAAAAATTGTAAAAGTTTAAAACTCCATTAAAACTCTGACAAATTGTGACCATCAAAAACACACTGAAAATTTAAATGTCAGATGTCAGAACTTAGTAGAAGAATAAAAGATTTTAAAGCTTTGTAATAGAACCTCTAAACCATGGCCAGTGTAGAGGCCTGCGTGAGAGGGACCAGGAGATGACAAGAGACCGTGGGAACGGTTGCGGATTCTGATTTTGGTCATAGTATTTTGGTCAATTACCCTTTTACTTGGATATAGCTGCACCAGTTCAAATACATTAAGGTTGATGTTCACGGTAGCCCGCGAAAATTCAAATTTTCTTACGTTTTCGATTTGCAGGCCAGTGCTAGGTTGTATGTTAGTGAAAATATGATTCGCGGGTGTAAGACGTATGCAGTTACAGAATTATAATCATCAAAATCATCATTACAACCCTCCAAGTTCATGTAACTCTCAAGAATCACCTTTTGATGAAATAATCATTCTTGGGAGTTACATGAGCTCGGAGGGTTGTATTAATGATTTTGATGATTATAATTCTGTAACTACATATGTCTTACAGCCGCGAATCAAATGTTCATCAACATACAACCTATCACTGGCCTGCAAATTGCAAAAAACTTAAGAAAATTTGAATTTTCGCGGGCTACCGTGAACATCAACCTTAGGGGAAATATCCTTTACTATTATGAAGAAGGTGGGGAAGTGTAAAGAATGATATTGAAGTTGCTTATAATAAAGTAAGTACAGTAAATGCTGAGAGTAAATGATTCATAACCGATGTCAATCAAGCTTGGTGGTTACTGTCAGTGGTAGACATTATTGCGGATGCTATTTACCATTTACTATCCTTTTAAAAAGAGCATTTAAATTGGTAAAGGCATTAGTATGATGAAGCAAAACAATGAAAGAAATGAAAGAACTGGATACGCGACCTTTGCTTAAGAGGACAATACTTCAGGCTAACAAAAAATCATAATATTACACTGTAATTCCTGAAGGGATATGAATATATGCATCCCATATAATACACCACTTTTTTCCCAGTGTGTTTTTGCCTCCAAAAAATCATTAATTAAAATCAAACGGCAACATGCTGAATAACGGGTATGAGTACCGAGAAAGCTGTTAATATTTTACTGACTTTATGTGTGTCTCGTTCGTGTCAGTCATTTGGTATAATCATCCTGTTTTACTGGACTGTTCAAGCATTGGCAATAGGCCAATCTTATTATTGGATCTAATTAAGCGAAAAACGAAGTGTGATTAGTTATTACGTACATACCTGCTTGCAGTTTGTTTTTATTATACCAGGAGCAGCTTATTGTACTCGTACAAGTTGTAGAAACTGGTCGATGATGTGTCTTTTGTACTTATGCGCACCATAGGTATTGAAAAGGTATTTCATTACAAAACAAAGTATATCGAAGTGTCTAGGCACCAAAGACTATGGTTGTATAACTGGACCGCATAACCAATAGATATCGTAATGCACACATTTAGTCATCATAGGTAAGGCAGTAATTTTCCCTCCTACACAATAAGTGCAGTTTATTTATTTATTTTGTAATAAAGTACTTAAAATGACTTCTGTTATATAGAGCTTTCGTGATGGAGAAATAAATATTATATTTTCGTTTCAAATAGCTTATTTATTTGAGCAGTGTATATGTTCATTTCAAATGGCTTACGTACTAATTTTGTCTTTGAACAAGTAACTAACATTTTTCTTATTTTCAATTTATAATAATAGTAGGTCTAAAATAAATGCTTGCAACTGAGTTCATCGTTTTACAAGCAACAACTTTACTTCATCAACCGTTAATGCTAATTCTAATTCTACTATAACAACCAGTATCCCATATCTTTTATCAGTATCTAATCACCAAGTGGCTTCCTACCACAGAATCAATCGAACCATAACAAATTGTTGCCTCTAGTAATCTTAAGCACAATATCAACATCATTGATTTACGTCATACGTTATTATTTTCTGGACACATAACGTAAATTACTCCATTGTCACATAATTAGGTAGAACAAGGAAAGTGGGCTAGCAAAACTTATGTAAGACGGCTTCTCGCGTATTAGTAACATATTGTAATCGAAAAACATTGTTTTAGGTAGAATTTTCTTGAGAAAGGGACCGTGAACGTAGTGAATTGTTTTGAACTAACAAGGAATTTGTGTACTTCATGAAGTTCATGTATGTCACCACAGCAATTAGTCATGATTTTGTTTAACAATGATTTGGAATGTTGAAATGTAGTTTTAAGTGGCGCTGGTGACAAAAATGTTGCAAGTGAAAGGTTTGACTTAGGGTTTAGGATGTGTATGTGATGGAGGAGGGTTAAAATGTATGTGACCAAAGTAGCGATAAATAAAAACTATGTTGATGGATGGAGGGGGAGAGGAAGTCTAAATGAAGATGAATGGATTGTGTGAGGAATGATTTGTAAGAAAAGTGAGTGAATAAGGTGACAGTTTGTTGGGGAGAAGAAAAGGAGTTGCGCCGATCTCATGTTTAGTAATCTCGGAGAAAGGAAAGAAGATGAAGATTTAACAATTTGATTACCTTTGCGATATCGGGTTGAAGTTTGATGTTCACCAAAACGGCGCGGTTGATGATGGTATGATTCATAGGTATGATTAGTCTTGCTGTTAATTTAAATAATTCTAACGCAGTAGGTCGTCGGTTTTTCCGAGTTCATATAACCCTAATCTGTTTAAGTCGCGAGTAAACAGGCTTCTACTGGGTAAGCTCGTTCCATCGTCGACATCATCTATGCCCCTAAGGCAAGATTGAAGTCAAGAGCAAGCCCATTTATAATAAAAAAAAAACGTGTGGCACTCGGAGACTGCCGCGGTAAATCTATTGCATAGCATTTTTTTATCAACATGCAATAATAGGTATAAATAATTAGGTATTAATAGTGTAATTACACACCAAAATAATTATTCATTCAAAAAAATTGAACAAAAATAACGATATTAAGAGTTTGATCTTCGAATTTCGCGCGATGTACATTACCTATATAAATCAAAACTAACCTTCATAGACTAACTAAGCTAGTAAGAAACTCTATGACAGAAAATTTAAAAGAAAAAGTATTGACAGCCTGACGTAAGTGTCATAACATTGAAAAATATGAAAATTATTTATTTTATTTTAGATATTTTTTAAGAAAACGAATCGTTTTAGACCGATTCGCAGAATAGTAATGCAAAAACCAATAAAACTTATGATAGATGCGTACTAATAATAAAATGAATGTTTATAGAGTAGGTACTCACTCCTCACTCATTTTCTTTCACTATGTTTTCGTGACTTTCTTCATTAATAAATGCACTTTGTTTATTCATATTTAAAACACTTTGTACACAAATTATACGAGTAAGAATATTTTAGAAGGAGAAAGCAGAGAGACAAACAATTATTTAATTTGACAACCTCAGTTGACAACTTTGTTATTTTCCGTAACCATAGCAACCTGGTTGAATCTTGAATGCTGAATATTTTTGTTAGGAAATCTCTGGATTCGCTCCCACGCTCAACTCAACTCAAGGCCCGCGATAGAATCTATGCAATAGATTAAAAAAGAAAAAAAAAGTAGGTACTTCCTATTAAAAGTCTGTGTTTTTGCGGTCTGTCACTGAATTTCGTATTTAAAGTCAAAAATTAAGTATATCTGATAACTCTCATAGCCTGCAAGGTCCCTAAACAAGCAATAATTAAATTATTGTAAAAAATTCTAGTAAATCTGAAGAAAAAAACCATTATATTAGCATCGTTGACACATATAGTTCTTGTAAAACCTACTTCGAGCACAATTTCTTCACATCAGGAAGCTCTCTTATAATGCTATCTATCGTCTGCGGTTGTATTTTTGTTCGCAAACTGACGTAAGTGTATCAAGCATCTAAAGTTATTCAATACCAATCTATTTAGTGCTTACTACGTCGACATCGACGTTTATATTGCTGTCTCTCTTATCACTATGGGTGGTGATAGAGAGGACAGTTCTATGTCGATTCGTGGTTGTTTCTTTGGAATGGTAATGAATACTTTTATGGCTCAGTAAACAACGCAGCGCCTATTTATTGCATGCAGTGTTGATAACCGCTGGACGCCGCTGAATGTAATGAGAATATTTACTAAGTGATAGGCGTGCAAGCATGATATAACCCGTATTAGTGAGCACGGTATAGTGCCTTATTAGGTTTTATATTGATCATCGTTGGGTGGTTAATTATGATAGGAAGAAATTGTAGTACTTTTTCTTGAGGTATATTTAAATTGTTTGATGTTTTTTGGTTTTAAATACATGCTCTACCAAAACGCACTGGGCCGACACGACATGGTAGATGACGGCCCACTTCCTCCCGCAGATAGGAGGCCTGTGTCCCGACACAGTGAGAACTTTACAGGCTGACTGTGCTTATGCTATGCTATGATTCTAATTTTAAAAGTTGTGACTTGAAGCATTTATAACAACCAGGCTTACCAAACGATATGATATTACCCAGTACCAAATGGGTTTTGAAGGTCAGGTAAGCAGTCGCTCCATGTAAAAAACTGGTATTCAGACTAGAAGTCGATATCAACATAGTTGGGAAAACTAGGCAGATGTTGACTTATAGGAACACTTTCGTTTATAAAGACAATGATGAATTGACTTCTTCTTCCTGCCCTTATCCCATGTCATTTGGGGTCGGCGCAACACGTTGTTTTCTTCCATTCCGCCCTGTTAGTCGTCACGTTATCATTTATTCCTTTTTCCTTCATATCACCCCTCACACACTCCATCCATCTTTTCTTTGGTCTTCCTCTCCCTCTCCATCCATCCACATTTATATTCATAACTTTTGAAAATGATGAATTGACGTTAACTGAAATTAGAATTGAGACAGAACTACTTCATAGCTGTAAAACAATATTCATCTGGTTATTGGTAAAATATTACAAAAATCTGTAGCTCGCTTTGATATAATTTCCCCGGCATGCACCGTACCCACCCCCCTAGCCACCCACATATAAGTGTAGCGTGTAGTTTCACTCGCCACATTCGATACTCAGCCTTCGAAACGAGTGTATCATTCGATTTTTTTGTTTTAAATCGATTAGGAATCGAGTGATCGTGCACTGGTGCTTTAATTAGACGCAGTGGTGTTAATTACGAGTACATCGAAAATGGCCTTCAAGGTAAGCTTTAATATAAGAACAAGTTATTGTAACAAGTTTTCTAAAAACATATTTCGAAACAAAAAAGAGGAGTAAGAGTTTTCACCGACTTTAAAAAATGGGGAAGCTCTCTATTCAGTTGTATTTTTTTAAACCGATTAGTAAATTCCTTTTTTATGATACTGATTACTTTCCGATTGGTCCCATGGCATCAACAATTGGTTTTGTTGTTGGGTTTTTTCTTCTTGACCTATGTTGACATGGTGGTCCTTAATATCCTTAAATCTTCTAGTTACAGGGTTAAATTGATCCACGATAAGAATAATCGTAGTAATTATACCTACTAATAAAAACAGTAAAATAACAATTCCCAAAAAAAATTGGAAAACCCTGAAAACGACATTATCCGCCTTATTACAAAAGGTAGTTAAACCCGGTTTAACTTAGACCTGGTTTATCTCGTATGCTGTCACTTTCTTTTGAATATTATTGAAGTGAGACGTCATGCGAGATAAATCAAGTCTAAGTTAAACCAGGTTTAACTACGTTTTGTAATAAGACAGATTATGTTTTGTCCTTTAGTTCGATCGTGCACATGAAGATTAGGGTGAATAAACGATTAAATAACAAAAAACAAAATATGTACCTCGTTTTTACAAGGAGTGGTAAAGCGCTAGTGCTGGGCTGGAGGCGTGTAAGTACTAAGTAGTTAGTTACTTAACTACTAACCCTGGAGTTTTGGGTTGTGCCCGGCAATAGGCTCGCCGTATATTGTATGAGACTGAAAACCTTTCGGGGATTACAGGCGTGATGTTACAGGCTCGTTAACACTAATAATCTTACATCAGCTAGGTGTAAATTGAGAACCCCAAAGAAAAATCCAAAAAACCCAAGTTTTCGAGGTCAAAAAAGACATCGAACCTGAATCTAGAATTTTACAAGACATCTCTTCTGACTAAAATATGAATACACACTACCATTTTGATTTTACAATCAGCATCAGCTTAAAACGTTCCCACTGCAGGGACTCAGGCTTTGTCTCTAGAAGAGGGATGGGCTATAATCCACCACGGGGGCCCAGTACGAGTTAGTACTACTAAAATGTTTACCAAGACTGATTCGTTGGTCTAGTGGTCGCAAGACTGACTGCTATACATGAGGTCTTGGATTCGATTCCCAAATCGGGCAAGGTTATTGGGTTTTTCCATTAGGAATTTTCAGTACCTGCCACAGTGTCCAGATTATACTAGTTGGTACATGGAACTTAAAAATAACTGGCTAAATATGGGTGCACTAATGGGTACCCTTTGGGGATTGCATTCGTAATATAATGTTATGTAACTTATTAAAATCACCTCCTTGTCAACGCCATTCAAAAGGTCCATATCACAGTACGAACATAGTACCTACACATGAGTTCATTAGAACTTCAAGTGAAAACAAAAGTGGTACTTAACATTACACAGGCATAAACAAAAACTGATTCTGGATAACCATCAATGGAGTCTTGAAAGCGTGTGGGAGAAAATTGGCAAGAAGTGTAAAAACACACGATTGTTTCATTGAAGATAGCTCGAAACATCTGTTGTGGCATTGTTTTCGAGTTCAGAGTAATCATCGCTGAATGTGAAAAACTATTCGATTCTTGCTTTGTTTTGGTTTATGTTTTGTTCGTATGTAATGGTGATAGAGGAATTTGTAATGAGGTGTTTTATAAGCTGCTAGCTTTCGTATTTATGCGGGTTCGCTCGTATGTAAGCCGGAAACTAACTCACAGGAATTTGAAATGAAAATGAAATGAAATTATTTATTTCAGACACATGATAAAGGTCCATATTATGTTAGTAGGTACTAACAGTGGTGATAATTTACTCATCACCATATTCCTGCCCTTGTCCAATGTTACTTGGGGTCAGCGCTACACATCATTTTCACCCACTGTTCTCTGTCAACCGTCACTCTATCAGTTGCTTCTTTTACTTTCATATCATTTCTCACACAATCTATCCATCGGCATCGTTTCGTTGGTCTTCCTGTAAGTTGATGGGTGGGGACCCATCAACTTATAGTTTACTACCGATAGTAAAGTTCTTTTCAGGTCATGGGCTTCCTGTATATTTGCAAGCTTTTATTTAACCTGCCTTGTTAGTTAGTCCATACAACTGAATTTAAAACCAGTTGACTCAGTACCGATTATATTTTACGACAAGGAAGGCTGAGATAAATATTTGTTTACATTTTCAGGGTGCTAATCCCGTACTTTTAAAATACTTCGCATTCTAAATAAGTTCCATCAATTTGTCAGAAACACCTTTAATTAACCATAATAATTTAATTGGTACTTGATTTTTGTCAGTTGTCCTCCAGGAGTGATTTTCATGGTAAAAATAAGAATGTAGAGCCACACTATAATTATAAAAGTATTCAAAACAGAAAGTAATCGAGGGTTCCAAGATTGACCATCTACCATTTTATACAAAACTATAAAATCCATAACATCTCATGAATGCCTGTAAAGATTTATCTTTATGTTAACGCTAGTGTATAATTTAGATTATTAATTAACTGGCATAGTCGTAATTAAGATTTATATCAAAGAGGAAGGAAGCTACCATAGTAAGCTTAGTTCAACAATATCAAACAGGTGTATAAACCGGAGTTTATGAGCGAATATGGTGCTTAAAGAAAGATTATTCTGTTAAGTAAAACATAATTTCTTTAAAGTTATTAAACTATTACTTTTTATAGACTTGTAGCGATAGTTTTAAAGATAATAACAACAGTAAAACGAAGATAGGAATTATAGAAGAGAGCGTCCCCGTAGAGGGAAAATTAAATAACTCTGATTTTGTAGTTTTGAGATAAACGCGATTTAGTGTTTTTTTTTCAGTTAATGTACATTTGTTAAAAAATGTGAGACAATTTTACTGTGGGTAATTTTATATTTGGTGGACCTGATTACCTTTTATATTATGCTTTAACGAAGTGAACTCTGTCTTTAACTATAATTTAACAAAAAATAAAAAATCAAGTTGTTTAATTTTCCCACAACTGTTATTTATAACGTAACTACAGTTAGCTACTTATTTCGGCTATTTATTTAGTTTTCCTACAAGCTAAATATATTGGTAGAGTAAAATTTGGAGAAATAAATGCAGTTATTGAATTTATCAAACTCGAAATATTTTAAAATGTAAAATTTTGTGGCTTTGTACGTTATTATTTCTTTGATATTTTTTTAACTATTATTGGTCTCATATAAAATAAAAGCTGTATTATGATATTAATAAAGTTATTTTAAGGAAGAAATTGAAAAGTAGAATAAAATTAAGCAAAAGTGTATTGTAATCAGATACTTATCTTACCACAAACTTAAAAAAACAAACAAAATTACACCAATTATAACAAGTGGAAACAAATTAACTTAAAGTATTCTTTCAAATCAAAACAGAAAATAATTTGAATCCAAATAATAACATTATAATGTTATTATTTGGATTCAAATTATTTTCTGTAGTGCTCTAAAATCAGAGACCTAATTACGTAAGGCCCTATTCTGTGTTAAAACTCAAAAAATTAAGATTGTTTGCACCTAAGCCATAGGTCAGTACTCAACTAAAAAATTAACAGCAAAACAAAGGTACCTACAACAATCATTATAAAACTTTAAAACGACTCAATTCAATTACAAATATTTCGTAATAAGGTAGGTAAAATACAATTTAAATAAAACGCAAAAAAGAATCCTGCCAACAAGCAAACAGGGTAAGGAAAATACTAGCACAGCAGAACTCTGCTGGACCTGCAGTGCTCCGAAAACCTGACAACACGCTTACCACTACTCCAGAAGAGGCGATGCGCGTCCTTATTGATACTCACTTCCCAGGTTGCGTTTTCACACCCACAATTGACTGGACTGAGGTAAACCAAACTTCAACAGGAAACGACTGGAATTATGCCCACCATGATGATCACGCTGGAGGAATTCCAGTGGGCGATCGGGTGCTTCCATCCTTTCAAGGCGTCCAGTCCGGACGGGGTGTTCCCTGCATTACTGCAATGGGGTGTGCCCTCCGTTGCTGTAAGACTGGTGCCCATATTGTGGGCGTGCCTGGCCTTTCGGCACATCCCGAAAGGATGGAGACAAGTGAAAGTCATATTCATCCCTAAGCCAGATCAGCCTGACCTTCTTTCTCCTGAAAGCCATGGAGAAGATAAATGCGAGAGAGAGCAGAGGGATGGCGTTTTAAAAGCAATACCTTTTCACGCAAATCAACACGCATATTGCGCGTGTAAATCCACTGAATCCGCTCTTCATGTAGTGGTTGGCCGGATAGAAAAAGCGATACATCAGAAGGGCACCTGCCTGGGTACTTTCATAGATATCGAAGGAGCCTTCGGCAAAACAAACTTCCCCAGCATCAGTGCCGCTCTCTTTCGACACGGGGTGGAACAGGTACTGATAGACTAGATTACCAATATGCTTAGCAAACGAGTCGTCCGCCTTGGTGCAAAGCAGCAGTCAGCAGTGATAGCCAGGGGCTTTCTCCAAGGAGGAGTGCTGTCGCCCCTCCTCTGGAATCTGGTGATTAATGACCTAATCGCGAAGCTCAATGCTTTTACACTATTGGGTACGCAGACGATCTCGCCATCCTCGTCTCGCAAAAGGTGACAGGGAGAATCTGCAACCACTTAGCAGGCGCTACGCATAGTTGAGCGATGGTGTGCTGAGTTCGACCTCTCAGCGAACTCCACAAAAACTGACCTTGTCATGTTTACCCGAAAACGAATGCTAGGCCCTCATCGCCTACGTAAGCTACTCGATACTGAGCTCCAGGTAACCAACGAGGTCAAATACCTGGGAGCTATCCTGGACAATAAGTTAAATTAGAGCAGCCATCTTACCCCCTGCATGGGAAAAGGGCGTGAGTTTATGTATGTATGTGTGTATTTTGATAAAAAGCTAAAGAGGGCCTCATCACCTTTTGGCAGTGCAGGAGGATGATTGGTAAGAAGTGTGGCCTATCCCCTAAAATTATACTTTGGCTTTACTGCGTGTTAATTCGACCCATGATCACCTACGGGGCAGTGGTCTGGTGGTCCCGCACAAACTTAATAACAGCCATAAACAAGCTGCAACGTATGCAAAGGCTCGCCTGCAAGGCGATCACACGTTGCATGAGTATGACTCCGACCGCAGCCCTCGAAGCCATCCTGGGATTTCCGCCGCTCCACCTGTTCATTTTGCTGGAAGCAACGATGACGGCGGTGCGCCTCAATACGCTAAGACTCTGGGGTAAAAAGTACACGCAGCATACTGTGGCACTAGAAGGAATCCAAAGTCCCCCTGGTGAAAGCTGTTAACGATCGAGTACCCAAACAGTACGTATTCGATAAGAAATACAAAATACAACTCCATGAGGACCACCGCGGCGAGGGACTTAACCCTGCAGAATAGGGGATCGGACTGGGTCAAAATTATGATTCTGTTTAGTCCGTAAGTTAGATTCTCGAAAAATATTGATTAAGTGTTTTTTGTTTTATCAAATCAATAAAAAATAACGAAGATGAAACTCGTCAAAGATCTTGGAGTGGGGCTTGAAACGTCACTTGTGTCGTCAAAATGTACTATCATATGACGTCACACGAGTTTTCGAAGCACTGTATCGTCTTCATTTTAAGTTTACGTGAAAAAAGAAAAAATACGTGTCCAATAATTTTTGGAAATCTATCTGACGGACTAATTAGTTTTTTTTTGTCCGATCCCCTATTGAAAATTACACTATTAGGTACTACAGAAAATTATTCGCTAATTGATTTTAACGTACTGTATGTGGTTTTACTATTAAAAAAATGATTAACGAAAATACCTAACAAAAAACAATTTGTGTGACAAGCTAAAAGTAACCTTAATACTTCAACGTAAGAGTCAAAATTCAAATGAAAGCAGAAGAGTTATCAACTTTTCTCAGGTGCATTTTGTGATAGGGTAATTATAAACAACTTAATTTATTTAATTTTATTTGCCTAGCATCTTATAATTAATCATTATCTAGTTGTAGAAGAAATAGATAACATCAAGTATTTATAAATTAGGTACGTTATATCAGAATTCTGAATAGCAGAATTAAATAAGTAGAGTTATTTAGTTTTCCTAGAACTTAGTTAGCTTTGTGCAAGAATTTTTAAGTTGAGAAAAAATTCAACAACTCATGTTATTTAATTTATTTGACATTCAAATTATCACTGACCACAGTTATTGATTTATTTACTGACTTATTTATTTTTCCTTCAAAAAAATAGTGTTTGTCTGAAGATATTTATTATTCCATCTTTCCGACAAAAATGACTATATTTTTGGAACGGAATAAGATACGAAAATGCCTGTAAGGCTACAATATGCGGCATGTTTTAGGTGTTTTGAAAATAGGAAAATGTCAATATCGCCAAAATCGGAGTTATTTAATTTTCCCTCTACGGGGACGTGTTATTTTTTGCTTTTAAGCTTATTCGTGACGCGGTCTGTTCAGAACCACTATTTGTCACTATTTGTCTTTTAAATATCACGCATGTAATCTCTGAAGGGAAGGGCATAGGTCTACCTAATAATACACCCATGTCTTAAGTCGTCTTGTCAATTATCTGGGGCGCGTTGTCGCCTACTCCGCCTAACCAAGAACTAATCTATATTCCGTGTCTGCTACTGAAGAATCCTATAAGAGACTCAACAGCAGCACTTGCGACCACAAGGCTAACGAGTCTGCCGTTTTAAACATAACCATTACATTGTAGTTCTCTATCTATTGTTAATACCTGCTTATAGCATTAACCTAATTTTGCTTTCCAATTTTATTTTTTGTTATATTCTAAAACATCTACCAAATAATTTTCAGGTGGTGATCATAGCCCTGACGCTGTTCGCGTGCACACACGGCCGGGTGTTCTACAACCTGCGACCAATCAGGGGTCAATGGACCTCCCATGCAGACCTGCAGCCTGCCGCCACGATCGTGCACCCCGAGCCGAAGCACTACGAGCACCATCACATCTCGGAAGATGAACACGTTGATTATTATGTGAGTATGCTGAGTGATTTGTTAAGAAAAGTCTACGAACAGGACCAGACAGACGATTGCATATTGTAAGCGTTGGGTGAATGGTCACCATTGAATGTGACTGACAGCTGTTCATCGCCGTTTAGCTGCTAATTGTATTCTGTTTCAAGGGTTCACTTCGCTCTAAGAGATTCAGCTCGAAGGCTTTGAGTTTGACTTTCCTTCTTAGCTCATGGATACCTGGATACTTCATATATAGAGCTATCAGCTAATTTAACACCTCTTTTATTGAATTTTCAGTACCTTTCATAAGTACTAGTTTCAGGGCATGCCGTAAAAACATAGTTTAAGTTTTTTGCAGATCAAAAAAACTTCAAATATTTAGGTACAAAACCGCTTATCATTCCCGTATTAGTAACACTCTATTAACTCGTTGTAATTTCCTTAGAAGGTCATGCAGTGTTTTTTTAGACAGTAAGTAATCCAGTATTACGAAAATCGTTACAAGTGCATAATGCAATAACGTTGCGTCTAAGTATAATTATAACCGTTTAATTACTGCGCCAGTACAAACACGGTTAAAAGAAAATAAGAAAAAAATTGAGTGAAGTAACTTTGTTATACGTTATAACACATTATTGTTCAGTGTTGTGTAAAACGTTATCGATTTATGATACGAAGATAGCAATCGTAATCGATTCTGAATTATTATCTTCGGAAGTAGAAAGTATCTGTTGCTTTTGTGAAAGAATTCGAGTTTGTTATGTATTTAGTTAGAGTAAACTAACTTTATACATTAAAACAGATAAAAACAGGTTAATAAACTAAACTAACAATAAAATAAAAAAGGCACTACACGAGAAAGAAATGGCATTCCTCAACGCTTAGCGTCTGGCCACCAAAAGCCACCCCTTGGGTCGCGGGAAGCGTCAACTAAGCGGTTATCTATGTATGTCTATACAAAGATAATTTAATTATATTATATTATAATTTTAGTCTAAATCGACATTTACGGGTATCAAAATACTGTAAACTTTGATTTATATTCCAAGTGGCTTACTAAAAACCTTTCTGAATATCAATTTTTCATCGGTGAACATTGCATATACAAATAAACATAGCTCTTGAATGTTCTACAATGGAATTTGATACTAAACCCAATGGTTTGTGTTACGTTGAACACACTTTCTTCGATTTATGTGTTACACTTTTTTTGTATATGCTTGCTTGCTTGCTTTGTCGAGTACTGAAAAATGATGGCAAAACATAAGAATTAGAGTCTAATTAAGCAATAAGATAATGGCATATTAATTTCTTGTTGTAGATGGGGTTCTGGTGCTACTTATAAAGCATACATAAAACTGCTAAATGTTGACGCTGATATTATTGTTCTTTACCCGACGCGGCGACGGCAGCAAAGCCCAAAAGGAGGATTATTAAACGTTATATCGTTAAGTTTTACCACAAGCTTTACCACACATTAAATCATGCAAAAGTAATTTGTATGAATCTAAACTGTACTTGCATAATTTTACGAGTTGTAATCGTAATCCCAGTTGAATCATCAATGTTTATAGCAGAAGAAAATTCCTTGCGTAACCAGTCGTTACTTAAACGGGAAATGTAAATCCGCAATAACCATAAAATTTAATTTCTATATTATAAAATAATGATGTTTAATTACATTGATTCGAATATTTTTTACACATTACTACACCACGTACATTACATTACGTATTCAAATTAAGCTTAAAACATTCACCATAATCGTTTCAGTAGTAAATCGTCAGTAAAATTATGAAATCTTAACTGTACGCCGTAAAAACGTACCATAAAACAAGTAGTTAGGTAAACATCAAAATATCGATACTTCCTAACCAATTTCCCTCTAGTAACAATGGCTTGTTTGAAAGCTACTTCGAACAAAGTATACATAAAAACTTCACATAGTTAAGTACATATTTGTATTTAAGTGTATGTCTATTTGTGAATGAGCAGGAATTGCGACAAGATCGCGTTTCCTGTGCGACGTTCCGCTTGTTGATGAACTGTGGGCATGCGCAAGTTAACGGTGCGAGGTCTAAGGCCTAAAACACACACAAGCGACGTAAGGCGAAGGCACGGGGCAGGCGCAGCGCAGACGTGGGACAGATACGGCGCAGACGCGATTTGAATTATATCAGAAGAGGCGTGGAACAGGCAAGAAACGTGAATTCAATCGGTTGTTGAAATCTCGCTCCGGTGCAAACCTCACACCGTTTCGTTGTCTGCGCCGCGTCGCTTCAGTATAATTCAAAAACGTCGCCTGCATACATTTTGTATGAAATCGTTTTGAAGCGGCGCATGCCTGCGCCACGCCTGCGCTGCGTCTGCCCCGTGTCTGCGCCTTACGTCGCTTGTGTGTGTTTTAGGCCTAAGGTAGAAAAGAAAGGCGTTGTTATAATTGAAAAGTGCAAAAGTGATTTAATTTTCCAAAGTCACTTTCGATAAGTAAAGATAAAGGACGTGGTTCTGCCGTCATGAACAAACCTTCATCTCTTAGAAATTCAGTTTATAATATTAAATTAAAATAAAGTATCAATAAAATTAAAGTATCAATAGATTCAGTAAAATCTAACTGATATACCTACCTAAAACGTATGCTTGAAACAAATGGGACACTTTTTTTATCAGTGTTTGTATATGTATATTAGCAGAACTACCTTTTAAAATGTATGAGTACATTACAACGGGAAAAAGTTAATACTGGAAAACTTAATGTTTTATGTATTAGCTGTGTGACATTATGTCATTTCGCTCACACATTTTATGACCGCATAGATCTGTCAACAACGTTTGCCTAAAAGACATTTATCTTAAAACGCAAAACCCGTACCTAATCAAATCGTGTTTCGCTTAAGAATTAACAATTAAGTTATAGTATAGAAAAGTTGCGCAATCGCACGTGGTTCAAACGTTTTCACTGCATGCAACTCGTATAACGACACTTCCGAGGACTTCCGAGTTTACTATTTGCATGCGGGTAACATTTGACATTGGGGTTATGTAATAGTGTAGTTAACCTGCTTTTAGGGGAAATTGCTTTGACCTGCATCTTTCTGTTTTGATTGAGCGTCACGTTTTATTGATTTGTTTTTTTTTTTGTGTTATTGTTTGTTGACGAAACTCTCTTTTTGATATCTGCAAGCGCAGCAGATATCAAAATGAGAGTTTCATCAACCTGCCTCCCTCCTCCTCCTGCCTCCAGAGACAAAATAAAAGGTTAATGTCAGTAATCTTATTTAAAGAGTTATTTTTAAGTAGTTCTCCTGCTCTTGGTAAATGTCCTCCATATTTTTCACTTCTCTCGTTGCTGTGCCACTTCTCACTTATTAAAGAGGAAACCATTCTTTGGTCTATGGCCACCAGCTTTAAATTGTGTTTTGTTAAAATATTGAGTTTTAACTTTTACACTTTTAATTTTTCAGGCGTATCCGAAATATACCTTCAAATATGGCGTGAATGACTTCCACAGTGGTGACATCAAGACTCATCATGAGAGTCGGGATGGCGACGTTGTGAAAGGTATGGCTAAAAATAATATTTAGAGATGAATCAAACAAAGCCTACTATCATACAGTGCCTGAGATCAACTGGGCAAAGTCCTCCTTACACCTGATCCATCTTTCACGAGTCCGCGAGTTAGAAATGAAGCTCGTAGAAAATCGAGTTACTTCATATATTTTTACTAGCCTTTGCCAGCGGCTTCACCCGCGTGAAAATGTCGATTTTCCATACAAACTTTCATCCCCTATTTAACTTCCTTAGGGGTTGAATTTCGAAAAATCCTTCCTTATTACTTGTCTACATTATATAGGGAAACTCTGTGCAAAAATTTAGCTTTGTAGGTTCAAGGGTTTGGGCTGGGCGTTGATGAGTCAGTCAGTCAGTCAGGACTTCTCTTTTTATTTATATAGATAGATAGATATCATAATTAAAATATAAATTTCGGAATCCCATATTGCAGACCACGAGTAACTTTATTTTTATTATAACATACCTTCTACAAGCTTTTACCATAGATTTATCATAGTTTCTCTTTGCACTTTACTTTTGAAGAAACCGCCTTTCACTCATGCAACTATGCAAGCGCATGACGATGAAAAAATTAAATCTACAGATTTATTATCAACACAAACATAAATTCTTAGATTCAGAAACGCTGAATATTATGTTCAGAATACTGATACTGTACAGAAGTCCTCTCTCCATGACTTTTCATTACCAATATGGATCACTGCTCACTAGTCTTGTCCAGATCGTCTCACCATCTTCTATGAGGTCTGCCGCGACGCCTTCTGGTGGTGTCAGGGTTCCAATAAGTAGCTGTTTTGGCCCACAGCTCATTGGGCACGCGAAAGTCGTACCCAGCCCCACTTTAGATTAACAACTTTATGACCAACGTCAGTATTTCAGTAATCAGCTTCACCATAAAAAGGCTAACCATTATCAACTTGCATTCCAGGACAATACACCGTTGTAGAACCCGACGGCTCCATCCGTACCGTGGACTACACAGCCGACAAGCACAACGGCTTTAACGCAGTGGTCCACAAGACTGCTCCCTTGTCACCCCATGAGGCTGCTCATCTTCATCATTAAGCCATTGATGACGTAGGAGAACCAACTGGAGTTACAATTGAAACTTTCTGTAGCCCAAAGTAAACACTGCCTGCTCTAAAATTAGAATGGAATTGGAAGAAAGCATTATTTAAGATCAGGAATATTTTTTCTCACCTGCAAGAAGTAAAAATTATTTTGGTCTTTAAGTCATGAATGCGACTAGCACGGAATTTTTTGTTCCACTATTACTTTGGGCAGAAAGATAATCCTTTGAATTTCACGTTGGAGTAAACCTAAAAAATCGGATACAAAATTGATTGCGTGTTCAATTAAGGCCAATTTTCGATGTTTTTATCACTGGATTAGAATTAAGTGCTTACTATAAGTATTATTAGCGTGAAATACTTGCAAAATTGTTGTTATATGGAAGGAACAAGTCAAATCAATCGATCTCTAAGTTTTTTGATTGTTAAACCTTTTATTTATTTATTGTTAAATGTTTCCACAAGAAGTACCTGAATTAGTATAGATTTATGTTATATTGTTTATGTTATAGGAAGTTCTTTGTTGGTTATATTATTATCTTTTTTCTTTGTAACGTTATTGTTTTTATACGTCTAAGTAGCAATGTTGTCAAATAAATCGACGAATATTTTATACTGTTTGTTATTTATTTGTATAAAATAATGATATTTAAATTACTGAACGAAATTGTGATCCCAAAAACACGAAATATTTGGCCCTTTAGGTACTCATTTCATAGAAATCGATCCAGAAATAAAACTGGGCACACACTGAAAACTTGAACCATGGGTTTTAAAATAAATTCAAAATTATTGCTCAATATGCAATGCAAATTAATGATGTAAATTGGTCAAATAAAAATATTGTAAGTGTGGTACTTATATGGCTGTCCCACCGTGAACTACCAATTCGTAATGAGATTAAAAACGATAAGGACAGATACCAACTTGCATCTAATAATAATTTTGTGAAATCAACTTCTTAATAAGTGCCCAGTTACCAGAATACCCAACGTAATAATTAGGTACCTTAAATTAAATAATTTGTTTCAATTCAACATTGTAATAAATACCATACCACCTGTGTGAGAAAAATCTGAAGGACTGTAATACAATGCTATGATACATATGCAGAATATGTAAGGATAAATCGTTTGTGTGTACACTCACTAGCAATAATAATGTATACACTTGGCAATGTAAACTGACTGACTGTAAAGTGACTAAACACGATTTTCTCGTGAAATAACTATTGCATCTTTGAGATATGACCTACTTAATGATAATAATTATGGGTTTCAAACTAGTACTTTCGTTACGTAACATGAAAACGAAATCAATACAGTGGGCGAAAATTTCTTCTGAACGTTGCTAAGGGTATACAATATACATATTTTTGCTAGTGACTGTACCGTGGTTCTGTGTGAATAGAAACAATGGGATATCAAGACGTTTGTGATAACAATGGCACCCGTGGTTCTGTCCCCATGGGCGTTGGGTTTTCGCGCACCATAACTTCTTAATGTGCCTCTAAAGGCATAAAGCTGTCTTATCTATTCTTAGCACGTAGATTTGTAGTGTAGTGTAATCGTATTAGTTCCATATCGTATTTCATTTTCCTTTTCCTCGTTATGGGAAACCGTAAGGTGTGTGATTTAAAAGTTGGACTGGGTATTCAGAAAAATATCTTTCTAAGGGGCATCTTTGATGTGAGCTGGTTTCTAGAATCAGAAATTCAATTAGCATGACAAATGACAACCAGGCCATAAATTTCATGTTCCAGGAGCATATCAATTTATAAGACATCATGTAGCATCCTGAGGTTATACTCGTAATCATTGGGAGAATAGAATTAAACTGCATTTTCAACCACACTTTTTTGTGGTTAAAATTGGTGGGTTAAAATAGCACAGAACTAGTGTCCTAAAAGATAGCAGAATGGACTGAATCGATTCTATGAGAACAGGAACGAGGCTTCACGTGTGGAAGATAGAAGAAGTAGAGGATTATGGAACCCAAGCGTGAAAAGCGTGCTGGCTTTTGTAAAGAGGTTGCATAAGATCACTTGTAAAAGTTTAATGCTAATTTAATTCAAATATTTGTCTAATTCTTTGTCGAAATACAGGTGTTCGTAATTACTTCATTAGCCCTTTGTTTTTAGTCAGCTGTGAACACGAAACAAACGGACATTATGTTAATCCGACATTTTGTTATCGTGAGGATAATCAAATGTTCAATGGCTCATCTATTAGCTGAGACGTTTATTTAAACAAATTGTTTTTTCCCCTTTTTGTCTTTACAGACTGAGGTTTTTGGTTAGACGTTTTGTAATTATTCCTTTGGTTGAAACGAAAATTGGTGTTTAGTGCAGGTAATTTCTTGATGATGTCTTCTGGGAAACGTGGACTACTAACTAATTAGCTATTTATTACCTCATAGCTGGAAAAAGACTAGGAAAATATCCTAGCCTTTTATAGCTAGGTAAGGGATGGCTCCGAGTTAAACCGGAGTCAGCAAAGTACAACTACTTGTGTATTACATTAAGAGTATCTTATGAGTATAGAGATGTGCCGTTGCCGGAAATATTGCCCAAAGTGGGAATTTTGGTGGGAAGATTGCCGGGAGTGGAAATATTCGGGGAATATATCTTAATTATAAGTGAAATTCCTGCAACCTTGACCAGGTCATCGGTCCACCTAGTGGGAGGCCTTCCAGCGCAACGTCTTCCGGTTCGCGGTCGCCATTCCAGAACTTTTCGGCCCCATCGGCCATCCGTTCTGCGAGCAATGTGCCCTGCCCATTGCCACTTAAGTCTGGCGATTCTTCGGGCTACGTCGGTAACCTTGGTTCTCAAGCGGATGTCCTCATTTCTGATTCGATCACGCAAGGAAACTCCGAGCATAGCCCTCTCCATTGCCCTTTGGGTGACTTTGCCCGCTGGATGAGAGACGCACGGGACCGGTCAATGTGGCGACGCCTGGGGGAGGCCTATGTTCAGCAGTGGACGTCTTTTGGCTGAAATGATGATGATGAATGATGATGAAGTGAAATTAAGTACGGAAACTATCTAATACACTTATAATTAGCATTTATAGGCCCTAATCTACATTGACTGGCAACTTTGGCGATATTTCCAATGCTGCTGGCAATTTTGGTATTTTACCGGCAGTGGCAATATTGCCACCATGCAGGCACATCACTATATTCCAATTGTTGATTTATGCTGGTTTATTCATATGCATGCCTTGATTAATCACTATTTGCTAAACTCAAAAAAGTTTCAGTACTTACAATTACTTTCGCAGCAGAGAAAGAAACTCCTTTTTGTTCATCGATTAAAAGACGTGAAAGATACACAGACAGGGGTGACAAACCTTGTTTGTTAAGTGTCATTGATCGAATAGCGAATCAAATGCGTTATTTGAAGGTTTGTATTTAATGAGAGGACTCTTTCATTGTTCCGATGAGGCAGCGTCAACCTTTGGACACGGAGAACGTAGACCGAGAACCAACAACGACGGAGATTGGTCATAGTCTGGCATTCTTTGTTAGGGTTTAAGTAATTTGTTACGAAGTGTTTGGTATTTAGGAAAATATTTGTCGTGTATTGTGCAAGAGAATTTAAATTACCTACTCACAACATTTCTTAAGCTATTTAAGGTTATTGGTTTTACAGGGGGGTAATGTATATTACCCAATTAGTGAGAGCTTACGGAGATCAGAAAGGCGACTGCCTTTCTGATCCGCCTTGCTGATCTGCTCCATGTCAAATACTGGTAAGCATCTGCATCCAGCTAGACGAAGACATGCTGCACCTGTATAATTGGGAAAAGGCTAGGCAGTTTATGATGATTTAAGGCTATTGGATTGAACCTATTGAATAATAGTCGTAGAGAAGGATGGACCGATGATTTTACAGGTGGCCGGTACAGACTGTATACTGACGATTGGAGAGAGGGTGTAGTGGCGTAGTTTGGGAGAGGAATTATAGGTATATCTAGCAGGAAACTATGATAATTAAATGCCATTGAAAGAAAGGTTTTGTTCAAATGAACATAAACCTTTTGTCAATTACACAATAATATATTTAACTAGCTTTTGCCAGCGGCTTCGCCCATCGTGAAAATGACGATTTTCCATACAAACTGTCATCCCCTATTTACCTTAGGGGTTGAATTTCGAAAAATCCTTCCTTATTCCTTGTCTACATTATAAAGGGAACCTCTGTGCAAAATTTCAGCTATCTAGGTCCAAGGGTTTGGGCTGGGCGTTGATGAGTCAGTCAGTCAATCAGTCAGTCAGTCAGTCAGTCAGGACTTCTCTCTTTATTTATATAGATAGATAGATTTTCAATTGCCTCTTTTGCTTGCGAAAAATTATCGAAAAGAATACGATTAAGAATACGTGTCGTACCTAGTTTGTAATAATAACAGACTGTGTACTTTAGGTAACGTTCTATGAGATTCTACGCGTCAATACGCCATAAAACTTTAATAATTCCATAAAATCAACTAATTAGTCAACATAAATTCTGAAGACATGAGTTTCACACGAGATCAATAACTAAGATTTAGTTACAGGCGTGTATAAATTGTAGGTACGAGTTGCGTGTACACAGCTAGGTTCTTATCTACAGCGTGTGTACACGCCTATAACCGGTCGGTAATGAACGTTATGACATAGTAGCAGTTCCCACACTTCTTAACAGAAGGGTTGGGCTACGTTCAGAGTTTAGTTAACAATCAACTGTACCTGCAGCTCTGTCCGCCAGAAAGATTGATTCCTCTGTTTATGTCGCTTTCCTTTGGTTTTTCAGGATTTATTATTGACAGACTTGTTATTGTTATTGTCCTTTTTTTTTTTTTGGTGGGTGGAAAATCATCGAATGACCCCCCCCGCTCTTGGGCAGAGCGAAGGGGAGTGTCAGACTTCTACTGACTAAAAACCGAACCCATGTTCCTTCTTTGCCCTTGCGCCGAGGCCACGTCATCTAGTACAAAAATCCGCGGCCCCGACGGGATTTATATTTTTCCACTTACGAAGTCTACGACGTTGGAGATCGAATGGTGCGCCTCAAGTGAAGTTGGGCAGGACATCTGGCTAGACGCGGAGTGGACGATGGAGTTAGGTTTTGGTCAAGTTTAGGCCGAAGATTCCAGGACCATATTAGATCTCGTTAGGTCGACAATCCCTTCAAAACAATCAAAATAGCATTAAACATCAGAATGAGGGACTTGGAAGGTTGGCAGAAGAAAGGGAGGACAGGTATACCCAGCAGTTGGTGATTTTGGACTGATTTGATGATGATTGTTCCAGTGCCTCAAATACGAGTCAGTCTTGATAGCCTAATTCTGCTGCTGCGTAAACAGATATCTGCTTTTTTGTCCTAAATGGCTGCTGCCTATGTGCAAGTGCCTTCCTTTCATCCAAGTTTGGAACCAGCTCAACATTCATTCACTAAAGCGGCTAACATTCATTCTTACACTAAGTGTATGCCGTTTTATTCATAGGAAAGATAAACAATCTATTTATTCTAGTTATTGTCGCATAGCCTTGCAGTTTGTACAAAGTTTCATGTTAATTTTGTTGCCATAAATGGATCTTCTGTTTTGGTTTTGGTTTGCAGACCGTAAGAACCGATTTGATTCAGGGGCATGTTCGGTATTATATTACAAGTAGAGATACACTGACAAACGACAATATTACATGTAACAGTGCATATAATACAGGACTTTTGAAGAGAATTCTCAATACATTTCAAATCTCTAAGAATGCAGCCTCTCTATTAAAGAAAACTGTGTTTTAATTTGTTTCTGTCAGAGACGATTCAACTAATTTATACGCATAACTATTGACACATAAAAATCTCCAGACATTCATGCAAGATCTACGTGTTTGTGTATAATATCCAACTGCGGTCCACTTGTGAACTGGTATCCCAATAAGTTCATTGAATTTATATAATTAAAAAAACCGGCCAAGTGCGAGTCGGACTCGCGCACCGAGGGTTCCGTAAAAAAAATATATTTTGTGATGTAACTAAAAATTTATGGTTTTCGTAATTTTTCCTTTATCTATGCTATAAGACGTTGCTTCGTACCAAATTTCAAGATTCTGAGTTCACGGGAAGCACCCTGTAGGTTTTGATTCCCTTGCAAGTGTCGAAAATTTGCGGCATAAACGGCTGTATCTTTTGATTGCGTTGGCTTAGAAGTTTGATTTTTTCACAGCTTCAAGGGACAGTAGACCTGAGTAATTGATATAAATTTCAGCTTCATACCTCCACGCGTTCCTGAGAAAAAGGGTCTTGACAGACGGACGGACGGACGGACAGACGGACAACAAAGTGATCCTATAAGGGTTCCGTTTTTTCCTTTTGAGGTACGGAACCCTAAAAATGAGGTTTAATCATGTCTTGTATTCCAAAATTCTGCATAAATAACGATTTTTCATACTAACTTTAGTCAACCGATGTAAACAATACATATGAGATTTAGTAGATAAGTAAGAGGAGACAACCTTCACGTCAAATGTCAAAAATAAGAAGCAAATAAGAAACTACCAACGCTAACACCCGATAAATACACATCCTAATTAAACAAACAAAACCGAATAAGACGTCATCTAGATCAGTTAAGCAATCTAATCAGTATGCGACCTATTGTAGCGTGCGAAAATTTTCTCAATTAGCTGCGACGAAACGCTAAAGGAAACTTCATTTTCGGAAGGCTTTCGGTAGATAGACCAACCAAGGCTGGCATCAAATAAGGCCAGATATAAATGCCTGTGAACCCACTGTTGTGGTATTCAAGGAGTAGACGTTGATCAAGAAGGTTGTATTAGTATAGTGTGTGCTAAGTGTTAGGCAGTATGTGTCGTTGTCTGTGCTTCGTTTTGGTCTTCTGTTTTGGCGGGAGTTTGGCTGCGCCCAGAATTGCGTTGCCGGGTGAGGTTTACCGCCAGCCTGCCTATGGATATTATGTGAGTTTTTTTTTCTTACTTTTCATTAAAAAAATGGAAATCTATTTTGTCAAAAAAGTTTCGAGGTTTGTGTTTTCTTGAACACTGGAGCAATTAATTATTGAAATTCATTCTCATTTAATTTAAATAATTCATGTCATTGTGTGTGTTATTTAAATTCATGTGAGTTAATTTTTTCAACGTCAATTACGATGTTTGATATCTGAAGTTAGATGAGAAAACCTGACCTAGAGAAGACTTTTTCCATTCTTCTTAATACATACTTAAGTACACATAATTATGATAATATTATTTTTCAGGATACTCCAAAATACGCTTTCAACTACGGCGTAGCAGATCACTCTACCGGAGATGTGAAGTCGCAACATGAAACTAGAGACGGAGATGTGGTCAAAGGTAAACTTTCTAACTAGTCTAGTCTAGTCTATAACTTATTTTATAGTAGGTAGGATATGATGTAGGTTTTTTTTGAAAAAAAGTTTTGATGAAGATTATAACAGTGGAAGAATACCAAAATCTGACACTGGTGGACTGTCTCGTTGGTCTGGTGGTCGTAAGTGCGAATGCTGAGCCTGAGGTCGTAGGTTTAACTACTATATAGGGTCGGGTGGAGTGTTATTAAGTTTTCTATCTGAAATTTCACAGACTCCGGATTGTACCTGGTATATAGGCTCGCCTCTTACATGGAACTTAAAAATAACGGGCGAAATGTAGAAGTACATCTCTGCCTAATCCTTCGGGGATTACATGCGTGTTGTTATGTTATGTTTGAATACCAAAGACACGATCATTGGACTGTGTGAAAGATGATATACCTAGAAAGCTGTAGTGGTATCTTCAAGTCAGAGACGGTGGTCTACCGCAGCATTACCTAATCACTACATAGTATAAAATAAAGCCACTTTCTCTCTGTCCCTATGTCCCTTTGTATGCTTAAATCTTTAAAACTACGCAACAGATTTTGATGCGGTTGGTTTTTAATAGATAGAGTGATTCAAGAGGAAGGTTTATATCTATAATAACATACATTTGCACCCGTGCGAAGCCGGGGCAGGTAATCCCTCGTATGACCAAAAATTTTCTCTTTATACGTTATTTACCCCAGAGGGATTTCTGGTTAAATAATAATTTACACACTCATACAGTTTCACTCTCTTAGCCGTTGGTCCTGGATTTGAAGATCTTTGACAGACGTAATGTAGTTTGAAACCTGAACCGCTACCAGTCTTACCATAGGATTTCGAGTTACCGAGAGTAACTGGGTTGTAGAGATCAGATATGTACACGTGCCAAGTGAAATAGTGGTATTCAAATGCATCCAATCGGATACACCATTATTCTATCTTTTCTTCTTCATGTTGCCATAACTGTCCAAATGTCATCAATGCATTTGAATATTATAGGGTGCAATAATAGCAATGAAACTGTGACCTGTGTAACCTTTTTTTTTTTTTTTTTTTTTTGGTGGGTGGAAAATCATCGAATAACCCCCCCCGCTCTTGGGCAGAGCGAAGGGGAGTGTCAGACTTCTACTGACTAAAAACCAACCCATGTTCCCTCTTCTTCGCCCTTGTGTCGGAGCCGCGGTAACCTTTCGATATCCACAGGACCTGTGTAACCTTGCTTTATGTTGCCAAAGATGCATTAATTAATTACTAATAAAAATAAACATAATAAATAAACGTATCACAATAGTACCTATCATTCCGGAAGACATAACTTTAAATCATTGTCACCATTATTTCTAACACTGCAAATATAAATTAATATTCATCAAACAGTATCCCTATTATTATCCATTGTGCGAAGTCTTTTTTGGTACTCTACCGGTATCGTAGTACATTGATCATGATCATTCCACAGAATAGTTCAAAAAGTTAGCTCATATCAACAAGTGAAAAAAGGCAAATGTACTGGTTTTTGGGATTTAGTTTCAAAGCATTAACAAATATGACGTGTTGTTGGAAAAACCACTTAAAATCAAAAATGTAAAGCTAAGTTCAGGCTCAGCTTAGAAGTATTTTTTGACATGACCTTTTCTAGAGATTTTTCTATTAATTCAATATTTAAATCAACTGAATGTGCTTTGCATAAACTGTCGGTACTCGTTTAAATAACATAATTTGAAACATATTACAACGTATTTGATGAGTCTTTATGTATACGGAGATCACCATCGTTCCCAACAAAATGCCACTTTACACTATACTGGCACTCACTTTCCGCGAAGCGTTTTAGGTGTGCGTGCGTTTTCGCTCGTACGGGCCTTCTGTACATTATCTACTCAGTATCCGTACAATGCACTCACAAATACCGGCTGATAGACATTATTATCTCCCTGATGCATTGTTCTCAAATCTATGCCGCTACTAACGATACGTTGGCACACACAAACGCATATGAAGTACGTAAAAACGGTTGAAAAACGGGCGTTTCTCAAGCGATTTCCAAATTCACATCTTTGTTTGAGGTCGCTGACCTAAGGTTGATATGAGTCAATGTATTATTTATGCTGTAATTGATATAATTGTCGTGTAGCTTACGCTTTCGTTAAACACTATAATGATAATATGTTTTGTTTATGGTTACTGACATGAGAATGGTTATTTGGGCCACTTAGTGCTTAATGCGGTGGATTTTAATGAGCAACTCTAGTGTGTTTAGTAAGCTACTTGATATAATGATATCTCATCTTAACTTATGATAAGAGGGTTTTAAGATGTTTCTTTATACAGCAGCTGAATGTCTCAGTTATTTTTTAGCGTTAAGGATAAACAGGCAA
The DNA here is from genome assembly GCA_949316265.1 of Diarsia mendica. NCBI lineage: Eukaryota > Metazoa > Arthropoda > Insecta > Lepidoptera > Noctuidae > Diarsia > Diarsia mendica. The sequence goes on from OX438891.1 coordinate 8,909,045, forward strand.
GACAGACAAGGAGGTGGGTTTTGCCCAGCAGTGAGACAGTACAAGATAATAATTACAAAAATCTGGCACATTTGGTTGCGTACTTTTTTGAAGATCACAGATTCTTACAAAGATCCTTAATGTTAGACTGCAATTAGATTTAAATGACTGCCTCATTGTTGCTCTCGCTATAGCGTCACTATTGCTCAGTTTGAGCATGAGGCTCAGGGTTCGACTCCAAAATATCCCAGTCTCGTTTTTTTTAATTGATTTTTTTCGTAAAACTGTATTTGTAGCAATAGGCTCGCACCATACTACATGAGACTCAATTGTAACTGGCGAAGAGTGAATTAAACCACACTGCCTTATCCTTCACAAAATAGGCCGTTGTTCTGATAATAAAGCCTAAAAGATAACACTTATTACTGTAATTTTCCAGGACAATACTCCCTCGTAGAGCCCGACGGTTCCATCCGCACGGTGGACTACACAGCGGACTCGATCCACGGGTTCAACGCAGTGGTGTCCAAGACGGCGCCGAACTTGCATCACGCTGCGCCAGCGCCGCCTCCTCAGCAGTTACAGCCAGTTTACTACCAGAAACAAATACCCGTGCCTGTGCCTGTGGAAGTGCCGGAGTATTATCCTCAACCGATTTATCCTTCAGCAGCGCCGTTTTGTAAGTATATATTCTTTGTTAATTAACCTGTACTACAAGGGTCCTCTTTGAAAATTCCTTTCTTACGCTAATGTCGGCTAGTCCTTCGGTAGGCTAAAGCTTAACTTATCATCTTGACCTTTGACTACCACAAGGATGTCTAGCGTTACATAAGTTACTTAGTTTGCTTCAGATACCATGGTTTCAAAGGTAAAATATGTTATGGTATTAGATATTTTATTAGTTGCTACCAATTTGTTGGCTAAAATTATCTCTTCCACTAGGTGATCTTTACCAGAGTTACAACGATCCGCTAACTAATGCTGCTAATTAATTACTTGCTACTTTTGGACATAGGTAACATGAGGATGCAATTTAATATCAATGTGTGATTCATTAGAAATGTGTAAAGATTGGCGGTTTGTCAAAGCCTGACTTCGCGATGCAATATTTGATAGTCAAGTTCAGGATGTGACACATATTCAACCTTCACGCGTAACTAACAATTAGCTAGAACTCATTAAACATTAAGGCTGAGTTGCACCAAAAAAGTGGTTATAGTTAAAGTTTTTGTCAAATTTGACAGTACTATATGGGGTACTAATAGAAAATTATATAGGTATACAATTTTTTTTTTGCAAACATTCAAACAAAGTAAGTACCTATTATATTTATTGCTTTGTCTACCTATAGCACGTATTATTTTTTGGTTGAACCATTACCTACGATGAATATCCTTGTTACGCCTTATGCAATGCTACGTTTTTAGAGACTCGAAATCTTGGCAAGAAACATTCGTCGTTCCATGTGGAAAAACGATCGGCTCTAGGTAATCACACTTTTCTTTTCATCGCTTTCGTCATCAGAACTGGTTTCTGCGAGTATTTCTTGGAGCAGGGACATGATGTCTAAAGGTTATATTCAACGCGTTTGACAATAAAATTGACAGACAATTTAACACAAACTATAACACTAACCAGCGGAAAGTGAGCGGTTGCAGTTACTGTTAAAGTTATGACGTAATTTAACTATTTGTCAAATCGCGCAACTCATTGTTGGCATAACCGATACAAAACTGAAGTTTTGATGTTTGTTTGACGTGCCATTTGACACAAACTTTAACTTTAACTACTTTTTTGATGCAACTCAGCCTAAAATGAAACCATAAATGGCGTTCCAATGGGTCATTGTCATCGATTACGATCATAGATCGCTTAGATTTTATTCTTTGCGTTTGTCTTTGACATAACCATAGTATTAACATATCGTATAAAAAATATCAGTGTTGGAATAAGTACCGGATACGTGCAAACGCTATTATGTCTAATTAGTGCCAGTCTACGATTAGTAATCGCATTGTGTGCTGGTCTATTGTCTAAAATGGTAGAAAAAAGACGTTTTGTTTGTGCTCTGTCTCTTAATCTTTGCGAATTACGTCAATTCAATAAAACCCTTTTTATATTTTGTACAGAAAACTTGAATAAAATATTTCAGTAAAAAGAGTAAATGTAAGTTTAGATTGACAATAGTAATTGTGTGATTAGAGGTACATAAAAATTGTTAGAAATATTATCTCTTAGTTAAAACTGTTAACATCAAATAAACACACTAGCGCCATTAACTAACTCTATGGTACTCTTTGGTCTATTATAAGTTGTCTGTGGTCTGTATTGGTTTATGCTTCATCATCGCATTGGAAATAAAACCGTTCATCGTGCTACACCGAATACTGTCGTTTTATTAGGTTATGGGCCCAGGCATGCTCTTTAGGGACTAGTAAAAGTATAATAAGTGAATATCTTGGTTAGAATAAGCTAGCATAGGTGTAAGCGTCGAATAAGTGAAGTCTATTGACGTTGTTGCGAATTTTCAAATCGTAACGAAAATGGCTTCCAACACGTCGTTCTTAGCTAACGTTCCTAAGCTAAAAGGACGTGAGAATTATCACGAGTGGGCGTTCGCAGCGGAGAATTTGCTTATCTTAGAAGGCACAGCAAATTTTATCAAGCAAGAAAGTGCAAAGGAAGCAGCCGCAGACGATGCAAAAACGAAAGCCAAGTTAATCCTTACAATTGACCCGTCATTGTACGTTCATGTCAAAGATGCAACAAGTACGAAGGATTTGTGGAAACAGTTGCGGACTATGTTCGATGATTCCGGGTTTTCACGAAGAATCACACTGTTGCGGAACCTGATATCAATTCGTCTCGATAATTGCGATTCGATGACGAGCTATGTGACGCAAATTATCGAAACGGCACAGAAATTATCAGGAACAGGTTTTGCTGTGAACGATGAGTGGATTGGCTGTTTAATGCTGGCAGGTTTACCTGAAAAATATTTACCTATGATGATGGCGATAGAGCATTCGGGGATTGCAATTACTGCCGATGTAATCAAAATGAAGTTGATCGATATTGCTGGTAATCATGATGACTCAGAAAAAGGAAGTGCTTTCTGGACTACAGCTAAAGGGCAGCACAAACGAACTAAAGTTGGCAGCAAAAGCAATGCAAAAAATGACAGTTCGAGTCAACATGGCGGATTGTCTATGCAAGAGTCCAAGAAGAAAACAGATAAAACGCAAATCAAATGTTATCGTTGTAAACAAACAGGACATTATAAATCACAATGCAAACAGGATGATCAACAAGTTAAAAAAACTAATGCTTTTTCGGCTGTTTTCTTAAGCGGAAACTACAGTAAACAAGATTTTTATCTGGACAGTGGTGCAAGTGTTCACATGGTGTCAGATGTAAACATGATGAAAAATACATGTTATACACCGAATATCACGGAGATTATTGCAGCAAATAAAAATGTAATGCCAGTATTGTGTTCGGGAAACGTGGACATCATGACAATTACTCCAAATTGTAAATACGAAGTACAAATTGTAAGTACGAACTTGATATCTATCAGTCAACTTATCAAAAATGGTAACAGTGTATCTTTCAAGGAGAAGTGCTGCTATGTTTACAACAGAGAAAACAGTTTAGTGGCTGTGGCAAATGAGGTTGACGGTGTCTACAAGCTGGCCATAGAATGTAAACAATGTTTGTTTACATCTCCTTCAGTAGCAGTTAGCAGTGAAGTATGGCATAGGAGATTGGGCCATTTGAATATGAATGACCAGAACAAGATGAAGGACGGTGCAGTCACGGGAATATCGTATTCAGACAAGTCAGTGTTCAACAAAAATACATGCACAGTATGTTGTGAAGGGAAACAATCACGTTTACCATTTGGTCACAAGGGTACAAGGAGCAGCGAGCCATTGGATACAATCCATGCTGATGTCTGTGGACCAATGGAGTGCAATTCTATAGGAGGATCAAGGTATTTCCTTATTTTTGTTGATGACTTTTCCCGTATGGCATTTGTTTATTTTTTGAAAGCCAAAAGTGAGACATTTAAATATTTTAAAGAATGTAAAAGTATGGTAGAAAATCAACAAGGCAGAAGGATTAAAATATTTCGGACAGATAATGGTTTAGAATTTTGTAGCAATGAGTTCGAGGAATATTTAAAAGATGCAGGTATAGTTCACCAGAAAACGAATGTTTATACTCCAGAACAGAATGGTGTGAGTGAACGCATCAATCGAACCATTGTAGAAAGAGCTCGTTGTCTATTATTTGATGCAGGCTTAGATAAGAAGTTCTGGGCGGAGGCTACAAATACTGCTGTCTATCTTAGAAATAGGTCTGTTGCATCAGGGCTAGATGATAAAACTCCGTATGAGCTTTGGACTAAAAAGAAACCAGATTTTAGTCATGTCCGTATATTTGGCAGCCAAGTGATGGTCCATGTACCAAAGGAGAAACGACGTAAATGGGACAGTAAGTCGAAGAAACATATCTTAGTTGGTTTCTCTGAAAATGTGAAAGGATACAGAGTGTATGATCCTATCAAGCGGTGTGTAGTAACGAGTAGAGATGTGATTATTCATGAAAATACAGAAAGAAACTGTACAAGCGATGCAGTTGTATCAGTTTCAGTTGGGGATAAATCATCAGATCAGTCAGGCAGTGATAATGTGGAAGAAATGAAAGATGAATCCGTTTGTAGTTCTTCCAGTCTAAACATTTCTTCAGAATCCGACTCAGAGTTCCAGAACGCTTTGACTGACTCAGATTCTATGTTACAGCAACCAGATGACCTTGAAAATAAAGAATCGGAACCAGATCCAGAACAAGTAAGAACAAAACGTATAAGGAAACCTCCAGAGCGTTACGGTTTCTCAAATTTGTGTGCAGCATTAAGTTCAGATATCATCAGCGATCCAATCAGTGTCCAAGAAGCACTGGGCAGACCAGACAGAGACCAATGGATTGAAGCTATGAAGGATGAGCTGCAGGCTTTTGATGATAATGATGCGTGGGTTCCAGTAAGTGATTTACCTTCTGACAAAACTTTAGTGCAGTGTAAATGGGTCTTTAAAAGAAAAGTGAACAGTGACAATAGTGTGCGCTACAGGGCGCGTTTAGTGGCGAAAGGTTTCACGCAGAGACCTGGCATAGATTATGAAGAGACTTTTTCTCCAGTTGTCAGACATTCTACACTAAAACTGTTGTTTGCTTTGTCAGTTCAATTAAATTTAGATATAACTCATTTAGATGTAAAAACAGCTTTCTTAAATGGTTTTCTTAAGGAGGATATTTATATGTATCAGCCAGATGTTTGTTGTGATGCAAATAAGAAAAAGGTTATTGTTAAATTGAAGAAAGCTACCTATGGCCTAAAGCAGTCATCGAGATCTTGGTATGAGAGGGTAGACCAATGTTTATGTGAATTGGGATTTAAAAAGAGTAATTTAGAGCCTTGTGTTTTTACAAAGATAAATAATGATGTAAAAATAATAATTGCTTTGTATGTTGATGATTTTTTTTGTTTATTCTAATAACCAACAAGAGACTGATAAATTAATTTCAGTATTGTGTTCCAAGTTTAAGATTAAGAACTTAGGACAGGTTCAACAATGCTTGGGTATGAGAGTTAAAATTGATAAAAAAGCTAATGTAATTACTCTAGATCAAGAACAATATATAGATCAGTTATTGGAGAAATTTAATATGTTGGATTGTAAAGTTGCTAGTACTCCAATGGAATGTAAATTAGATATTGATGTATCTGAATGTTGTGATAAGGATATTCCATATCAACAATTGATTGGAAGTCTGATGTATTTGTCTGTTCTTACAAGACCTGACATATCTTTTAGTATAAGTTATCTGAGTCAATTCAATAAGTGTTACACTAGTGTTCATTGGAACTATGCGAAAAGAATACTCAGGTATCTTAAGAGAACTAAAAAATATTGTTTAAAATTTGTAAAAGAATCAGCTGAACTTATAGGATATGTTGATGCCGATTGGGCAAGTAATACTTTAGATCGCAAATCATATACAGGATTTTGCTTTGTTATGTCTGGATCAGCTATTTCTTGGGAGAGTAAGAAATAGAGAACTGTAGCATTGTCAAGTATGGAGTCAGAGTATATGGCTATTGCTGAGGCCAGCAAGGAAGCTATATATTTGAGATCCTTGTTATCTGAATTTACTGGTAATCTGTGTACTGTGCAATTATATAATGACAGTCAGAGTGCACAGAAGTTGGTGACAAATTATGTATGTCATAGAAAGAGTAAACACATCGATATTAGATATCATTTTATAAAAGATGTCGTTAGCAATAAAATTATTAATTTAGATTATTTGCCAACAACTCATATGCCAGCTGATGTGCTTACTAAAGCTTTAAATTGTGTAAAGCATAACAAGTGTATAGAAGGTTTAGGTATTAGTTTAATAGAGGCAGAATGTTAGTTAAAAGAAAACCTGTTGTTTTGAGAAGTTTTGTTTATTTGCTGTAGTTGGGGTGTTAGAAATATTATCTCTTAGTTAAAACTGTTAACATCAAATAAACACACTAGCGCCATTAATTAACTCTATGGTACTCTTTGGTCTATTATAAGTTGTCTGTGGTCTGTATTGGTTTATGCTTCATTATCGCATTGGAAATAAAACCGTTCATCGTGCTACACCGAATACTGTCGTTTTATTAGGTGAACTGCAGTGTTAGGTAATTTAAGATTGTCTACAGTTGCCAATCATCTTTAATAAACATTTTAAGTCAAGAGTTTTTTAACATACTAATGAACCTGTCATTACTGTGTGATCAACTGTAACTTTGGGACAAGCAATAGAACTTTTTGCCATCAATACGCTACGAAGAAGTTTAGGAAACACCAAGTATACCTACTGCCTAATGTAAGATAGTCATTGTGATATCTGGGATTTTCGGGTGCTGATAAGATTTCTAGGGACAAAGGTTGAATGCACTTGAAAAACAAATTTGTAAACCAAGGTGAGAGAAGATTGTTCACAATAATCACACTGATACCGATATTTTTCTATTCCAGATTTCCCCAAAGGAGATCCCCAGTTTGACTACGGAGGCTTTGAGTTCGAACCACCATACCAGCCTAATAATTTGATAATTTAGAGCTATGACGCTGTTAATTTAGAAATAATATTAGTTTTAAAAAAAGTCCCACAGATTTATTTGTGAACTTAGGTTAGTAAATGGCCAGTATTAGTATAATATATGTTGTAGAGGACAGTGCATATATACAGAAACTCACGCCTTTTCCCATGGGGGTAGGCAGGAACCACAGAACGCCCCCTGTAACAATCCCTACATAGTCTTATTGCCTCGTCCTTGTTCATATTACATCAGTGAAGTATAATGGTATAATAATTGTTTGTTCATCATCACCTGCATTAACTGCCAACCTTTAAATTCATCATCATCATCAGCCTATAATGTGCCCACTGCTGGGACTCAGGCCTCCTCTCTAGGAGAGGGGTGGGCTATAATCTACCATGCGGGGTCAGTGCGGATTGGTAGATGTCACATATCTTCGAATTTTTTGGTTCTAAGATATGCCGGTTTCCTCACGATGTTTTCCTTCACCGTTTTGAGAACAGTGGTGATGAAATAAATTACACAAAGTAATGTGCCTGACAGGGTTCGAACCTACGACTCGCAAGGGGCGCTCGGGGTCGTAAGTCGGGGCCGCCACCTCTGCTCTTCTTTAAACCTAACCTTTAAATTAACTTCTTATTAAATCTTTGCATGAAAAAAAAGCTTTTCGTGAAACGACCCTTATCTAACCTCCATCTATTAGTACTAACTCGGTGGGGTCACCCACCCGTAACTACTGTCAAAGATTTGTAAAGAACAGCCGGGACCCCGGAAACTTTCTTGAGGACCTGTCATGCATCAACATTCACTTTATCTAAGTATAGGATCTGCAAATAACTCACATGATAATGGGTCGCAGATCCTGTTGCGATCCGTTTCTTTCCTGGTAACTAATATGTAGTTTAGAATTAGATAGGTACAGAGAAACATATATATCTAAATAAAAGAACAAGAACACATTCCTTGTATAGGAAATGATGCACTGTCCTCTGTAATACATGATAGTTCCGTAGTTTATATTTAGAAATGATATCATCATCACAACAGACATCATTTCTATGAATATATATTAAAATTGCTCTATTTGAAATTAAACAAATTCAAACATCATTATTTATACGGAAGTGAATTTATAAATGAATTTTTGTCACTGATGGCGAAATAGGTACATTGATTTGTGTATGACTTAAATAAATTGTGCAATTAGGATTTATGATAATATTTTACTAAGTATTTAAGTTTGTAAATATATAACCTCTAAGGTAAATAATGTAAATAAAAATACTATTATAACTGTATGAATTTCGATTTAATTTAATTGTAGTAACCGTCGGCCTGCCTTGCTAGTTGTATATTTAATTTTTTTATTAAAAAAGGTTCACCGACAGCATCGTCAGGTAAAGTGTTATTGATTTTAGGAATAGTCAGAATTTGTGTATGATTGATAGCCACAAAAGCCACTATGTGGAACTCCGATACAGCTAGATGGCGCCACGGTAGGTAGACCTCGTCGAAGTTGGCGGGACGAGCCGAGAAAAATCAACGACCCGCATTAGCCCTGCAGGAGAGGTGGTATCTATATTGGGATAGTCATTTGTTCAACAAAGGGATGACGCCAGGCTAAGACTCAGATCTATAGAGTGAACATGGACTTTGCTCAAGCATAAGACAGTTGCGCTTTATCTGAAAATTAACTTTATATGCTTAAAGTTGGCGTGACCACTTAGAGAGATTGGCCGGAGAAAACCGCACAGAGAGAAGAGCTGGGCAAAGGCAGTGGGACAATATAATGATTTATTCATATGATACGCTTGACCACAGTCGCTAGTAGGAATTTTCGTGTTAATTCTATACCGTTAAGGTTTGCTTTTCTGTTCTTTTTATACGTCGTACCTACTAATAGTGAGACGGTTGTGTTGTTACGCGACTATTCGTTGAGTATTTACTTACAGGCGCTACGACTTACAACGAGAACGAAGATTGCCTTTCAAATTATGTTGCGAATATTTTAGTGGAAGATTTGCTAGACGGTTTTGGTTAGGCGCTTACTTGTGGAGATATCTTCGCAAGTAAGCGCATCCAGCAAAAGGGCACTTGTAGGTGTGTCTGTGGAAAATGGTGACATAAGCAAGTAACTTATGTTTCAGGAAGAAACACAGCCACGTGTAAGAATATTCAAATAATAATGTTACCTACATTTATATTTCATAATAATAATGTGACATTTATATTTCAAATTAACACACATACAAAATAAACATTTCTTCAGGGCACTTTAACATTAAATCTAAATTTTAGGACCAAAACAGATACTTACTAAATGCATTCAGAATAGATCTATTAGGTACCAATGCATTAAAAATCTTGTAAACAAGTTATTTATTTAAATAAATAAATAAATTATACGTGTATTAGATGTTAATTTCTCTTTGTGGGCAACGTTACATTGAGTATTTACATTTTTATCACTCAAGGGCATGGGATAAATTCGGAAAACAAAAAACAATTCAATATTCATGGAATATAATAAACTAAATCATCATCAACACTATTTTGAGACAAAGTAAATGCTTATTTCACATTCAAAATACACCTATTATGCATTCTGGAATCTACAAATATTTAACATGCCTATTCATTAAATTAAGTGTGCATTATTATAATTTAATCGAATAGGAAGAGATAAACGCTTGTAATTTAAAGAATTCAGTGTTCAAGATCACGTCGTGACTGTCAGCATTAGATCCGGTATACGATCACAAAGTCATCTTCAGTTTTATAGTAGTACAGTGCAGTGCAATAAAACGTTAATTTATTTATATTAATAATATGTAAAAGTATGTAAGTTTGTCAAATTACCGAAGAACCGTAATCTCTGAAACACACATATTAAGTACATACACACGCCCTTTTCCCATGGGGTTTAGGCAGGAACCACTGAACGCCACGTCCTGCTACGACCCCTACAACTTCTCAACAACCTCTAATCTCTGGAACTTATGAAGTTATAACTAAATACTTAAAAATTCTTTCGCTGGCTGAAAAATACATTACTAGTCGGGCTATAATTTTATTTACGTCATGTGTAAAGTCCACAAAATATCCACGTCTTCTAACTGTTGAGTTACCTACGTATCCCTTCAGTTCAGTCATTTACTATCGACTGATGGAGCAAAGATGTCTATGTTAAGCAGCTAAGTTTGAATGAATGATTTATTTTACTAAAAAAATGTTAAAACTAATTGCCCCACAAAACTGTTTACGCAGTTTAACTGTGAGATCGCTGAGTCTCTTTACAATAAAATTTTATCATAATAATGTACATCTATAACCTATACACATAATTATTATTAATGCCTACACTTACATATATTATTTTCTAATAAATATTTTAACAGTAGTTGGATCCTCTCCTTCCTCATCTAGTCTGTCCCAGGTGCCTGTTGTCCGTTCAGCTATTTATCGGTTATGGCACAGTTTTTTTTTATTGTTTCTCACCGGAGAATGGTGGTATTGGTGAAACACACATGTAGGGTTGGCGGAATTCAGAAAGATTCGGCACAGTTGGGTGGCAATATATACGAGTACATTATGTTTTGCCAGCCGGGTTGCGTAGCAGACCTTCCTTATTAAAATTCTTATAATATTCCTCGAACTGTCGTTGTGTTGGAATGGAGCCCTACTATTTTGTGTGTCATGATGTCAAATGGTGCTTCCGTGTAGTGAGTAATGAAATGGTTATTACTGAACTATGCGAATTTCTCGGTAACATTCGTACACACACGTGTCGTATGTTGCGAGGAGTCAATTAACGGTTTAGGACTTTTTTTTACCATTTCTACGTATAGTAATAATCAAACTGTTATATTATGTAGGGAGGAACACATAAGACATTAGAAAACACTACGAGCACTAGTGTTGTATTTCTAATGACGTGATTAAAATGATGTATGGGTAGTTTTGTGTACGGATAATAGTGGTTACGTAAAATTTATGTGTATCAGTGAATGGCCTTGCAGTTTCCTTAATTAATCAGATTAATGAATAAGTTAGACAACAACAAGTTACATAATATCACATTTTACTAGCTATGACGACGACGTGCAGTATTTTTGTGTCCATAGAGTTTCTTTTCCGTTCTTCTTGGAAAAGGAACTAACTACTCGTAAACAAAAAAATACATTTCAAAGTGCCACTTACTGGTTTAACATAACGCCTGTAATTCTGAAAGAAATAAAAAAGTCTCACACAGGACAACACAATTTGATAAAAAAAAACAATAAAGGCACAACACACAATACTTTAGGCTAAGAAGAATTCTAACTTTTGACAGTTCTAAGTTCTATAACTAAACTAAAAAAAAATATAAATCTTATCCTACATAATCACTTTGAGTTGTTTATAGATACGGGTGTAATTATTATGGCAATTAGTAGAGTAATAAGTATAGCTTTGCGGTGGTATGTAATTTGTAAGCATTTTCATAGCAAAAAGTCTATAATCTAGCCAAATAAAAGTGCAAGTAAGTGTACATTAAATCGTATCAATACAATACAAGATCACGACTGCTTAAGCTCAATGATGCGAGAATGAATTGCGATAAATATCTGTTTAGCTTTGAGTCACAGTTATTAGTTCTGCTGTAGATCTGTATTAAGTTATTACCTTTAATACTTGATTACCTATGATTATTTTGTTATAATTAAATGTATCATTTCAATTCAATACTGTTCATAATTTTTATAATGCGATAGCCTGTGAGCACACGTGCAAATGCGCGCAGTATTTACAACAAATATGAAATCGAAAAAAAAAACACTACATTTTTGCTGGGTATAGGCGGAGGAGCTCGTGGCTAAATAGTAACAGCCGCTCGTGTCAATCTTTAGGTTAAGCCTTGCTTGTCTAGTTTGGATCGTGGGCTTTTCCATACCGAGTTTCCTCCGTACCTGTTCAAACACGTTAAACCTTTGGTCCCAGCTGTCATTTTTGAATCTTTGATAGTCGTTATAGGGAATGAGTGGCCCGAAAGTCTCTTTAGATGAGAAGCTTACCCCAACATAGAGAAATGGTAGCGAAGAGATATAGAGCTCTTCTCTTTCTCTTTTTTAGTGTAGATTGGTTGTTTTCGTCTGGAAGCGGGCATGTCTTTTAACCAAAATCCTGCCAGGGATCCATTTAAATAAATCTGTTGTTACAGGGTTAAAACATTCATCCCCTTAGAACGCAAATAACTCAAAAAATAATTCATCGAGTTTTTATTCGATTGATAAATATGTACCTATAACCATGTTAAATAACAGCTTTCTAGTACCACAAAGACGGATGGACTCGGTGAAACTTTAAGTTTCTGGTTTACTATGGAACCCTTAAAAGGTAGGTACCTACCTAAATCAGCACTCATTCCGCAAAAGGAAATCCATTTCAAAACAAGAAAGGCTCATCGATCATCATCTTTAAATATTGACTCAAACAACTCAAACAGATCAGTTTTAAAGATGGCTTGCTCAAAAGTTCTTTTTGTCAAAGATTCTATTGATATGAGGTCATAAACCTATTATGAGGTGACAATGTATAGTCCAATTAAAATTAAATAAGAAACTGGAACAGATGACTTATGAGATCACAGTTTAACATTTCACTTCACCTCATATTCACACGAAAGGTTACTAAAATAATGATGCTAGCATGCGTTCCTCATTGTGGTAATATGTGTACCTTCCCCTCTAACAGAGTCGGTCAAAAAATTACATCATATACATAGTTAGACGGATTACATTCGGCAACTAAGCCTCTCTAGCTCGCATTATTTTCTGAGTCACATTAAAAAGTATGAGAACAGTCAGACCTTTTAAAAGTATAGCTATGACATCCAGTGATTTGAGTGCAATATCGGCACCTAATCGATTAGTCATAACAATTTATCTATATCGATGCAACTCGATTGTCCGATTGCGTTTCGATTGAATTCCATCGCTGGACCGCTACCGACTAATATTTGAATGTTACGAGACTTTTTAATTTGTTTGTTGCAAAATTATCGAGATGTTTGCTTGCGTGATCGAGAACTTTTCGTGGGAATTTGCGAGCTTGATTCGACCTGGAAAGTGCTGTCAGTGGACTAAGCCAAACGGCTAATTATAATGTTGAAAGGATTGATTAATTACGAGCAGATTGCGGTCAATGATTTATTGTTGACTGTTTCAAGTACCGCAACAATTAAAATGCTAATAGTCAGTCGTCTTCAGGAATTTATTCTCTCCAAGTCAGTATAGTGAACTCATCTAACTTCGTGATAAAGGCATTTGTAGAAATATTAAAATAAAGTACTAAATAAGTATCAAATATCACCGAATTAGGCGAATCACAGAATTAGATGAGTTCACCCTAAGTCCCATTACTTTGATTTTACGTTCTGTGGAGAAACATACCCCAAAAACTGTTTGATTAGACACTAAATATAAGTTTTTATAAAATGTGTGCCATAGAGTCTGGATTTGTGCCCAGTAGATGGCGATATAATAGGCTATATCCTAATCCTAATCTTAACTAATATTATAAATGCGAAAGTAACTCTGTCTGTCTGTCTTTGCTTCACGCCTAAACTACTGAACCGATTTGTGTGAAATTTGGTACAGACATAGTTTGGAACTTGAGAAAGGACATAGGATAGTTATTTTTTTTTTTCGCGAGATAGGGAACTATGTGGGTAAAACCAAAAATCTGCCGGAAGTCACTATCCCACGCGAACGAAGTCGCGGGCAAAAGCTAGTATAATATAATAGGCTCAACCCCTATTACATGTCGGTGTATTGATGAGTACCTCTCTGCCTTACAGTTTGCAGATAACAGGTGTGACGTTATGATGTTATGTGATAATAAAAAAATTAAGTTCAAAAATCTAAAACCCGACTACTAACAAAATCGCGGTCTTAAAAGTAGAAAACAAGAAAATAATTCTTGTCTGATATTCTTCGTAGTCGCATGCCACTGATACCTGATGCTCCGTCATGGCGTTCTAATTGATACAGAAGTCAGCTGCTAATTTCCATTAGGAAGGTGGCATGCGACTACGAAGAATATCAGACAAGAATTATTTTCTTGTTTTCTACTTTTAAGACCGCGATTTTGTTAGTAGTCGGGTTTTAGATTTTTGAACTTAATTTTTTTATTTGAATTTTATTTTTGTGTGTACTTAAACTATAATATAATACATATTTTTAATGTGCTCGCCAAGACCTTTCATTTGGTACCAAACTTGCTATGATTATTTCAATTTAATATTTTTTGAGGTAAGTTTTTGACATTTAAATTCCGTCATAAAAAGAATTTATAAAATTTATATAGCCTATGTCACCCGGGCTATTCTTACGAATCTATTGACACCTAATTTATTAAAATCCATTCAGTAGTTTAGGCGCTACGGTGGAACATACATACATACATACATACATACATACATACATACATACATAGACTGCCAAAATCATTACCCTTCCTTTTGGCTTCGCCGTAGTCGGGTAAAAATACGAAACAAGGAAAATAACATTAGGCATATTATTATTGTGTTACGATATCAAATTAAGATCATCATTCGCTTACTTTCCAAATACGAGAATGATACTTGTCAGAGTAGTGATTACCTATTATTTGTCTCCATCATCCACCGTCGGTGTCCCAAAGGTAACATTATAAGTTAATCAGACATACGTAACTTGAAGACGCTTCCTCTCTCTCACTTCCTTGTCGGACCTTACTATAAGGTACTTTGTGTAGTGGACGCTAAGTTGAGAATACAGTCTACCTTAGTCTTAGTCAAAATATCGCCCCAATTACAATAATTAAAAAAAAAACTAAAACCCGACTACGAATAAAAACACAGACTAATAAAAACTTAATAATAAGTATAAATATGAGGACAGCCGTAGTCGCATGCCACTGATACCTGATGCTCCTTCATGGCGTTCTCATTGATACAGAAGTCAGCTCCTAGTTGTCATTGGCAAGGTGACATCATTACCCTTCCTTTTGGCTTCGCCGTAGTCGGGTAAAGAAGTCACCCAAGTACGAGTCCGACTCACACAAAGAGTTCCGCAGCATCAAAATTTTTTATCACTACTCATAGGTCAAATTTAACCTGGCAGACTTCTTTACACCAACATCTTTACACCAACATGTGCACCTTCGATCGGAAAGTCTACTGTTAAGAATGCTACGTTCCATCGCTCTTAGACAAACACTAAGTTTGAACTTCTGGACTTCAGACACTATGGTGCTCAGACTTAGTCTTTGAATGAAGCAGAATCATAATAGGATAATAATATGAATTACGCTACAACAGACTGCTAAAATGGTCATAAAGTGACAATTCATAATATTAACTGCGCCTGGGACTATTTAAAGAATTTTAACGTGATTAATTTTTTTTCCTACTATGATTCTGCTAGAATCACCATTTTAGGCCACTTGAAAGCCATTTTCAGTAGTGCGATGATGCAGACTAAGAGTATTTAATAATACCAAGGCGAAGACCTTTTCTACTTGCCACAGAAATATACAGTAACACAGTAAGCACGTAGCCTTTAATCTCAGCAACTGTATTCAACAAAACGCCTCCGGGTGTACCATTGATTTATCATCTATCGTGCAGCATCCACTGTATAAACTCCTTTAGATAAATCCAGATAGTAATTATTGTACAGCCCAAGTTTACCGAGCCAATTACGATGATACGGATCGATCAAACGTTCCTTCGACCAATTATTGTTCGTTGGAGATCTGAAGGCATTATTTCCCGGTGAAGGTACAGAGGCCCTTGTTTTTAAGAAAATGATTCATTGTTCAAACGGATGTTGCTAGATACTTTGTTCCAATTTTGGTGCGGCTTAAGTTGAACTGATTTGTTGGAGCCGATAAGTGTTTGGGCTGAATCAACTCTGTGAATCGTGCTATGAAGTCTTTAATTGCCTTCATGTTCAATTTTACAGTTACGCGATACACATAACTTTTGCCTAAACCTTAAAAAATCAGACAGGAGTTAATACGAAAATAAAACACTATTTATACTTTGCAAGACGGAAACTGTACATAAATGTGTTCCTTAAGCAAAGGCGATCCACTATTTCTATAAATAAAACCAAAAAAACATCAAAAATATCGTTGAACAAATTGAAATTAAAAAACCAGTACCTGTAATGTATGATTGCATCTATGCAATTGAATTTATATTACATGGAGTTTTTATCTGAATACGTAAATAATTTATTGGAGCGCATTAAGTTTGACAGGCGTAGAGCTTCCATCATGGATGCAAGCTCAATGTCAGGCGACTTTCGTATGCAAAAGTATATTAATAGCTCCAGTTCTTTTTTGTTTTGATTGATAACAGCTTTATTTATTTATTACATTTATTTTAGGATAAGCCATTAATACTAAATTAAGTAATGTTTTCACATGGTCTTCTCACGGAACCACATAATATATTATCATCATTCTCCAGCCCTTTGTCTTTTTCTAGCCGTACCAGATGGTACGGCTAGGAAACACAATCCATCCATCGTTTTTAAGTCTTCTACTTGTAGCCATCCACATGATTATGCCCTGCTCTTTATGCCAATTGCTGGGAGTTACTAACCTGACTGCCTGGTTGCTCTAGTTATATTAGTTGCAAGTTGTTAGTTAGTTAGTTTGTTAGAGCTTGGATGGATTCTCAGGTCTGGTAAAATTTTATTGTCTTTGTCCATCAGTAATTTCTCAGTAAAAGTCCGGAGTCCGGATTTCTGCCCGATTGATGGCACTACTAGACTCGCCCGCTACCACATGGGACGCAAGATTGACGTGTATTCACCACTCTATATATTCAAAGGCCTTCGGATATACAGTGGTGGATACAAGTGGTGTGGTGTTTAATTATCTTGACCGATATAATAATAATAATAATAATAATAATATTCCACAACTATCACACAACGCCATCTAGTCCCAAGCTAAGCAGAGCTTGTGTTATGGGTACTAGACAACTGATAAACATACTTATATATTTCTAAATACATACATATTATAGATAAATTACACCCAGATAAATTGGTAGACAAAGTTCCCCACACTGCGGTAGATCAGTGATTCGTTGCATCTTATAAGATTAAAAACTATAATCCCAGCTTTAATACCCACGTAGTAGTTTAAATGCGACATTAGATACGCTTTTGAAATCATATTTCAGAATTTCGAAACTCATAATTTCGCCAATAATGGCAGCGGTTATCTGGGTGTACCTAGATTGAATTTGAACTTTAGTATCACGATGTGTAAACATGCAATTTCACAGAGCGATATAAATTAGACCAGTATCCTAGTAGCTGTTCACTAATATCTACAATCATGTTAAATACTTTGTAATGAGTAAATGTACAAGGCTGCAAGTTATTACTCGTTTCAGGACTATGGCATCCACCAAGGTTGTAAGGAATAGTGATAGTAGAATATAGTAGTCTTTTTTATAGTTAGCCCGTTTTGTACCATTATCGTCATTCTCTTGACCATTCATTAATTTTGTCCCACTCCTGGGCAAAAGCCTCCCCCCGTTCTTTCCAATTCTCACGATTGAGTGCTTCTTCTCGCCAATTGGTGAGGATGCTATCCAAGACGTCCCGCCAATTAGTTTCATATACTAGTATTGGACGTAAAGTTAACATCTCAACCCTTATTTGGGCATGAAAGCTGCAACGCTGTAAAGGGGATAATTAAATAAGTTCCCATGGTTTTACATAACACTAATATCCGATAAAGATATCCCATGTAGATTAAACATTGTCGATAAACAGCCGTGTCGAGTCTCAGGAAGACGCAGGAGAAAGCGTAATTTTCTGTAGTAAAGATCATGTCCCAATGGAATTCACATCAATGTGATATAATCAGCATTTTCCTGCCCTTATTCTTTTTCTAGCCGTGTCATCTTTCACACCATCTATCCATCTTCGGTCTTCTACTATTGTAGCCATCCCAATTCATTCTCGAAACTTTCCTCCGAAATTTTCATTGGATACTAAAGAAGCTATAAAATTCAAAGGACCAACAAAACTCATAAACTTCCCTATTCCGAGCAACTGTCCTTCACGGAAAAATATGAAGTTTCGAAAGGGGACTGACAGATTCGTCGCTATCGCTACATACTTATTGCTCAGCTGATATTTAAATAACACAAGTTAACATTGGTCCGATATAAGCTGGGTCGGCCTTGACTTTTAAAGACTGCTTCCCAACGCTTCCGAGGAGTGAGTATAATAGACTCATGACATACGACGGTCTGGCTGATCGTTCTGTTATTATCTCAACTAGAACTAGTAGCTGTTAGGAAATGCGGCCTTTGATGTTTCGAAATTATTTGGAACAATTTAGTGATCTTTTGATGATTTTTGAGATTATATTCTATACTCTTTTTATAAACTTTGTTCCGGAGTTGATTTTATTGTTTGTTGGGTTGTTGGGTTGGTTAGTTTTAAAAATGTATGGAGCCAAAAAAGGCGTTGCCTCGTTGGGCATATCTGCAGCATGACAACTAAATGTATAAAAATTGCCGACATACCCTGCGGCTTTAATGTGTAGGCTGCAAATAGAACTTATGTATTGACAGTCTGTTCAGCTATTAAAAATAAATCAAGTAATCACCTGTTCTCTCTCTCTTTCTATCTTATTGCGGAATAGGGTCGGCATTCCTTTTTTAGGTATCTCCTCCTCAATTTTCATAAATTACGTGTAGCCGTACCTAACTACATATTATTTGCAAGATGATTTACTTGTTAACGCCATATTTGACTAACTAGATTCATTTGAATGTGATATTTTGGTCTTAGAAGGATTCGTCGTTGATTCAAATGCTTCAAGTTTTGCAAGTTATTAGATTAACATAATTCATAAGACGTTAGAGATACATAAACTGGCCCTACCCGTATATTACCTGTAATAATAACCCGTAATAGTAAACTGTAATTATTACACTGATTTCATAAAAAAAATAAAATCACGAGTAGGTACCTATTTACTAAAGAGATGCCCTATAACTTGGATATGTAGTTGTTAATTAAGTGTAAAAATAAAAAAAACAGCATTTGTTTTTATAGTGAAAAGTGACCCGTGACTGAAGAGGTGTCTGGCAATCGTGTGACGAGGAGCGGTTAGTTGATTGATTGATTGATAATAGAGAAGTATGACAGAAAAAGACGTGCTGCGCCGACTCCAAATAAATTAAGATAAGAGAGGATTTATGATGATAAAGAATTGAAGATGTTATTGCACAGTCGTGGGTTAAATAATTGGGGCGCTCAAAGCCCTCCTTGCAGAGCCTCTGGATTTGCGGTCGTAATAATTTATCTCTACAAAACCAAACCGAAAAGTGCAGCATAAATGTAGTATTTTTTAGAGTGGCGACTGTTGAAACTGATTAGTTGCATAATAAATATTTGGGTAAAATAATCTTCGAAATATTATGCTTCTGGTACTACATATATTTCTGAAATTTACATCATAATTACACGGATTTCCCTTAGATTAAACCTTAAGGTACAAAAAAAGAAAAACTGTATTGCGTGTCGCGTTCTCAGTATTAATTTACACGATTGTACCTATTTATTAACGACCTATTCATGAATAGGGTTTTTAACATACAAATAGGATGTGGAGAAGGATATCTCTTACATATACCTACCTATGAGTAGTTTCAGTTGCCATTTAAAATTGAATAAATAATTTATCAATAGATGCCTATTGTTGAATTTTATTAATAAAGATATGAGCCCAGGTCCGGGTTTGCGATTTTTTCACTGGATAAATTAAAACATTTAGTTTGTGACAAATAAATGCTTCGCACGTGAATGTGGTAATGTTTGTTAGTACCCCCCAGTTCACTAGCGGTCTCCCAATTTTCACCCTTAAACCCTAAGAAATAAGGTAGAAAAGTGGTCGACCGTCAGTGAACTTGGAAGTTCCTAAGCTTTTAGTAATTCCTGGTAGCAATGACATTGTTGTTTCTGAAAAATGGTGTGTCCATTAATAAAAAAGTCTAATTTGAATGATTCATTTCATATTACTAAAAGGTAGATCACCTTCCACTTAATGAAACATTAAATCTTACGAATGATTTATGTTTACAACATTTCAATAATAGAGATTTATGTCTTTTAAGTAGGTTTATCAAATTAAACACATGTTAGGTTATATGCGTTATGCACCACGACCTAACATTTTATAAAACTCTACTACCTCTACTTCAATTAGGAATAGATATCATTCGATTAATAAAGCTGTTCTAGAACTAGTATTTAATAACAACCTTTAAAATCGTTCCGTTTAAAAGCAACACTGGATTATTATTTCGAAACCACGTATATTTTTAGACTGATTTTGCATGTAAGTGGTGCTAAGAAGCCGAATTTGTCTAGACAAATGTGTCAAGTAGGTTCCAATAATGTGTTGGTTGCCAAATATGCAGGTGTGCATCAATAAAAATCGTATCACGAGCGCCAGATACGAGGCGAATTTTAAAGCCGATGGCGGCTAAAATGTTGCTTTTGTTATTTTTAATTGACTATTATTTACTTTTAGTAAACTATGTATTAGGCTCTTCACAATTTATGCGTGTTTTTTATTCGGTCACTAAGTACAGAACGGAAGAGATTGCTATCTAGCCTTTATTTAGCTAGGCGAAATCACATGAATTTCAGTTTGGTAGGACGAAATCGTATGTCAGCAGCTCCCCTGCTGCCCACTTCAAATAAAAAAAAATCGACCATTGTCGTTACCTCAAACCAAATATGTATTTACCCATAATAGGAGTCGACGATATCCTTTTTAAAAGTTATCTAAAGCTTTATAACATTTTCAACGGAAATTGTACATATTTATCTAAAGATAAAAAGCCAAAGGAAAAAAAGCAGCATTTTACCAAGCAAAATCTAGATCATCGAAGCTTCACAACTCCAGTCGTGTACAGATTGGCCGTGAGCCCTGATCGACGGCAGACGAGTCTTCAATTAGACTGTTATCCAGCGCGTGCGCAAGAGCAGGGCTACCGAACATAAATCATTTAATAATTGCATTTATGTGATGCCATGAAGGCTGCGTGCATATTAAATCATGGTACTTTAATGCTTCAGAATTAATTGGTGTATGTAAATAATTTTAGGATTGATGATAGGATGTGTTTTGTTGTGAACTATTAGAGTCATCGTACTGGGTTGGATATCGATTTATTTGTATTTTATTATAATAATATATGCCAGACTCATTTTGTTCTTGAGGAAATGGACAAACTGTCTAAGCAAGATAGATAGATAGATAGATAGAATACTCTTTATTATGTACACCAAATTACAAAAAAACAATAGTAAAACATTTTACAAGGGGTGACACAATGGGCGGTCTTATCGCTTAAAGCGATCTTTTAAAGACAACCTTTGGATGGATATAATTATGAAAGTAGGAGAAACAATACTGCAGGTAGCCTGTGGTGTACCATTTACATAATTATATACAATAAATATACACATATACATACATAAAACATACATACATACTTATATAAATTTACATTATAGACAAGTGCGAAGAACTAAATTAAAAATAGTTAACAAACATTTAAACCTACGGAGACAGATACAGTTTCTTTATCATGCTTTTAAAAATTGGCAGAGATTGAGCCCGCCTTATAGACACTGGCAAGGCATTCCATAACCGTACTGCTTGAACTGTGAACGACTTGTCGTAGAAACTGGTGGAATGCATCGGCATCTCTAATCTTAAGTTTTCCGATGACCTCAGACATCTATTATGTGTGTCATGAAGGAACTTGAAACGTTCTTTAAGATAAGCGGGGGTTGTAGGATTGAACAGAATACTGTAGAGCTGAAACAGGATATGAGAATTCCGGCGAAGACGTATAGGAAGCCACTTGAGCTTTGTACGAAATTCAGAAATGTGATCATATTTGCGCAAGCCAAATATAAATCTTATGCAACAGTTTTGAAGTCGCTCAAGTTTATCTAGCTGTGCCTCAGTAAGATCGAGATAACTGACATCAGCGTAGTCAAGAACGGGAAGTAAAAGAGATTGAGCCAGCGCAGTTTTAGTAGCCGTTGGAAGAAAGTTCCGCAGTCGTCTCAGGGACTTGGCAGATGCGAATATTTTGCGACTTACGTCCTGTAGCTGGGGACCCCAGGAAAGATTCTTGTCAATCCAAACCCCAAGGTTCTTGACCTTCTCACTTATCGGAATAGCAGTTCCATTAAATTTAATCTGGGGAAGCTGCGACCAGTTTATCCTGGAGGTCATCCTTGAGCTACCAACAACAATGACCTGAGTCTTCAACGGGTTTACCTGTAACCCATGAGCCTCACTCCACTCGCAGATTGAAACCATGTCCTTGTTGATTATGTCAATTGCATCAGCCAAATCTGAAGATGCAGCTTGCCGGTAAATTTGCAGATCATCTGCATAAAGGTGGTAAGAAGAAAGAAGTTTTGTGGAAATAGAATTTATGAAAATTGCGAAGAGTAAAGGAGATAAAACGCCACCCTGAGGTACACCCGCAGAAGTATAACACAAAGAAGAGCAAGACCCTTCTATGCATACACGTTGCCGGCGCCCATACAGGTAACTACGAAACCAGTCAATCGCCGTTGGAGATATGTTAAGTGAGCGAAGTATGCCAAGCAGGATATCGAAATCGACAGTGTTGAACGCATTACTAAAATCCAATAAGCAGAGAACTGTCAGATTTCCTTTCTCCATGCCTAAACGTATGTCATCGGTAACGTTAACTAGAGCCGTAGCAGTGCTGTGACCAGGACGAAATCCAGACTGGAAAGGATTTAGCAGGCTATTCTTACACAGAAATGCACTGAGCTGATTGTGGACAAGGCGTTCTAGGACTTTGGAGAGAAAAGGCAAGATAGAGATAGGACGGTATTCTGAAAAGGAAGTAGGATTCGATTTTTTGGGTAAAGGGGTGATTTTGGCCTCTTTCCACATCGAAGGAAAGACACCGTAGGATATAGAGTAGTTTAGGATATGCCATAGAGATGAGATGCTTTAAAGGATCAAAGTTTAACTATAACAGCACTTGTAATTCACTCTCTTTTATCAGCAAATGTCTGATATTTTACCATTAGGTCTGATATCTATAATAATACATTGATTCTGACGTCATTAATAAACATACATAAAAAACAAACCTTGATGCGTTTTTCATCGTAAAACCCGTGTGAAATAGAGGCGGATCGCTAGCTATTAATCTAATTATAATTTATGGAAACATCTGCTCTGCTCATTATTATTAAGTTTTGGAATAATAGTTTGGCAAGCACCTAACTGCATCGGAATGCGACCTCACGATTTTATCGGAAATGCTCATCTTTTACAAAAGTTCACAAGTTGAGGATCTTTTGAAATATTGTTACTTATCTTCCAGAATTCATAGTTTATAGAACCGTTTTAAATGTTCTATTAGAACCGTTTAAAATATAATATTGTTGTGTTTTATTTATTTAATGATTTGATTATAATGTTACGAAACAGTATCAAATTGATGGTTTTATTGTTATTTTAATATAGGCAGCTATAATGTTAGTAATATTTTTTATTTTATTTTTAACCGACTTCCCAAAAAGGAGGAGGTTCTCAATACGATTGGTATTTTTTTTACAGCCTTCAAATTAACACTTATGTAAGTATATTATACTCTGTAAATCAAATCAAATCATTTATTTTTGCTGAATACACTGTTACAATGGTGTTATAAGAATTACATGTTTCAAGTGATTCTACCGTAACCGTAAGGCATGCATTTATACAGTCATAGTTAATCATCAATTAAATTATAGAAACTCTTTCGATGTAACCAATCATAATAGCACAAACTTTATTAAAGCTGAAGAATTGCATAGTCCTCAACAACATAATATTATGCTATTAATATAAAACGACGATCACAAAACTATATATACTTGATGAATCAATGCGTACATCAATTCCCGCATAAAATGATATAAAAGGTCTAGGTTTTATAGTCACGCCTCCGTGACGTCACATAACAACTCATCGTACTGTCAAGATCTACTTGATTGCGATTAGATTTATATTAACACTGTATTAATAAGGAAACAGAAATTAAAAGCTGTTGGCCTTCAAATTGATGCGTTGATTGAAGTTTAACTATCCACTTAAATTAGTCGCCAGTCTGGCTGCTTAAATCTAGAAACCCGAGCACATATAGGGTCCCATTAAAGTAAGTGGACAAATTTTAACACAGCGTACAGTAGGTCTAACCAAAGATATCTAAACAAAAAAAAAACATTAAATAAAGTGATTTTTTTTTATTTAAAATAATAAATTTCCGGTACTTTAGAACAAACTCATCCTTTATGAGTAGGTACTTAAATGCGATTTTCTTATTATTTTTTACCATCGTCCTTATTTTGGTGGTCTGAATGATTTCTGAAATTTTGTCCACCTATTTTAATGGGACCTTATATAATAAAATTTTGTATAATTCTTCTCTTCTTACTGAATCATCAAGACCAATTTTTTTTTGAATTATAGAGATCCAATTAAAATTGCGTAGAGTAACGTAGGTACTTAAAATATGTATGCCGAGTCAACTAGTGTACTTATAAGTTTCTATCTTCTGGTTCAATTACATTAAAAAAACTAATAGGTTCTATGACTTTCAGTTGTTTCGCTCCAGGGCCAATGTTTGTTGCATCAAACACAATATATTGTTCGATTTACTTAACCCTATCACTTTAAATCGATAATACCGTATTAATGAGATTTTTAATATCAAATTATGTAGACCGTATTCAAAAACGTTATACCAGAAATAATATCTGAAAGTGAAAAACTGCCATGACATTTAAAATATAAGGTAATCGCAAATAAACGACGTCCCCGGGGAATAAACCCGTAATCGCAAAAATCAAATTTTACAGGAAAAATGATTTAGTGTTTTTGGGGTATATCTATTCAACAAAAGATAATTATGACAACATTATTATATGACGGAAAAGCTAATTTTTACCCGAAAAGTTTATAGTATTAGGTGTAACTATTAAATATACACAGATTTAGTTATACACCAAAATACATATTACCGAAAATGGTTTCATTCAATTTTTAGGATATTGATATCTTACAATCCTGACATATCAATATTATTCCAGTAATGTTTACTTACCGAGTTATTCTTGTAAATTTCTTAAAAATCATAGGCATAATATTGCTTTACTGGATTATTAAACGTGTTTTTTCATTACAGGAGAGAGATTGTAATGTTCAGTTACCGACTTATTATGGTAAAATTTTAAAGAACCATAAAAGGGTAAAGTAGTGTAACCCATATTTTATAGAACATTTTCGGTAGTCTTAATATCGTAATCATTGAAAACCGACTATGTAAAATAAATTTGTCGTCGGTATCTTCGAGGGAATAATTAAAGAAAACTCACAAAATTTATTAAAATTATAACTTTTATTGGGAACAAAGTTCTCATAGAGATCACAAATTACAATCAGTAAAAGTATAAAAAAGTAGCCAAGTAAAAACAATAATAACTAATCGGTATTATCATTAGCATCATCATTATCATCGCGATCGTCACTGTTTTCTACAGAAATAATTAAGGATTCATAAAATGCGTGGTAATACCGTGGAATCGCTCCACTATTGCATAAAGACAGTAAATCTGTATGCAACGCCTTGCTTATAGGAAGAGGTTGATGATAAGCACGTGCCAATACAGGATCTTCTATCAAAGCATCTGTCTTAGGTTTTCTCCCACGTCGTTTGGTTTGAAATGAATATGAAATATCTAATTCAGAATATGCCTCATCATAATCATATTTAAAGAAAACCTTGTCCTGTTGGGATGATGATACATGAATTTCCATTACATCAGACCAGCGTATCGTATTCCCATCTATATCGCGACGCCAATTCAAAGGATTTACCAATTTTTTAATGTCTAAAATATCTGTTTGCTCCAATTCTTTCATAGTATATTTTTCTCCCGAGACTTTGGAGTTTAAAATTATATTATATATTTAATCAGGTGTGTAAATAGACTTATTTCTCATGTTCCTTTCAATACACGCATGCATTGAGTCGCCCTCGTTCTGGCTATGTCCAGTCTCGAAAAATCTGTGCGTTATAGACAAATTTAAAGATTTTGCTGCATACGCATACAAGGCAAAAATGAACCTGTTCTTATTTTGGCCATAACAACCATCCGAATACAAATATATTTTGTTAACACCTCGCTCCTGTTCACTCTTCAAGAATTGCAACAAACAACTCCCAATTTCTATGCAGCCTCGTTTTGCTATTTGGGAATGCCACACGTAGCAATACCCTTTTTTACGTAGAGCGTCAAAAATAGTAAAATTGTACACAGGGTACTTGCGTTTATAATGGAAAATGCCTACAGCAGATTGTGGAATACTTAACACTTTTTGCAGGTCGAAGATAGCAATCGTGCTATCGTTTTCGTCAATTGTAATTTTTTCTTCATGTTTAATTTGCCGAATTCTCTCTTTTCTATTTAAATGACGTCTATAGCTTTCTTCTAAAGATTCTTTTTCTGTTGGACTGGCTTGCTCATATACAAAACATGTTGAACATTGATCTTTTTTAGGCTTAAAAAATGAGTAGTTAAATTTTGTGTTAAAAATGGTTTCATATTGACGTTTTGTCGCCATCGTAACTTCAACATAATTTTGCTGTGGAAACCACTCAGTGTACAAACGAAACATTTTTGAAATGTTGAGGTCTTGTGACAAATATTCTCGAGTTGAGCTTTTTCTTGTATAGTGAGACTCTACTTTAGGAAATAATGAAATATGCTTCTCAATACACGATTCTGTGCTGGAGCTCATTTTACGAGGTCTATTGGTGTGCTTACCTCTTAAGTCTGTAATCCCTTCGTCTAATTTAAATTTTTCTATTGCTGTATATACCATTTGTTCATTAATTTTTAAAGTGTTTAGGAAAAATTTCTTACAAACAAGAATCTCTACATTATTTAAAGAAAAAAAATATTTTATAGTCTGTGTGCGATTATTTTTCCGTTCTAGAGTCATTCGTTTGATATTTTCGGTTTTAGTATGTTTAATAATATACATCCATTGGTGTTCTCGATCAGAAAGTTTATAAAATTTATCAAATAAGTCCTGCCTCTCTGAAGAGGTAAATTTGCTGCCACAGTTCATTTTACATGAACACACAGGACCCATGACCTTTTGTGGATACTTATTCTTATTATGACAACCTTCGTAAGCTTGACCAGCGTTTTTAAGTAATTTATTTTTTTTGCTAGACCACTGGTCTTCATTAATTGCACGTTTTCTGGTTTTTCTTTTTTCATTTTGTGAAGTGGAAGGTTCGTCTGAATTGGTTGGCTCAAATACTAATGAATGTCGTGTTAATTCAGTTCTAAAATTGGCATGTTCATTTTGAGAACTGTCGGTTAGTGTGATATCAAGAGACATGTTGACGTCAGTTTTATTAACTTCGGGGGAGCTTTCAGGTTGTAATGTTTCGTCGAATTCTCCATTTGACAGATTATCGGCTAAAGGATAACTAGGTACTAAGCTTAAATTTGAAAATTGCTTTTCTTCATTGTACTGGACAGCATCAATCGTTGAATTATGTTCATTATTTATTTTATAAATGCTGGTAGAAGAAGCGATGAAATCGCAGTTTGTTAAAAGTAGCGATAAATTAGAAATAGTAGAGGGAGTATCAATTACTTTTGAGGTGTTCAAAATTCTATCTATGCATTGAGAATCTCCGCTATGACCCGAAAACGTACTTGATGGGCTATTGACTGCTATCCTTTCTGGACTTGGAACATATTCTGAACAATCTGGAGAAAAATCAGCATCACTCACATCTTTATCATAGTTTATTTCCGTGAAAAAAAAAGAGATGCACTGATCATCGCGGACACCGCATATTAGTATTAGTATGCGTAATGTGCGTTACATGTAGGAACGCGTTCTTGAGTCGCCGAGCGCGAGCTAGTTACCGCCAATACGTATGGTAGGTACACATTTATGTCCCGGATGATAACTGTAACAGTTCATTACCGAAAATGTCTACCACAAAATTTACGATAATAAACCTGTAATCGCGTTAACCAGAAATTTTGGTGAAATATTCTACAGTAATATTACTTTACCAAAATTTAGCCACTAAATTTTATTTGTAATAATGTATTTCGTTATTTTTCTAGTAAAAAAAAAATAGAAAATTTCCAAAGAACAAAAGTGTTCTAAGGAATACCGTTGGAAATTACCGCAGAAAAAATTTGAAAAAAATTGCATAAGTGTATCCCGGCCCATAGATACCGTAAATGGTAAAACAGTAAAAAGTCAGTAATAGTATATTACAGGTTTATTCCTTGGGGGCGTCGCAATATAAATATTCGTATAAACTTTAACCGCAGTATATAACAATAAATTTAAAACAAGCATCATAACTGTTGTATTTCTAAAATGATGTAAATAATTTGCAATAACGTTATTACGTGAATCGCAGGCTAAATTGTTTTGTCCTCGATCGAGAAAAATATCACGAAAAAAATATTTAACTTAAAAAAGCAGGCAGACTTTTTGCTAAAATACTACAAAAGTATTATTATTTTTATTTTTTTTAAAACGTTGCCCCACACTTGGAATTTCTCCTGTATCGTGGGTGCGTTTACAAACATTGAAACTCACTTACACAAACACGCCCAGACCCGAAACAACTATCTGTAGGCCATACAAATACTTGTTCCGTGCGGGGATCGAACCCGCGACACGTAGCGCAACAGTCCAATCGCTTAGCCACTGCGCCAACCGTGTCGTCCAATTATTGATTGCACAGGCCGTGCTTTGCTGGGTCAGAAGCAAGTCGACTGCTACGTTTCCTAAGGTTAGATTCCAAAGTCTGTAGGTTTTACGAATTTATCTGACTATCCCGGAGTCCGGATATAATCCTTAATGATATATAATTGACACTCAATTTTACATGGAGCGACTGCGTATCTGACCTCCATAACCTGGTTAATACTGTGTAATATGACACCCCTTAGTAAGACTAGTTGTCAGACTTTCGGGCCAATGACTACCTGTCGCGACTGTCAAAGATCTTTAAATGACAGCCGACCAACGGCTAGTTTAGTAGTTAATTAAATGGATGTTCCATTGAAAACCATGACACAGTAAAACGGACGTAATAGATATGTGCAGGTCGTTGTCTCATCATTTTGCACTTAAATGAGCCGCTCCTCTTCTTCTTCTTCTTAGTCGATTCACTCTTGTCAGAGCGGTCGTGGCTATCATGTTCGGGGAGGTTGGGCAGCAGACAGCACCCGCCGTACGACGTCCCGCCACCCCTGCCTGCTGGCCGTCAATCGAGCACATTCATGCACGGGAGCGCCCATCGTAGCCTTCACTTGGTCTGTCCATCGCATCGGGGATCTTCCCCTTGGTCTTGTACCTTCGACTTTCCCTTGCACGACAAGACGTTCTATGGAGTCGTTTCCACGCCGACTAACATGCCCAAAGAATTTCAGGATCCGACTGCGCACTTGAGTGGATAGGCGCTCTTTTATGCTTAGCTCATCAAGGATGGAGGCGTTTGTTCGGAACTCGGTCCAAGAGACCCCGAGCATCTTCCTCCAACACCACATCTCCAGAGCGTCTATCTTCTGAGTTTCGGTTTGCCGTAGGGTCCATGTTTCGGCGGCGTACAAGAATATGGGAAACACTAACGATTTTACGAGCCTAACCTTTGTGGCTTTCGTTATGTTTCTGCTCCTCCATATTTTCTTGAGCTTGTCCATTGCACTTCTGCTCATAGCCATACGCCTCTTAACTTCATTTATGCAGCCTCCTTGATTTGAGATGAGAGCCCCAAGGTAAATGAAGGATTGTACGACCTCGACGTTTGCTATTTTGGTGACGTTCGGCAAATTATTGTTAGCTCTGTCGACAATCATCATCTTGGTTTTACCGCGATTTATCTTCAAACCAAACTCTAGGCTGACACGTTCCATTTTCAGGAGGAGTTCTTCCATGAGGCTACTACTAGAGGCAAAAAGGGTAGTGTCATCTGCATATCGTAGATTTGCGATTTTGTATCCACCTATGGTTACACCGTCCATCCAGTCTTCAAGGGTTATACGCATAATTATCTCCGTGTACGTATTGAACAAAAGCGGCGAAATTATGCATCCTTGTCTGACTCCTGCGCTAGGGTGAAAGCTGTCCGAGAAGACTTCGTCTGTTTTTACTGACCCAGTTCCGTCTTCGTATAGGCGTCTAAGCAAATGCACCAGATGTTTCGGTGTACCCATTTGCAATAAGGTGTCCCACAGTTTTGGCCATTTCACCGAATCGAATGCTTTCGAAAAGTCAACAAAGCAGATGTATGTGGGCTTGTTGAACTCCCGAGACTTTTCGATGATCTGGCGGATGATAAAAAGCTGCTCTCGGGTTCCTTTGCCTTTGACAAATCCTGCCTGCTCTGGTGCTATTTCCTTAGATAGGAAGCCTTTCAGTCGTTCATTAAGGATGTGTAGCATGATCTTACTGGCATGGGATATGAGTGCAATTAGACGGTAGTTGTTACATTTCTTTGTTGAGCCCTTTTTTTTTTTTTTTCCGCTCCTCTTAGATGTCCTTATAACATTACTCGTACTGGTAACTAAAAAATTACTTGAATATCAGTTCTATTATTTATGGAGTACTTAAATGTAACATAATTATAATATGGTACGACATTTGGAATCTTGACCCAACTAGTCAGAATGGAAGATAACTCAGGAAGGGGGTTTGTAGATAGGTAAGTACAACCGCGTGAGTTACATACATTTACACGTTAGGAGTGCTTTTCATTATATTCTTAAAATGTCGCATACAACGTCCCAGTTGTTTGTTTATTTTGTAGAAAAACATTGCGGAGAGTGACGAACTGGAGAACATTGAAGAAAGGTCCAGAACGCTAACTGAGAAAGCAGTAGGAATGAACACATAATTATAAAAGAAAGACATAAAGGCTAGCCGTGCTATCGCTAGATTTGCTGCAAGAAAACAACAATAATAATCGCGTGCCTGCTGTAAACACAGGTAGGTAGTTGTTACAATCATGATAATACTCATAATTACAGTGCCATGACATTAACTCATTAGAACACGTTGATGAAGCTATATAACAGACACATAACGACGGCATTGTACTGTACTGCTCGACCTTCTTGAGATACAAGTTTTTGTAAACACGTCGCTAAACTATAGTTAGATTTGTCGTACCAGTGTGAGGACATTAGCAAATTATGTCGGACTCAAGGCTTAAATCAATAATAAAATAACTTTGTGTTATAGTAAACGACTAGATATTTCTCTCGCAGCTTCGCTACCGTTCTGTACGGGTATATTCCGTACAGAACGTTATTAATGTAGCCTTTAAACACCCAGGCTCGGGGTTAATGTAGCTTCCTAGTTTCTGTAGAGCGGGTGAGCGGGTTATAAAAACAGAACGCGAAAAAGTAATCGTGTAGACCCCTACGAGTCACTTGAAAAGTATCCTATGAAAAGCTATTGGTTAAGCAATTCAAAGGGGAAAGCTCATCTATCTATATTAATAAATAAAAAGTTCTGACTGACTAACTCATCAAACCCTTGGACATAGAAATTTGAAATTTTTGCGCAGAGGTTCCATTTGTAATGTAGACAAGGAATACGGCAGGGTTTTTCAAAATTCAAGCTCTAATGGAGTTAAATAGGGGATGAAAGTGTATAAGTAATTATGAAAAATCGTCATTTGGGCAAAAGCTAGTTAAACATAACTACACAAGGGCAGCTGGAGATTCACAACAAAGGCAATGAATGAAATACACAATGGAGTCAGTATATACGTTGCCTTGGTTTTTGTAAAGTAGATAAGAAAAACAATATCTAACCGAAGTTTTAGCATAATAAAATATTCCTAAACACGACAAAATACGTAATATTATCGTCTCGAACTCAATCAAGCTGTATCACACAAGTAAAACAACCCATATTAATGCACCAGACATAAGGAAAGTTGCTGAAGTAATAAAGATTGCAAAGCCTGAGAAATCGGCTCACGAAACAACATCATAAAGACCCATTTCCCTGCTACTAATAATGTCAAAGCTGTTTGAAAAGCTGTTACTCAAACACCTTTTTTTTTTTTGGTGTGTGGAAAATCATCAAATGACCCCCCCCCACTCTTGGGAAGAGCGAAGGGGAGTGTCAGACTTCTCCTAACTAAGAACCAACCCATGTTCCTTCTTCGCCCATGTGCCAAGGCCACGTCATCTCTTTCGATAATCCGCAGCCCCGGCGGGTTACTCAAACACCTTAAACCAATAATAGATAACAAGAACATTATACCTGAGCACCAGTTTCACTCAACGATCGACCAAGTACACAGAATTACAATGTAATAGAAAACGTGTTGGAAAACAAGAAAGTCTGTTCTACGGTTTTATAGATGTAGCCCAAGCATTTGATAAAGTTTGGCACGAAGGCATCATTCATAAACTTAACAGCTTGCTACTGAAACCGTTTGCAGACATTATAATCCTATATTTCAAACAGAGTCTTTAGAACAAGAGAAGAATATACCTATTCAGAACAAACCAATAAAAGCTGGCGTACCACAAGGAAGTGTGTTAGGTCCGGTCCTGTATCTACTACACACTTTCGATATTCCTGATCCTGAAAACGATACCATTGGGACCTTTGCTGATGATACAGCCATAATGGCCGTTGGAAACAGCCACGGAGAAGCAGTAGAAAAGGTTCAAATGGCTGTTAATCAAGTTTATGACTGGACCAAAATATGTATTAAATTAAATGAATAAAAATCCGTACTTAAAGACTTGAGAAACAAAAAGCAACAGTATTTTCCAGTTTATATAAATAATAACCAAATCCCATAAGAGAATATAGCCAACTATCTCGGTATGACCCTTGATGCAAAGCTACGATGGTAAGCTCACGTTAAGAAGAAAACAGAAAAAAAAGAAGAAAAAGAAGTATGTATTGGCTGCTTGGAAAAATTCCGAGCTGTCCGTGCTGAACAAACTGTTATTGACAAGTCTTGATGCCAGTTTGGCCTTATGGTATTCAGCAAACAGACAAATGCATTAATCATTCAACGATTCCAGAACAAAATTGTTCTGGAATCGTTGAATGATTAATGCAAGCAAAAAGTATATTCGCCTTAATAGAGACAATAAGAAAAGTGTCAATTGACACATCCTTAGTAGATAATTTAACAGTATAAGTTAGAATCAAATTACTTATTAGTGTATATACAAGGCTAGATTAGAATAAGAGTAAGATCCATCATTTTGATGAACTTTTAAAAAAAAGTAATTAACAATGTCATAATAAACCTATTTATATTTCCTGTTACTTTTATAGACATCGCTTGCTGTCATAAAACTAAATCCAATTAGAAACTGCTACAAATAAATTGACGTAGTCATTTTTCAATACGCATAATTATTTTATTAATGCAATTAGACACTGGATTTGTCAATAAGACTAATGTGTTTCAATTGATCAATAAAAATATTAATTAATTATTATGAGTGTCCCGCCCCTGCAACGCTCGCTGCGATCGCCACATGTCAAAAAAACTATATTTTTCCGTGTTACTGAACTATTTTGCAACCCTCTAAAAACCGTGTAAAATAAAATTGCTTAAATAATAAAAAAATACACACCAAACGGCAACACGACTGTCTCGTTGGTCTAGTGGTCGTAAGCGCGACAGCTGTGCATGAGGTCCTTTGTTCGATTCCCTGGTCTGGCAAATAGTTGTGTTGCTTTTCCATGGGGTATTTTTTCAGTAGCAACTAAAGAGTCTGGATTTGTGTCCAGTTGATGGCAATGGGTGCGCCCTTTATTACATGGGACCTAAACAACTGCCGGTTTGACCTCCACATCTCAGTTACTGGGTAATACGATACCCCTTAATAAGTCTGGTTGTCAGACTTTCGAGCCACTGACTCCACAATGAAATTAATGAAATGAAACATTTTAAACAGTTATTATTTAACATGACATTATGTTAGTAAGTACTTAAAGCTGTGCTAGTTTTAAATGAGTTATTACTTTGGACATGAGTGTGTGACCAATGCCTTAAAATCTGACTGTCCACTCTGGCTGACACTGCACGCTCAGAAGACTTCTCACCCGAGACCACAGGGATGCCATTCTTTTGCGAAGCGCTGCCTGGAAACCGTCCGTGCTGTGGTCTGCGAACATACCTCCCTGCACCACCATGGGAGCCCCAACAAACTCCTGATCAATAACAATAACAACTGCCAAAAATCTACAAAATGACCACTGGAACGGTCTCATTTCAAGGTGTCATACTATACCCGTCGGGGCTGCGGGTTGGTCACAAAGATACCGTGGCCTCGACATATAGGACTAAGAAGGAACATGGGTCGTTTTCAGTCAGTAGAAGTCTTACACTCCCTTTCGCTCTGCCCAGAGTGGGAGTGGTTATTTGATGATTTTCTACGCAACCAAAAAAAAAACGTTGTCATACTATGCATAGTTACATAATGTTTTCCAATCTATATTGTCGCATTGATTAATTTGGTGACATTTTCTGTCCATTATTAATCATAGCATACAAAAAGTTATTAGTAGACAAAATGGTGAACGGTATAGTATTATCAATCGATCAGGATTCGCAATAATTAAGTGTTTTACTACCTGAAAAGATAATCGTTATGTAAATATGTATGTATCTATTATTATATTTGAAGAGCTTCCGTAAAACTGGCTAAATAAAGTTTTGGTATGAAATCAGAATAATACTTGGCTTCCGTATCCGCACTACTGACTCATTGGTCTAGTAGTACGGCTACAAAGCATGGTGTCCTAAATTCGATTCCCGAGTCGGGTAAAGTGTCCATGGTGTAAATGAGACTTAAAGATAACGAGGGTTATTATATTCATACAAGAATTATAGGACATGACTTAAAAAGGCTCTATATTTCAAAGTGAGAACTTTAGTTTGCTGGACCCGGAGACATTATCTTTATCTTTCTTCTTCTCGGCTTATTCTAAGCCCATACAAAGCTGACTGATTGAGGATCAACGCATAGGCCAAATCTTTAGGGCTAGAAACTAATATTTCGAACACGTATTCCTCTTATGACGTAGCGTAGACATCCACTAAGATTTTTCAAAATTCAACCCAAGGGGGTGAAAAAGTGGGCAAAGTTTGTATGGAAAATCGACATTTACACGCGGGCGAATCTGCGGGCAAATCTAGTATTCCAATATATCCGAGGCCTGATGATCTTGAGATCGCTACTGTAGCACTTGCGACCATTAACAAGGTAGCCAAAGTGGATTCATTAGTAGGCGGTAATAATTACTACTGGTTCAGTTTATACCTACTTAAATCTCGAAATAAATACATACATTGTAAGAGGCACTACGTACATAAATTATGCCACTTTAATAACCTGGTGTCCACTTCGTGATCGGCTTCTTTGTTATTTTTTTCCTTTTATCAATCACATACAATACATTGATATTAATAATTCCACGTCAATCTACTTTATTACTACAATTTTGTATTGTATACATGGCTGTATTAAAATCTACCGTCTTATAGTATCAAGATAATTAAAAACATTTCCGTCAATAAATGATTTACAGATAAAACTAGTAAAAGATGGATTCCATTCCTTCCCTTAGCCCAATTTATTTGGAGGTGGCACATTTTAAAATTTTCTTATTGCACAAAATGCAAACTCTAAACTTAGTTCTCAAAATGTTCTACATTACTTTTAGCAGGTTTAGCTATTCAGATGCCTATAAAGTCAATTGACTCCATGTTCACAAGCTTTTATCCGTAAGTGTAACACTA
This sequence comes from Diarsia mendica, assembly GCA_949316265.1. Taxonomy (NCBI): domain Eukaryota; kingdom Metazoa; phylum Arthropoda; class Insecta; order Lepidoptera; family Noctuidae; genus Diarsia; species Diarsia mendica. The sequence continues at coordinate 8,945,137 of OX438891.1, forward strand.
ATAGACGCAATAGACATAGCAATACACCCTGTAACCTCCTTATTAACACAATTTACTAGTACAGTGAAACTTGGTTAAGTGGTTAAGGGACCTGAAAATTTGTCTCACTTATAGAGGTATTCCACTTACCCAGTGTCTCAGATATACAAATCTGTCTCATGGGACCCCAGTATGAGTTCCAGTTATAGAGGTTTCTCACTTATCCAGGTCCCAGTTAACCAAATTTCACTGTATTACGTTACTACGCTACATCTTCAAGTGACTGCCCCGCTGGTCTCGTGGTCGTAAGCGTGGCTGCTGATAGGGTCCAGGGTTCGGGTCAGGTCAAAAGTACAATTGGGTTTATCCATTAGCAATTTCTCAGTGCAGATTAGTAGTAGCCCGGAGTTTGGAAGTTGGCGATATGATATCCCCGTGCCCCGGGAAGCACGTTAAGCTTTTGGTTCTGCACCTGATCTCTCTCCAGTTGTGCTGGTTTACCGTTCCACTATATTAGAGAAAAGGAAGAGAGAGTCCACCTGTGCCTGTGCACACACTTGTCGATTATAATATCTCCCGCGCCGCGCCGATGGCTTTTCGCTATGGTTGGCCGCCGTGACCGAAAAAGGTCAATTAATAAATCAAAATATTTTATTTAACATACCCCCAAATAGGGCACTTGTAAACGTCGACAATAAGGTGCACGGTTCGGGTTGGTCGATTCCTGTGGAGAAGAACTGCCCAGTTAAACTCCACGGCTACTCTTTTAAAATGGTTTGGATTAACAATATTTTCAGTTCAGGAGGACCATATTATATAGCTAGCTGTTGCAAGCAACACAGTTGCTAATAATATAAAACTAGATAAGTTTCCATTAAAATTACGTACTAACAAGTGCAATCAGAGGACACGTCAAATAAATTGTTCTTGATTAATTACTAAGCTCTCGTCAAAGTGTAGCATTTTCACGGACCCTGACATTAAGGCTAGGTACATTAACTTTATTTTATATTATCCTGCTCTATTAATTTACATTTTGGGCGTGGCAATGTCGATAATTACTAGATTTGGCTATTAGTTATGTTGTGCAAGACGTAACTTGTGTTAGGACTTATTTACACATCAAGTGATTAGTAAAGTTTACTTTATCAGGTAATGTAGTGTTTCAAGGTAAATCAGTTGCCCTAGTTAGTGATAATGAATGACAGAGTCGATCGTTCAAGTTTTAGTCAAAAATAGCATGTGAGTAAATGAATGACCCGTAATTAACGAGTCGGTATTAATTGAGCAAGTCTTACAGAAAATAGTCTCTCAATTAACAAGTTATTTCACCATGTGACTCCTTGAATCTTAAATGAAGGGGTGGGGGGCATTATTTTCTCATTTCGTTTAGTGCGAAATTCTAAAAACGTGTCAACCAGTCCTAACACTGAAGAGGATTGTTCAAGTGAGTCCAAGGCTCTTTCAATAAATTCTGTCATAGAATCAAAGCTCACTCAAAGTTACGACCTCATCTATTTCGTATCGTAATTATATTTATTTATTATTATTATTATTATTATTATTATTATTATTTGGCTGGCACGTGTTGGCCATAAAATGTAGACAAGTTTGATGTAATGAAAATATGTTTGGAAATGTAATGTGCTTGGATGACAATGAATGATTGTTAGATCATAAATGTGTTTGGATAAAATGACTTAAAACACAAAAAAGGGAAAAATAAACTTTAGAAGAAAAATCAGTTTCTGAAGTCGGTGACTTTTGTTTTTTTGATTTCCTTTTTTTGCCACCGACTTCAGAATTTTTTGTTGTTTATTTTTCACTTTTTTGTGTATTATTTTTTTTATTTCGGTTTTATTTTTTGTAAAAAAGTTTTTATTTTTCACTTTTTAGTGGTTCTTAATATGTAAGTTCACATGTTCATGGGTCATAATGTGGAGTAAAAGCACAATAACGTTCGCGCTAAGTATAAATTATCAATGTGATTTCTGTTCTAATATGAGATTTCACAGGTAATAATTACCTAGTTCTCATTTGTATGCCTTCAGGCGTTATGTTTGTCCAATTTGTCATGATTTAGGCCTAAATATGCATTAACCTAAAGAATACCATCAAAACGTCATGAATATAACTGTCATAAACAATCCAGAGGCGTAAATATGAGGAATGGTATTAGTAGGTACTAACAAATTGTTGTTTAAATTGGAATGCCACAAAATGAGAACTGCCTGTGTTCTCTACAGTACATTACTTAGATATGTAATATTCAATAACTTTGAATTGCCAGACGTCTTGCCTCATCGGCAAAATATATCGAAGCTGGTAAAATATATATCCATTTCTTGCTAGTTATGTGTAACGCAATTCAAGATGGCCACGCATTGGATTGATTTTCAATTTATTTCTCGGCGATGTTTTTACTGCGTTCGTGTCGTGAGCAGATGTAGGGACGTGCTGGCTCAGATTGCTTCCTCACGAATCGGTGCGGTGTTGTTTGTATGAAACACGTTTACACCTAAGACAGCGAGAGATGAGGCTCGATCGTGGATGAACTCTATAACTTATTACGACATTGTAGGTACACACGGCTACACATCAAGCTAGACTTTTTGGACTTTGGACTACTAGAAGTTGAACGCTGCGAATCGTGCGAGAGGGTGCGATATATTTTTGTAATTTCGTCTCACTTACGCACGTCAGGAATGCGGGAGCGCGTGCAAGCGGCAATACTTTACTATGCCTATAGATGCATAACATGTATAGGTAAACGTTAAAAGTTATTTTGTTAACAAGTTGAGCTCGCATTATTGCGAGTTGTTTTTTTCGATTTCGGCTGCGCTTCTGTGTATTTGTGTTCACTAATACATTCATTAGGCTCTTAATATTATGATTTATATTACCTATGTTAGTCAGTGAGAGCAGTGGCTTAATAGTAACTGCCACTCGGGTCAATCTTTAGGTTAAGCCGCGCTTGCCTAGGTTGGTCTGTGGATGGGTGACCGCCCATTTGATACCGAGTTTTCTCCGTGCCTCGGAAAGCACGTTAAGCTGTTGGTCCCGGCTGTCATACCTATATAGATCTTTGGCAGTCGTTACAGGTAGTCAGTGACCTGAAAGTCTAACAACCAGTCTTACCAAAGGGTATCGTATTACCAATCGTATTATCTTAGTATGAACTGGGTTGTGTGTGAGGCAGTCGCTCTATGTAAAATACTGGTATTCAGCTGCATCCGGTTAGACTGGAAGCCGACCCCAACATAGTTGGGAAAAGGCTAGGCAGATGATGATGAGTCAGTGAGAGCAGTGGTGGCCCAGTGGTAACGTGGGATCGAAACAAAGCAGGCGCATTATTTTGTGTAAAAATAAAATCTGTCAACCCGCACTGGGCCAGCGTGGTGGATTACCGCAAACTCCGTCTCACAGAGAAGAGGCCTGTATCCCAACAGTGAGAACATTCAAGGCATTTGATTCTAACATAAATTATAGGTATAATTATTATACCTACTTTGCGCTTGCGGTTCGCATGCGGATTGGTAATTCGGAAATCTACAGCATGTCGGGCCTTCATAATTTTTTTTACCGACACCACCATCCACCCATACCATTTCAATTAATTTTTATAACAAAATGTTAAACTAATGTTAAATGTTTAACTTTAAAACGATGTATTTTCACACAAATTTTCTCACCCCATTTTTACCACCACTGCTACTGCTTTTATAAAATCACTGAAACATTAATTTCTTTATTTTTGAAGTGATTGCGTAGATTGAGACCCGCGTAATTCAAATAGTTGGTTAATTGGAATAGTTCTTACTTATAACTATATTAATACATATTTTATTAAAGTCGTGAATCATATTTTGATCAATATTCAATTCAACCAAACAATGACCCAAATTGTAAAAAGCTTAAGCTTGAATATTGCGGGCGCGGGCACGCAATCGCCTATAAACATATAATCATTACTTAAATCACTTAGGCCCAAGGCAGGAGGCGCGGCGAAGATACTGAGAATAAATCAATTTAAAATAAACCTTAACTCTTATGACATGCGGTTGAAAACGGCATGCAAAGCGAGACGCGCGCGGTGAGCCGTCAAGCTGCCACGAGAGCAGACAAGAACCGCGCTTCGCCGCGCGGAGTTAAGGTTTATTTTAAAATTGATTTATTCTCATTATTTTCGCCGCGCCTCCGCCGGCACCGGTGTGCGTTGGGCCTTATATTTACCTTTGCCCTGTCAATCCATACTTCCATACTAATATTATAAATGCGAAAGTAACTCTGTCTGTCTGTCTGTTACTCTTTCACGCCTAAACGGCTGAACGGATTTTGATGAAATTTGGTACGGACATAGTTTGGAACTTGAGAAAGGACATAGGATAGTTTTTTTTTTTTTCGCGAGATAAACCAAAAATCTGCCGGAAGTCACTATTCCACGCGAACGAAGTCGCGGGCAAAAGCTAGTAAGATATAATAAAGCAATCAATACATCAACGTGATTCTGCACAGTAAATAAAACTGCAATATTAACGCATTACCTGCTGAATTATTTGCGATAAAAGTTTAGGTGCTTAGTAAATAGCTCAGTTACCAATGCGGTTCGCCGCTTCTGTGCGTCTTATATAAATATGATAAGTGGTGCGGCGGGACTCGGCGGGAATGTTTATCTTTACCTGTAAACCTATGTTAGCACGATGACGTAAGAACAGAGTGCATCCCAGTGCGTCGAAAAAACACTGTTTAATTTTGGACTCTCGGCGCTAGGCAGAGCGTTGAAAATCCAGTGCGCGAAAATCGTCCGTGCGAACATGGAATGATAGAACACTGAATTGAATACGAGGGAAACTAGCAAATTTATGTGTGTGCCAAAAAGTGCATCTGTGTGCGTAGGCGCAATGGAGCAAACGCTATGATTGGCCGATGGCACAATGCGCAGTCCCTTTCCTACAATTCTCTGTATTGTTGGTAGCATAGTTATGGTTATATAGGGTGTCGAGCTTGATGTGTCTTCGTGTGTACATGGATTTAAATTACTTCGAATTTGCAGTTCTGAATGCAGTTGCAATCCTAGGTAACAAAATTGAAAGTTTCATTTTTCTGTTAGTCGAAATCTTGGTTTTCGCAGGGTTTTTCTAGAAAATAATGTTCATTACACTCTACACCCGTTTTATTAATTTTAGGAATTACTAAGAACCTTGTCCTCTTCTTCTTTACGTGTCGATGTAGGTACTCAAACTGTGCCAGACCAATGTAGCCACTTGCACAGCAGCTCTAACATTTGAATCAATGAAATCCTGAAAGGTGCAAGTGGTTGTGCAGGAAGGGCTCGACAGGAGGTGGCGCATATCCGGCAGAGGCTCGCTCAACACTAGTTAAATTTTGGAACCTTGGCTGACCCAGCGTAGTTAGGAATTTCACTAGAATTAGAAGCTAACATTGAGCACTTTTATTACTGTATCTAGGTCTCATGGCATCACTGCTGGCGAAACTATAAACATGGCCAGCCTAAACAAATCTTTGATTAAGTTATTCAAATCATAAAGCTAACTGTGTTAACATCGAACGCGGAAAAAATAAAACAGAATCGCTATTTTAATTAAAAATTAGTTCTTAAGACAGTTCGAAAGACTATTACAAAATGGTGATTGCAGAATAACTCTGAGGGTGGTAAGAAATGTGTCGTTTAATTAGCGTGGTTTATATAAGGACCTAAACTATGTACTGGAAGTAACGTTTTACTACATGTTTTTATAAATATTGAGGTATATTAGGATTTTATAAAGATTCAAGCTGAGTTGAGGGTGATTCATTAGGTGCGATAAGCAATCTAAGGTGTATGAAGTATGCTGAACAAGTTTTTTTTTCTAAACATTACCTACCCATAATTTATTAATACATGCAAGTCTGTTTGTAACGGTTTTTATGTGCCAATTACTACAATTTTTACAACAGAAAAAAGTAAGCCTGAATCGAGTTACTGAAATTGTTTTTATGACATTTTAAACGATGATGAAATGCTTGCACTGATTGGACAGGTTCACACAAATCTGTGTGGTTCTTTCTTCAAAAGACCATTTTTTTTATGTATGGTTGGAAAATCATCAAATAACCCCTCCCTCTCTTGAGCAGAGCGAAAGGGAATGTCAGACTTCTACTGACTAAAAACCACCCATGTTCATTCTTAGCCCTTTATAACCAACCCGCAGCCCCGACGGGTCAAAAGACCATCTCAGACACTAATCTGCATGGTTTACATATCGTCGTTGATAGTCCAATTCCGCGTAACTAGCATTGTCAAATACCGCGTATGTACAGTCCGTGCCCAGTTTAACCTGATCCACATATATAATCCATCTTCGCACACCACTTCCCCTCTTATTCTTTATATTAGGGATCAGGTCATACTTGGCTTCAATTCCGCGTAACTGACATTGTCGAATACCGCGAAGTCACAGTCTGTGCCCAATATTATTCGACCTCTGTTCTCACACCACTTTCCCTCTTATTCTTAATATTAGGGGTAATGTAATACTGGGCACGGACTGTACATACGCGGTATTTGACAATGTTAGTTACGCGGAATTGGACTATCAACGACGATATCTCTTGACGAATGTCGGCACTTATTAAAAGACCTCTGAGTTTATTTAGCTATTTCTTCTCAAGTAGTTATAAAATATAACATATAAAAGTGTTTTGTAATACCAATTTACATAAATAAATATGATTGATGATGTTACCAATTAGAAGTGTGGCTAAATTCGTTAATGTTTTGAAAAATGATAAATTAATTTACACATATTTTTCCGAATACTAAACGTCCATATTCAATTCAATAAATTTCAAAAGTTTCTTACCGCTTCTGTACCTACCTCAAAACCTTTGCTAAATCGATTGCCTATTCGACTAGAACAAAAGGCTTCGTATCTACAAACTATAATAATATAGTGTAGGTAATAAATTACCTACTTAAACCTCTCCCATTGTTAAGATAAACCGTTTTAGTATTCTGTACGGAAGCTGAATTAATTGCGTGTTTTCAATAGTAGTAGCTCAGTATGCTATAATTATTTAACTTGATTTCATAAGAACAATGCTAGTATGGGTTACTTGATCATGATTTAAATATGTTTCACTTGTTTATAGGAATTTAATGGAACCTTAGTGATTTGGAGTCATGATAAGAGTATGGTATGGGGAACAATATGCGACTCCCGGTTGGGTCACAAAAGGGATAAATGAAAGGCTGAGATGAGAATGCTAAGAGGGATGTGTGGTGTGACGCGAATGGATAAAGTAAGGAATGAGTACATAAGAGGAAGTCTGAAAGTGGCGCCGGTGAATGAAAAGTTGATTGGTAATCGATTGTCGTGGTATGGACATGTTTTTTTTTTTATCTTATATGGGCTTACTCCTGACCTCAATCTTGCCCTAAGGGCAGAGATGAGGTCGACGATGGAACGAGTTTACCCAGAAGAAGCCTATTTACTCGCGACTTAAATAGATTGGGGTTTTAGGAACTCGGGAATACCGACGCAGGCAGGGTGTTCCACTCCTTGGCTGTACGAATAATGAAAGACTTAGCACTTCGTACGAATGTGTGGAACATCGATAAGGTATGGGTGATAACCCGCAGTACGTCTAGTCTCTCGATGGAAGAAGGGCGATGGTGGAATAAGCTCGTGGAGCTCTTGCGAACACTCTCCGAAGTACAGTCTGTAGAAGACCGACAGACTTGCAACTTTGCGGCGGTGGGCCAGGCTATGTAGCTTGGCAACCAGCTTAGCGTCACCAATTAGCCTCCTGGCTCTACGCTCTACTGAGTCGAGTGTGGCAAGTTGGTATTTGGCTGAGCCATCCCAAAGGTGACAGCAGTACTCCATGCCAGACCGGACTTGAGCTTTATACAATATTGAAAGCTGTCCAGGCTTGAAGTACCGCTTGACCTTGTTTAGGATACCCAGCTTTTTTAACGCAGTTTGAGCTTTCGACTCGATGTAGGCGCCGAAGTTCAAATTTGCACTCATAACTTCGTGCCAAGAAGCTCGAGACTGTCAGTAACTTCGACAGACGCACTCCGGAAAGTGGGGGCCAGATTGAACGGACTCTTTTTAGCAGTGAACAGACACACTTGCGTTTTGGTGGCGTTGAAATCAACCAGATTGTCGTCACCCCACTTGGAGACAAGACTTAAGGCTGAATTCGTTCGCTCTACCATGGCCTCTCTCAATGAACGTATTTCATCACCGCCGGCTTTTGCGCTGGATGTGTAGCTCTCCATGACAGTGCTGTCATCTGCGTACCCAACAATACCAGGAATAAGTAGGTCGTTGATGTGCAGCAGGAAAAGTGTCGCGGAGAGAACAGACCCCTGAGGAACTCCGGCATCAATAGCCACAAGGTCAGAGGAGCAGCCATCAATGACCACTCGGATCGACCGTTCACTCAGGAAGCGTGTGAAGCGAAGGAATGAAGGAAATGTTGTGAGGAAAATGTTGAGTATGAATGTAGATGGCTATAAAAGGAGAGGAAGGCCAAAGAAACGATGGATGGACTGTGTGAAGGATGATATGGCTAGAAAGGAGGTGACTGCTGAGATGACGAGAAATAGGGATGTATGGAAGAACAAGACATGTTGGGCCGACCCCAAATAAATTGGGATAAGGGCAGGAGAATGATGATAAGAGTATGGTATGGTTTTCCGCTGTTTATAAATTAACCATATCTGGTCAAGTTTACCCCGCAAACAAGAACAGATCGTCCGCATCAAGCGCTATTTCCTCCATCAAACATCCAGTGAACAAACCTAAAACTTAAGTAACGTTTATATAATTGTAAAATCTATATAGAAGTAATGTATGTGATGTATTTATAGAAAAAATTGAGTTGTAAAGAAAGAAAAAGACTAACTAAATCTTAATTATAGTCCCCGACACGTAACTTGGCAAGGTTTCGAAATTCGAATTCAAAGTTCGCGCATCTGTGGTTCTATGGTTATTGACATAATTTATTTTTAATAACGAATTAAAGAAAGGAGAAGACTTTGTGACCCTTATTAGGTGTTATAAATAAAAATATGCATTTAAAAGTAAAACAAAATGTAAAATAACAAAAACTAAATTTAAAACCATAAAAAAAACTAATTTAAAACAACTAACAAAAACTAAATTTAAAACACAACGACAACTCAAATACGTAACAAAAAGAAATTGAATAACAAAAACAACACAACTTTCGTGCACATCAAGTGTAATCGGGAGCGAACGGAACGCATTTGAATGCACCAACCGCAGGCGCAGATGACGCTACCTCATACCCCGCGCCCCGCTTGACCGCCAAATAGACCTAAAACATGACTTCTGCGCAACTAACGACTCTTGCCAAGTTACGTGTCGGGGACTATAACAAAAAATAAAATCGACTTCAACAAAATATAAAACACAAAAAAGTGAAAAATAAACATCAGAAGAAAAATTAGCTTCTGAACTCGGTAGTTTTGTTTATTTTATTTCGTTTTTGCCTAGCCTTTTCCCACCTAAGTTGTGGTCGACTTCCAGTCTTACCAAATGCAGCTGCATACCAGTATTTAATAAGAAGCGACTGCCTATCTGACCTCCATAACCCAGTTATTGCTGAGATCCCCTGTAAAGACTGGCTGTCATACTTTCGGGCTACACTACGACCTCTTACGACTGTCAGAGATCTACAAATCGGGACCAGGCTAACGGGCGAAATTTAGTATGTGGTGGTCATCAATCCAACCTAGACAAGCGCGGTTTAACCTGAATATTGATGTGAGCAACTGTTATCATCTAGCCACGAGCTCTTCAATTCTTATTATAATAATGAATACCAAACAAATAGTCATAATTAAATCGTGTACTGTTAATGGCCATGATAGAAGCCAGAGTATTTGTGTAATAAGTCACGATTTTGCTTGCAAGTTTCGACACGGTGCGGGCGCATCCGAACTGTTGGCGAATGAAACCCTAGCTGATGGCGAAACGCTACCTTGGATGCATCGGTTGCGAAAGTAACACTATGACCCTTTTGCAGAACTAGCGATAATTATTCAATGCACAGTTGTATTGCTGGAAATGAAAATGAAAATGAAAATGTTGAGTATGAATGTAGATGGCTATAAAAGGAGAGGAAGGCCAAAGAAACGATGGATGGACTGTGTGAAGGATGATATGGCTAGAAAGGAGGTGACTGCTGAGATGACGAGAAATAGGGAAGTATGGAAGAAGAAGACATGTTGCGCCGACCCCAAATAAATTGGGATAAGGGCAGGAGAATGATGATGAGTTGTATTGCTGGAGAACGAGGTGACGGTGAAGGGCTAAGAAGGAACGAGGGTGAAAAAAAAACAAAAAGCATGGAATAAGATAATGTTGCACCGGTTCATAATAAATTGGGATTAAAGGACATTTTTTTGTTGAAGAAATTCGATGCACAATAATAGTTGTGGTCTTAAATCTATGTTGACGTGTAGATGCATAATTTGAGTAAGTATTTTTAATTTAACACAGTTTTCATTTGATACTATTAATTATTTAATTAAAGACGACAATTATTTTGGTCAGGCTGCAGCCATCAAGGGTTATAGATTATAGAAGTGTCTATCCCCACTTGACTCATATTGATATTATTTTGTGAAAATTACGGCGTTTTCATTTAATTTAGCGTGATGATTAGTTGATTGGCCTCTGAAATACCGATACGGGTTTAATTACCTATGCATCAAAAAACTAAAAAAAAAATACATCTGAGTCCATTAGTTTTGTATCTGGCGAATTGGCGGTGTGGTTTTTTGCTAGAAACTATTTATTATTCTCTCAATGATCAATTCTCCACGTGTCATGTAACTCGTGCTAGTGTTTGCCCACTGTCCCAGTTATGTCAGTCCAGCATTCACCTGGAAATGCTACTCGTAGTAAAACACTAACCGTAATGAAACAATTACTTCCTGGGCCCCTACTATGACGTCTTAAAACATTCCTAACTTACTCTTAATCCATTGTGGAAACGTGACAGAACTATCCAGGGTGTCTAGCGCCATCTCTTTTCCACACTGGATTAAGAATATGTTAGGACTGTTTTAAGACGTCATAGTAGGGCCCCTGGCCTTACTTGCGCATTTTCTTTCCTTTCTCCCTTCGCGCATGCTATAAATTTAAGTTATTAGAGTAGGTTACTGTATTTGTTTTTTTTTGTATGCTTTTGATTTGTGGCTATGAGACAGTTGGGGTGAAAGTACTTAGGTCTTGTTAATTGAATTTTCGGGACATAGCCAAATCGTTGGTAGATTTTTCATGTGACGTTTTGCGTTTTGCGACTGACACTGCCGACATACAAAATTGTGTCCAGTTCCTATGAGGAGGACTTGATTTACGTAATGCAGGAGCAATTATTTTAAGTCAGCTTAGTAAACAAATTTCATACACGTGACGTATACTTAATATATTGTGACCTTTACATAAGCAAAACAGTGAAAATAGGTAGCTATTCTACAAATGAATAAAAAAGTAAAATAACTATCTATTCCAAGTCACGACTACCTCAATAAAAAATATAATTACGGTATCGAATCCAATTAGTTTTATGCATGTTAACGCAAAACACTTGATGAGGAAAAAACAGCTTTGACATTTAAAACGATAATAATGTACTAAGAGGAATGAAAACGGAATAAAAAGAGGAGTAACCTATTTGCTCTTTAAGGTTTTCTTTTTATTTTGTATGGCATTGCCACCATCACGGATTTAATATTCCGAAGAACCGCAACAGTAGTGATTGTTATCTCGGTGCTCAATAGTAACATCCGCAAGCATCGATCGTAATTTAATGAACGCTTACTGCAGTCAATCTGAGGATGGGTAGGTAAAATCGAAAAACTTAATTAGGTGAAGCATTCTTAATTTGTGATAAGCCTGTTCTATCTTACTCTGTAATTTTGCATAAAATCCATAAAGGTAAATGCAAGTTACTTTACTATTACCAACATGCTGTAATAAGGTAATATGCTTCCAATAGTTGCGCATGCGAACAGGTTGAACAGATACACAATTATGAACAGTAATGAACATCTAACGCGATCTAGGTATTGACCTATCAAAGATACTAAGGAAATTCTAACCAAATAGAAATGATACAAAAGGTCTAACAGGCCTATAGGTACACAAACAGTTTGTCTATTAAAATAAAAAATAAAAAATTGTTATATTATATTAATTTGATATTTATACAATGAAAACATTGTTACACTTTTAACCAATTTTTAAAAATGTAACAATTTTAGTGGTCTACTTTATTAAAGCTCAACCTACTGGTTGACACAATATTTATGACATCACACTCATCGGTGACCCCTTTCAGCAAGAAATGGGCTGAGGCCGATCTGGTATAACTGAATAACTACGTTTAATAGAAACGACACCAACGTTTTGTTCAATTATCTCTCTGGTATGCCAACCCTGTCGTATCACAAAAATTGTACAGACCTGCCTACTCAGAAACAGTGTCGCAATATCAATGCAAATTAATATCTATACTTAGTCCGAAAGTACACACGGCTACACATCAAGCTATACATTTCCAGTATAAGCTGGTCTCGCATTGTATAGGATTTCCGTACAATGCGAGATCAGCGTAAACTGGAAATGTATAGCTTGATGTGTAGCCGTGTGTACGTTTATTAACGTTGCTCACAATAGCAGCTACCAATCTTTAGTCGCACCAACTTACTTGATTCTAATAATCAACAATTTATCGAACCAAGACATCTGGAATTTGACGTTCGACAAGATTGAATAATGATAGACAACGAACGTTCGGTGGTCCTCGAAATAGGTTCACAATAGATAGATAAATGTGCCTTGTGCCTCGTCGAGGCGTGAGCAAGTTGTTCAAGAGTTAAATATGTAGTACAGTTTCAGAATTTGATGTTAGGAAACAAATCCGCCAAGTTGCACTAAATTTGAGGCATACCTTGGGACATGCCTAGTGCCTACCTTGAGGTATAGCAAGTAAAAGGGTTGATAGTTATTGGAGAAAAATTAGAGCAACAAAGGATGGTACTCTACGTCTGGGGCTAGTGGCGGGTTATGTTGAACTCAGACCGAATCAAAACTCACTGTTCCTACTACTACCATGTGCCGAGACCCGGGAAATGCAAATACATTTGCGTGCATCCCCGACCCGGTATCAACCTGTCATTCCCGGCGGGGCCCATCACCAAGTGCGGCCAGCAACCACACTGCGCACCACCTCTATGGAAAATGCTATCTCCTGGATTTTCCAGTGCGCGTTTATTTAAGAATATTTTTAAATATATGCCTAAATAAAAAAATGTATACGTTGGCTTGTATTACTGAAATCTATAACTCTTTTTTACTACTGACTGTGGACATAAAACACTAGAATGACACAATCAATTCGTATTCGATCCATATTCAAGATAACACGTGTCCCGCCTTAATACAGACGTTTGTAATCAGTCTATCGCACGTTTTTTGACCAAAATGTATCTTAAGTCCATATAAGAGCCACTTTAACATTTTTTTCTGGGGTTTGCCTTGCATTGTCGAGTAATACGAGTAAGGTGTGAAGAAACGAGGTTTCGCAATTTGACCTTTGAATAAATGGGGCCATTTCAGTGGCTCATTTGTTTCAGATTTCAGATAAGCATGTTTTTATCAGTTGGACTTTTAAAGCTATAACACTACTGTTCACAGTAAGTGCTTTATGTTGTATAGTAGTTGTTGATTTATCTGTTTGTGTACTGACTTTTTAGTATCCAACTTTTACAACTTACGTGACATCTCACGTACTGAAACAAATAAATAGTAGGTAGGTACTTGTAGTTTTAACTTTTATTGTCAACATTAAGCTCCTGATGTAGAGATCTCAATTAAAAACAAAATCGCTCTATCTGAGTATCTATTAATTTTAAATTAAGTAGCACTAAAATAATGAGTGATTCGCTTTGAAAGGGCTATAACTAATTAACTATAATGATAATTATTTATTGTGTCTCATGAGATGACGAATAATAAAGAAGAAGACATGAAGTGGGATAAGGACAAGAGGATGATGATGATGAAAAAAAAAGTGTTTAATATCTTAAATCTATCATTCGATGAAGATATTATTTACAAACTTTCATACCTACTACACCATTCAGGCATTTAGATTTATATAGTTTCTTGAGAAGACGTACAGTAGGTATACAACTGGGTCAAAGTCAGCCTATTTCACAGTTTATTTTCTAGACTACATCTCTATCCACATAGATTGACATTGTTACCTACAGGTGGGCGGATCATTGCCAGTGCCAAGTGCCAAGCAAACTGGCAAGCATTAAATGGGAGGCTCAGATTCGTCTGTCATTACAAGCTGTCAAATTATCATACAATGACAATGAGCCGCCGTTCTGGGGAATTGAATGAGGTACATGGTTTAGGCGGGGAGATAGACTATTTCTTTTCTGTCTACACGAGGTAATATTTTCCTGGTATCTCTTGTCATTTAACAAGGTTAGTATATGTGGGTGTGGGTGCAGTTATTAGAGTATAAATCGAGGCAAAAACAGGTCAGGTACGCAAACTGCATAAGGATTGTTTTGTTTGCGAACAAAAGTTCAGTTTGCGAGGATTAATATTTTTTATGTTCTGTTTAAAGAGTGGGTCCGTGTTACCGATGTATGATGCCAGTATTTTATTGTTTGTTTCCTCTAAGTCTATCATAAATGTATGTGATGGTGTGAGCTATGAAGTCGACCTTTTTAAGGCAAGGGTACAAGGTTCCGGTTAACTGAACAAGTTGCTGACATGCCGCGGCTTTGGTGTGTTGACTTCCTTCAGAAAAGTGAGTTTTCTGCGTTTCCAAATTTTATATATATTTAAATTTTATAAAATATCAGACCACTTACTCTTAGCCTACATTGTTAACCTGAAGGTTGTAACGACATCTCGTGATCCGACGCACGTAACAATTCGATTAAAAAGTTTTGTGTCTTCGATAAATAATTTTGAAAGCTATCTTGATGGCATTTGGCCATGGCTTTTCTGTGTTTGGAGTCGTTACGACACGGCCGAAGATCAGATGCATGAGTTATGATGTGTTAACGGCATATAAAGTTCCGTACGTAAGTCATATTTTCGAATAAATCTTGTTCAGAGACCGTGATTTACAAGTCGTTTTAGAAGCTTTTATTTAACTGGCTGTTTATGATAATTATGGCCCAGCTGCTAATTTAATTGATGCAGTTGTAAGAAACAAAAATATATCTGCACAGAATCTTTTGATTGTATGCAAGTTTTTGGTTGTGGCAACAGGTTCACAAGTTGTTTTTAGATGCTTTTATTTAATTTGCCGTTTATAACAATTATAGTTCAGCAGCTAAGTTGATTGATGCAGTTGTATAGCAACAAAAATATATTTGCACTGCGTCAAATGTATGCAAGTTTTTGGTTGTGACGTTGATTTTCTACATTCCATGAATGTCTTGTTTTTCTGTCTCTACAAATCGATTTTTGTTAGCATATTGTCTATGCTAGTTACTCGTTCTTCATATTATTGTATTGTCATATAAGTACATACAACCTATCATTTATCAAAGGTATCGAAACAGGATGACACAGTGAAGAAATATGCCAGTGTGTGACCGAACGTCCGTGGGCGTCTTCCGGCTCTAAGTAAATCCTATTTCACAGGCGGATGTGACATCACATTACTAGTAATAGTTCTAACTGATAAATATCCAAGGTAAATCCATGCTTGATTAATTACGATGTTCTTGTTTAGTGGGGATTTTACAAATACTCTTTGTTTTATTGCTCTTATTGTATGAACAGTTCGTGTGGATGTCTGTATGAAAAGAAACTCTCTCTAAACTTGTAAGTGATGTCAAAAGGGATTTAGAAATAATGTACGCAAGCTGAGCTTTATTCTATATTACATTATCTTCATGGTGACAATAGCCATAGATTGAACCAGAATGCTCAGTAGACCATTTCGTTACGCATATTTCTCTTTCTGCTGATATGATAATGTTCATGACGATTTAATGCAGATAGATTGGGTAATTTTTCCTTTGTTTTCTTCATTCCACAAGCAGTATTGTAATTTTCTTTATTAATTCTTCTTCATCATCTGCCTAGCCTTTTCCCAACTATATTGGGGTCGGTTTCCAGTCTAACCGGATGCAGCTGAATACCAGTAATTTACATGGAGCGACTGCCTATCTGACCTCCACAACCCAGTTAATACTAGGTAATACGATACCCTTTGGTAAGACTGGATGTCAGAATTTCAGGTCACTGACTACCTGTAACGGCTGCCAAAGATCTATATATATTGCAGCCGGGACCAACAGCTTAACGTGCTTTCCGAGGCACGGAGGAAACTCGGTATGTCGGGCGGTCACCCATCCACAGACCGACCTAGGCAAGCACAACTTTACCTAAAGATCGACTCGAGTGGCAGTTCTTATTAAGCCACGAGCTCGAATTCTTCTTACATACTTTTAATCATTTTAAAGGGATCTTTAGAAAACAATAGTTTATTTAAAGCAATTATTAAAAATACCAAAAACAGTAAGTAGCCCACCGGTATCGGGAACCCTGAGTCAGGGCTCCAGAGACCTCCTAACAATACGAGGACTACCGTTTTCTTAATCAAGGCATTGATCCAGCTGCCTAATGAAAACCTCCTCGTTATAGTAATTATTATTGTGATTGCCTTAGAAAAGTTGTTTTTGTTATTTCTTATTTATACCTGAATATTAAAGTTTTTTCTTGTTAATTTTTAATACACCTTGAATAATTTATGAATTATGCAGTAATTGCTTTATTTACGGAAGTTTCTGATTATTCTAAAGTTGATGTAAGTACTGAATTTTTGTCGTCATTTTGATTATTTGTTTAAAACGCATAAAAGTTAATACAAAATAATATGAACATGTTGTGATGAAGTCAAAGGTTGAGTAGATGCAGTGTTGGTCTACTGATTATATTGTTATTATTTACTGGTCCTAAGTTTGAGTTCAATATTACGTTCGTTTTATCCCTTCTCTACTAATATTGTTTTCCTTTGACTCCATTAGAATTTATACAAAGTTATCTTAAATGAATTAACTTTTAAACTAGTCGCAATTAAACAAGCAATTTCAAAAGTACTACTTATAGTAAAAATAAATTATGCATATACATGCTTCTTGGACATATTATAACTAAGTCAATTAACATCTCACCTGCGGCGGTTAATTGAGCTGGCATAAATATAAACCACTTTTAGAATATACATGTTATCAAATAATTATAATATCACAACATTCGTCCAAGCCTATTATCGATAATTGAATTATCAAGTACGGCCTCTTTCGTGATTTATTAATCACTACTGTCGACCGCAGGTCAACTAGTAAATAAACGACATGTGGATGTAAATAATAATTATTTGTATCATTTATACACTGGATTTTTTAAACCCGCTTTTAATATCTAGGTATTAAATAAAACTGACCTGTAACTGGAGAAGAATCTCTATTCTCTGTGGAATAGGTACGTTCTTAATTTGAATATCACATTTTGGCATAATATATAAGTAGTCCTCCTGACCGTTTTTAGGGTTCCGTAGTCAACTAGGAACCCTTATAGTTTCGCCATGTCTGTCTGTCTGTCTGTCTGTCTGTCTGTCTGTCTGTCCGTCTGTCCGTCCTCGCTTAATCTCTGTGACCGTTAGCACTAGAAAGCTGAAATTTGGTACCAATATGTGTATCAATCACGCCGACAAAGTGCTAAAATAAAAATAGGAAAAAAATGTTTTATTAGGGTAGCCCCCCTATATGTAAAGTGGAAAGTGATTTTTTTTTTAATTTTAACCCTAACGTGTGATATATTGTTGGAAAGGTATTTAAAAATGAATAGGGGTTTACTAAAATCATTTTTTGATAATGTCAATAATTTCGGAAATAATCGCTCCAAAAGTAAAAAACAAAGCGTCCCCCCCCCTCTAACTTTTGAACCATAAGTTTACAAAATACGAAAAAAATCTGAAAAGTAGAACTTTATAAGGACTTTCTAGGAAAATTATTTTGAACTTGGATGGAAACAACAGATGGAAACTGCAGTTAACCAATATAATTTGGTCCCTGAATCGTATGAGCGCCTATACAATCCAGAGGTCAAGTTTCATTGGCCCGTATTTCAAACAAAAAAAGAATTATTACTACGGAACCCTACACTGAGCGTGGCCCGACACGCTCTTGGCCGGTTTTTTTGGTCTTGGCGGAGATTAGCCACCAGCGCGGAATATATCCGTGGCTGGCGTGAATATGTTGATAAGTCTAAAACGGCAATTTGTCAGGACGGCCATTTAAAGGGTTTGACGTCTTCTGGTAAATCGGTAAATTAGTTTAACATAAATGTTGTAGTTGTTTTATAGGTTATTTTATGCCCTCTTTTCAATGATGACAGTAAATAATCGAAATTCCCCATAGATTGCATAATAATAGACTTGTCAATTCGTTCACCAACGACTTATCAACTTATGCACCGACTTATCCACTTATTCACAGCATTATCAACATATTCACCAACAGTTATCAACTTATTCACCTACTTATTAGGGAGTATTAATAGGTAAACAATGTTATTTGAATGAAAAACCCATTAGTAGTATTGGAATAGTTTTTGCCCGTGGCTTCGCCCGCGTGAATGTCGGTTAAACTACAAAGATGACGATTTTCCATACAAACTTTCATCCCCTATTTTGACTAGGAATAAGGTTGAATTTCCAAATTTTTTCCTTATTCCTAGTCTACATTTTATAGGGAACCTCTGTGCCGAAAATCAGCATTCTAGGTCCAAGGGTTTGAGCTGGGCGTTGATGAGCCAGTCAGTAAGCCAGGACTGTTCTTTTAATTTATATAGATAGATAGCAAACAGATATAAAACAAAAAAAAACTGGCCAAGTGCAAATCAGACTTGCATATGAAGAAGTCCAGACCATCGTAGTAGGGAATCCCCCTTAAATTTGTATTATTTCTTATTTTAGCGGGGACAGAAATATTTATTTTTTGATAAGTTTGTTTTTCATATTGTTTGTATGAATGACAAAGTTATATTTGCGGTTTTTTAAATGTGCTATATATAAAAAACTACTTACTATATCTCGTTCAAACAAATTTTGGTTGAAAGTTATCATTGCGATCTATAGCATATATTTTTTGTAGATTTTTCTTTTTCTTAGTTTAGAAGTTAGAGGGGGGACGACACTCATTTTACCCCTTTAGAAGTGTTTATCTTTCAAACGATTGAATTTGAGAAAAAATGATTTCAGAAACCTCAGTGTCATTTTTAAAGACCTATCTTTAGATACCCCACACGAATAGATTTGATGAAAAAAGATTTTTTTTGTTTCAGTTCCATGTATGGAGAGCCCCCCTTAATCTTGTATTCTGTTTTAGTTTTGTATAAAAATCCTATAGCGATTTAAAGACTTCATCTACATACCAAGTTTCAACTGTGTAGTCTTAATAGTTTCCGAATAAAGTGGCTGTGACATACGGACGGACAGACATGACAAATCTTTAGAGGTTTTTTTTTAAATACTATATGGGCTTACTCTTGACCTCTATCTCCGTTTTTTCCCATTTTACTACGGAACTCTAAAAATATTTGATTCGCTAAAATACACGTAGGTATGTGTACTACAAATTAAATTTCAAAAATTAAGCATTATAAAATTAATAAGAACCACAATTAGATGATTGTCTTGAGGTGAAGCCAAATCTCTTTTGCCAATCAGTGAAGAGAAAAAAATAATAAGGAACACGGTTTTATTGGACCACAAATTAATATACAGATACAAGATAACATAAAGATACACGTGTGTATAGAACAAATTCAAATTTAAAAATTAATAAAAATTGAGCAAAGTAAAATTAGTAAGAAGTGTAAGAACCAATCAGTGAACAGAAAAAAAAAAAGATTTTATTGGACCTCAAAGTCTTCTTCGTCTGGGTTGTCCTCGTCCAAATCTGGATCAGTAGATGCAGAGACATCACCGACAGTCGTCAATCAAGTCAATCATGTCCATCAAATCTTTTTTTTCTCTGCACTAATTGGCAAACTTATATATTGAAACACTGGAGTAATAAATCAATCAATAGATACACTCGAAAACAAACGAAATCAATTTTATAAGCACCCGCACTTGTTCCCAGATCGCCGCGCGTGGCTTCTGAACTCTGAAAGTCTGAATTGACGTTTGTTTACCAACAGACGAGCGAGGGATGTGCACGGTGTGCACCGATATAAGTTTTTAACTAAACATATTCATTTAGCTTTAACTTTTTTGTAACGGACTTATAGTGATAACTATATTTATTACATTTAGGGTTGAAAACTTCGTTGGTCGTAACTGGACATCTCATTATATCACAATTTAAACAGAAATACTTCGGTCGGCCATAACTTGATATGTCGATTTGTCAATTTAAAATTCGTGCCTATAGAAAACTCATAAGTGTATAAGTTTAGATATCATATAACGAATATTCATTTGGGTACTGAGTATAAGTTGATATATCAACATATCAATGTTTGATCAGAAAAACATGAGAATGCTTAATTGGACATGTGGACTTGTAAGTTTAGACACGTCAAAATGAGAGTTGTCAACTTACGACCAAGGTCGATTTCTCCAAAATGTATGGATATTTTGAGCTGTCGATTTTTTTCATATAAGATCCCTATGCCTAGGATGTATTAAGCCAATAAAAAAAAAAACATGGAAGTCGACTTATCAATGTATTCACGCCAGCCACGGATATAATAGTGCACAAGTGTATGCACAGCCACACGTGCACTCTCTGTTCCTTTACTCTTATAGTCCTATGGGACGGAAATCTGACATGGTCGGAGAGAGACCTTATTGCCCGATCCAGGAATCGAATCCAGGACCCTATGCTAAGCAGTCGCGCTTGCGACCACTAAACCAATGGAACCATAATTGTGTTGAACTGTGTGCACTGTGCGTGCAGGGTACTAATAATATTAATGACATCAAGAAGTAATCATTTGCAATTATTATTGAGCAAAGACGTTTTGTAGAGGAATCCTTCCTAACATTTTTACGAGAATTTCTTTCTGCACACAGCGTGCATGCGGTAGTGTATGAAGCAAAATAAGAAGTAATTTGATCAAAGCAGTTCCTACCCCCATGGGAATAAGGAGTGCGTAAGTGCTAACCACTAACCAGGATTCTACAATTGAACTTCAGAAGGGAATATAAACCAAGATTGACAGGTCTCATTAGACTGGTTGCATCACAAATCCGGTAGGTGTCAGTGTGATTGACGGCCCTGTGGGAGGGCGCCAAAAGCATTCAACGTTCATTACTTGTTTGATGGCAACAATTTGTGACAATTGTGAGAAAGAATGAAGCTATGGGGATGTAGGCGTATGGACTACTTATTAAGAGTAATATGTGGCTCATTGCAGTTTAAATGATGTGCACTTCTAAGTTCTAAAGAGGTTGAAGGGATATTTGGAAAGGTTTTATGTTTTTATATAAAGATTGTTCAAGAAAACACTGTCATTTACTGATACAGTTACTTTTTTATCCAAACTCTGCCAATTGCAGTCTAGTGCTCGACGTTGGTGTTTACCAAGCTGCGCTACGTCACCAAGTCCTTCTCTTTCTGCAGTCAGTCTACCCCAGTCAACGTCAATGGTTCATCTTGGTAGGGAAGTTGCACGGAATGCTTGCCGATACAGGTTCTCCTCGCAAAATTCAATTTTACATTACGTCTTTTATAATTTGTATTGCTGACCGGAAAACTACAAAAAATCGTCAAAAATAATTATTTCGTGAGTTAGGTACCCTGGCACTTCCATCTTAAAGTAAATTGATTCTGTACCAGCGACACACCAATAAATTCAAGGATACAGCGAGACATACAATGGTCATTTTAAACTAAAACCTCGTCGCGTCTAGACCACTGACCCTTTTAAGTGGTGATGCAACGAGATTGCCTAATGTCGCATCCAACTACTTATCTCAGAGCAACATACGTATTATCGGGAAATCGTACTTAAGGGGGAAGCTCACTTCCTGCCCGCGAAATTCAAATTTTCTTACGTTTTTTGCAATTTGCAGGCCAGTGCTTGGTTGTATGTTGATGAACATTTGATTCGCGACTGTAAGACGTATTTAGTTACAGAATTATAATCATCAAAATCACCAACACAACCCTCCAAGTTCATATAGATCGAGAAACTATTTTTTCAAGGTCAAAGTTATTCCTCGATCTATATGAACTTGGAGGGTTGTATTGATGATTTTGATGATTATAATTCTGTAACTAAATACGTCTTACAGTCGCGAATCAAATGTTCATCAACATACAACCAAGCACTGGCCTGCAAATTGCAAAAAACGTAAGAAAATTTGAATTTCGCGGGCAGTATGTGAGCATTCGCCTTAATATTATAAACGCGAAAGTTGTTTGTATGGATGGATGGATTTTTATTACTCTTTCACGCAAAAATTACTGAACGGATTTGGATAAAATTTTGTACACAGATAGTTTATAACCTGGATTAATACATATGATAGTTTTTATTTCGATTTTTCTTACCGTGGGATAATTTTTGAGTTGTAGCGGGCGAAGCCGCTGGCAACACCTAGTGTATAATATGTCTCTGAAAGATTAGGTTGGAGGTGTATATTTACCGACATTTCTCCATTGGGTTTTGATACTAAGTCTAATAAAAAGTATGAATGTGGAGGGGTATATGAGTAGAAGAAGACCAAAGAAACGATGGACGGGCTGCGTAAATATATGGCAAGAAAAGCAGTGTCTGATGAGGTAACGTGTAATAGAGAAGTATTGAAGAAGAAGACATGCTGCGCCGACCCCAAATGAATTGAGATAAGAGTAGCAGAGTCTCATCTAACAGGGCCGAGCCTATTGTCATCAACCGAGCACCAATTCAGATTCTAGATTTAGCTGAGAAATTCCTGACGTCCATTACTTCATGAATTTCGAAGGATTTTACTGTGAAAAACATGTTCATATTTTTTTAACCCTAGAGTGGGCGCGCCCTCGCCAAAGAAACCTTAATAATTCGTAAGACCATAGCCCTATAAGTATATATGCACTTTTTAGTAGCTGCCCTTACTTTCGTTGGCAACTCGTGCCTAAAGGTTGGACTCCATCAGAGCACAGGGGGCTGCTTGATGAGGAGGTTGTTACTGCCAGGTGTCGCCGGGCGGCATTTTTCTCACCGCGCGCCCACTCACGTAGGTAAAATTTTTGTCGCGTTTTTCTTGGAAAGTTGAAATGTTTGGTATTGTGTGTGAATTTTATGGTTTATTTATTGTAAAAACATAAAATAAACGATTTTAGTTTCAGGAATTAAACGCATCAGATCACGTGATTAACAAGATAAAAGCTCAAGTAGTGTCCTGGTTAGAGGAAAGGCCAGTGAAGCCATTCATGACTACAAGGTCTTCTATTGAGTATACCTTTGAGATACCAAATTGGTCGTTTAGTACCTATAGAACAAGTTTCAACTTCAAAGAATGAGGGCAAATACAGTATAGGTATTACATCAAATAATGAAAAATACGCACATTAAAATAAGGTGTTTCAGGTGCTCAGAATTACTGTGCAATGAACATTGCACATACCTATGTGATGATTGTTTTACAAAAGCATATCCTCTTGATGAAGAATAAATATAGTTTTGATCTTTTTTATGTCTTTTTAGAGTATTTTATATACGATATTGTAGGATAAGTTAAAAAAGTCAATTTAAATTCTTCAGTCTTCCAAAATCATTTATAAACCGAATTACCTACAACCGAGTTCAATGAAGATGGTGATTCATCATTACTTACTTGTGTTTAACTTAAATACTGAGAAAATAAAGTAATTTAATTGCTTTATTCTTAAGTACCTAAAATGGTCATTGAAAATGGGCGGCAAAATTCTCCCCACGCGCCCACTGGCGTTCGAAAAAAAGACGCGCCGACTCTAGGGTTAACGTTTGTTTGTTTTACTCCTCGACGTACTTGTAAAATGTTGTTTACACAGCTCAATAATAGCTGAGACTTCAAGAACAAAGGAAAGGCACGGTCATTAACCCTTTCGATACGACAGTACAAAACAAATGGCTATCGTCCTCAGTACTAATCAACAATGTACGGTAGTCTAGGAAGTGTTTCGCTTCTGAATGTAATTTATCGTTTGACATTCACCTTGAATTAGCTGCCGTTCTTCTTGCTCGATTTTAGTTCATCGATGTTATGCGATAACTGGTTTCTTGAATGTTAGGGCGTGTGTAAAGTGGGTGGTCATGCTGTGATGAATCTATTTTATTGTTTTTTATTTATTTATTATTTATTTATTAAAGCTTTATGCACAACAAAATCGT
Source organism: Diarsia mendica (assembly GCA_949316265.1). NCBI lineage: Eukaryota > Metazoa > Arthropoda > Insecta > Lepidoptera > Noctuidae > Diarsia > Diarsia mendica. Next base: position 8,969,571 of record OX438891.1, read on the forward strand.
ACAAAGGCGGACTTAATGCCTTGGGCATTTTCTACCAGTCTATCTTAGGGTGCTGCAGAGGCAAAAAAAAACGTAATAGAAAAGATATATACCTAAATTATAAGAATAAATACATACATATATACATACATAAAATATATAAAGTTTTGAAAGATAGGCAAGGAAAACTATAACAACTTAATTTTGAGACGAATCTGCTAACTTCTTGTGAATGTGTTCACGAGCTTTTATTTTGAAAATGAACCGACTGTTTACCGTCCTAATATTCTGAGGGAGGTCATTCCAAAGGAATACCGCCTGGACAAACAAGGAAGACTTTATAAAGCCAGAGCGATGAGAAGGACAACGTAGAAGGCGATTATTGGCGGAACGAAGAGTCTTGCTGTGCGCTGTGCATAAATATTGACAAAGAGAATAATAATAATAATAATAATAATATTCCACAACTATCACACAACGCCATCTAGTCCCAAGCTAAGCAGAGCTTGTGTTATGGGTACTAGGCAACTGATAAACATACTTATATATTTCTAAATACATACATATTATAGATATATTATAGAAGTCAGATAAGAAGGGGAAGTGGGCTTGTGAAGAAGAGAAAACAGGGTTGTCAAAGCTCTCAACGCTCTGCGCTGCCGTATAGGTAACCATTATTATTTTTTTGGTTTAATCGTATTATTCTGACTACCCCGTTTGACCAGTGGTCGCAAAGACAGGAAAGACAAAAAGTGTTATTGGGTTTTTACATTAAGAATTTTTCAGTAGCAGTCATGGAATCTTAAAGTACACATGTATACAAAACTTGGGATTTAAAACATAACTAGAGAAATGTGGTGAACCACGAGATACACCTCTGACTTTTTTTTTTGCGGGTGGGAAATCATCAAATAACCCCTCCCGCTCTTTGGCAGAAGGAAAAGGAGGGTCAGACTATCAGACTGACTAAAAACCACCCACGTTCCTTCTTAGCCCTTTATGTCGAGGCCGCGGTATCTCTTTACATCTGTACCTAAGTCGTCACGGATTACCGGTGTGATGTTATGTATTATTTCTTTTCTTGTTTATACTGTTAAATCAACTGAAAATACTACCTACTGTTTTACTGTGACGGTCATGCTACGCGTGCTGGCTGAGAAAATTTTAAATTCAATTCGATAGTTACACGGTTTACGTAGTCTATTGATTGATCGTTTCATTTCAAAACTATATCTTCTTTCAGAGTAAAACGCATGATCGTAATACGGATTTCCTCGGTCATGTCACAAAAGAAAAAAATATAGATTGAAGAAATCGTTAGTACATTAATTATCCTGTTAAATCGGTTAAATGCAGTGAACACGTTCAATAATTACAAAGTAATTGGCATTATTACAAACTAATAAAAACATTTTACGTACCTACTAGTAGTTCAACTAATCGACATAAGTTACATTACTTAAAAACCAATAATTTTAGGAAATGGAACCGCAATTATCCAGGTCGTTTTATTAATCATAATTCATTTGATTTGATTTTATTTGCGCAAGAATATTAACTCTAAATTGTTTATCATACACTAATTTGTGTCTATGAATTGGTCCTTAAATATAAATTGCGATTGCGTTTCCGTTAGATGTTATTGTGGCCATCGCGGAAAAATACCTGGAAGGTATAGGAACGTGTCGTCAAGCTTCTGGAGTTTATTAGTCGAGCTACACGATAACTGACAAAATAATGCTTGCACTGACTGGATAGATCCACTCAAATCTGTGTGGTTCTTTCTTCAAAAGACCTACTCAGACACTTATTTGTATAGTCCACAATGAGTTGACCAAGACTATGTCTGGCCCTTAAAAAGTATTATTTCTGAGTTTATTTCGGCTGTTCCTTCTCAGAGCAGCTAGTACGAAACAAAGGCCTCATCTAGTTTACAAAAAGGTGACGTATAAAAGTGTTTGTTAAAACCAATTTACATAAGTAACATCATTTTAAGTGGAGATTATCCTCAAGTAAAGACCTATATCCAGGTAACTTACCTAATTAACGAAAAATTCCACCCAAAGAAAACCGTCACTTGTAAACGCACCCTATGTAGCCGTTTATGGTGGACGCCTTACCTACATAATAATATAAGACGACTAGCAACAAAGTTATACGAGGAAGTAGACCGACCGCACTAACAGGTTTAAGATAAATCGAACATAAATGTTAAGTACGACGACATTTTATATGTAACGCTCTTGATAAGTGCTAAAATTTATAAAAAATGACAGCAACAATGGATTACCTATACAGGTTGTTGTTTTCAACGAAGCTTTTGATTGTTTTCGTGTCTCTAGCCGGTACTTCAAACTTAAAATGAAGCTCACGTTGGTTTCACGTTGCTCTGCACCTATCAAAAAAGGGATAAAAGTTGTAAAAAAAACATGCGAAAAGAACAATAAAAAATCAAGCCTTCATAAAATGTAACGCGGCTCCGACACAAGGGCGAAGAAGGGGAACATGGGTTTGGTTTTTTTTTAGCCTTCATAAAATGTTACTTTTGAAAACATCATGTATACCATTGAAAGACTTTGTAGATATAATAGCTGGCACAACGACGAACGGCGTATCGGTTAATTGTTTACTTATTTGACATTTAAGAAAAATGTGCTACTCAAACCTGCCCGACGCGAGACATTCCAAACTGTCAATTTACATAGTACGTAACGTCACCTGTAGCAGTGATTGTTGATTTTAAAGATCACAATAAGTTAATTATTAAAATAACGATATTGACCTACTCGTTGTATCTATCTATAGTGACAGCAAGCTCAAGGTAAAATAAATGTATCACCATCAAGACAAAATTTTCAATCGGAAGACCCTCTGTATTTGGTAATCTTTTACATATTTAGCATATATTTTTTTTCATAGTTTAACTCGCTCATTAATACACAGAGCATACTTAAAACCGATTTCAAAAAGCATGACAGTTAAAACAAAGGTGCGCAATAATTAAGGGTTTTCAGAAAATTAATTTTCAAAGCCTATTTCAGAGTAAGAGTGACTGGGATAAAAGTGACTGGAAGAATTCACTGTTTAACGAGCGATTGTGAATTCAAAATAAAAAAAACATTTATTTACTATTTATTTATTTACCACTCATGTATCAGATTAGATCCATTGCGATGCTATAAGACACAAAAAAGAACACGAATAGAGAACCTCCTCCTTTTTGGAAGTTGGTTAACAAAACTAAATAATTATATCGAAACGCGTGACAGGCGCTTGCAAACCGGCGCCGGCGTCGGTCCTGCCTTGAAAAAGGCATAACTGGGTTAAATAAGGGATGAAATTATGGCAGAAGATATTCATTTTCGCAAATGTGAAAACTCGTCAGGCTTCTCATGTCAGTTGCTTGTAAATAGGTAATTATGTAAGATGTAAGTAAACAACTTCGACTCGGCTCGCTTGGCCTAGGCCTGTGGGCCTAAGTATAACGGACCTGACTTAGGTTACAACTAGAACGAAGAGGTGATTTAAATGCAAAATTAATTATTTGTTAAGTATAGGTTACCGGCTAATGTTTACTATTAAAAAAGATATAAAAAATAAAATCTGCTACACTGCGATCAAATTATCTTGGCAGCTCCGAACTTCGTGCAGGTCATTTTGTTACAACGAATGTATAAAAGTGTTATGATATTTATTTTATTTGTATTTCTCACTGTTTAAATTAGATATTTTCTGATCGTTTAAGTATTGGTTTATCTGGAAATAACAGTTTTATTCCCAAGTTTACATGCGTAAAATTTCGCAAAGCCTATGTTCAGAGCTGCCAAGATAATTTGATCGCACTGTACATCTATTTGGTTGGACATTCCATCAAATTATGACTTCAAGGCGGCAGAGATTTATATGAGATAATCTTTTATTGAAATATTTGGTTTAGTAATTATTAATTTGGTTTAGTTAATAATTTGGTTTAGTAAGTAAGTAATATTTTATATTAGAAAGATTTCGCAGATAATAAATTTTTTCTTTTTATAATTTTATGAAAATATTTTATTATTAATATTTTATGTTTGCAATAAGCGATTTTTTGTTAATAAAAAATAAACTTCAAAAGAAAAATCAGCTTCTTAAGTCGGTAACATTTGTTTGTTTGATTTGGCTTTTTTGCCACCGACTTCAGAAGCTGATTTTTCTTTTGAAGTTTATTTTTCACTTTTTGGTTTTTTTGAAGTCGGTTGTTTTGTTTTGCAAAAAAGTTTTTTTTAATTTTTTTTTTAATTTTTAGTTGTATAACTTATAGAAATATTTACTATGAAACCTATGCTTGTATAGCGTCAGAAAAAGCACGAAACACGTAATACGTGCCTATGTTTGAGGGTTGCCCTTGATTTCTCTGGGATTCCATCACCAGGATCTGGTTTCCTTATTATGGTACCATTCTTGAAACATCTCCGTTCCAATAAAACAACAATCATCCAAATTGGTTCATAAACGACGAAGTTATTCGCGAACACACATAAAAAAACGAACGAAAAATGTTCATAAATTATAAAAAAATGGTCATAAAATGAAAAGTACTGGGCCAAACCATGCTAAATTTTCATGGGACCAAATGGCAACTATTCCGCATCAAACTAAAAAAGAATCACGTAAATCGGATCATACATCGCAGCGTAATCGGTGTACATAAATAGAAAAAAAAAAAAAAACATACCGATCGAATTGAGAACCTCCTTTTTGGGAAGTCGGTTAAAAAGTGATAAAATCTTATGGCGCCCAAAAGTTCGCCATTTGTTTTTTAATGGTTCGTAGCACCCGCATTACTAAGTCGAATCTAAAAATATATAATTTATCCAAATCGTTGGGTCTGTCGGTTATGAATCTTATTGTTGGTGGCAAGATTTTCTACTCAATGCATTTCTTCTTCCCTATTAGACTGCTTCATTATTGTCTTGTTAAGTAGGTGGCTTAGTTACTGTTATCGTTGTAAAGGCAATTGTTTATCTGCCCACCTTGTTTTTAAACTGCCCGGAAATCTTAGGAAATCCGAATACATATCATTATCAGCCATTTGTGTCACACAGACCGTAAGGCCCTTCCCTCATTCTGCTTATCTCATACACCTAACAAGCCTATTATGTTTTCAAGTGAGAATGATAGGTCCTGGGTCCACCTGGGGTAACGGCCATGACCTTCGAGTTGTTAGGTCGCAGGGTTGAACAGACTCATTTTGTTGTAATTTAGTTCGTCACCGCTGCTTTCAAAACTGTAAAAGAAATATAGCGAGGAAACTGGCATGTCCCAGAACTAGTTTGAAGACATGCGACATCTAACAACCTGTACTGGGTAGGCGTGGTAGGTAACAGCCCATGTTAATCAAAGTTGTACAGGTACAGAGTCCAGAACTCCAGACTGCTACTGAAAAATTCCTGGCGGATTACCCAATAACAGATTGACCTAAAGAAATCGAATATAATACCGCGTGAAAAACGATGTTAATAACGTAATAACATAAATTGTGTATCCTAAATCAGACGGTTACATACCATGAAAAATTTGAAATTAAACCGACGCGCATAAATTTTTACGATTAAATAAATATTTATTGCATACAAATTTTGAAAGGAATCAAATATTTTGATGAAATTTCACATATGTTAGGTAACTAAAGATTTCAATAAAGTAGGTAACATTTATTCAATCAATTGGTTATATCAGTTAATAGGTGTAATGATAAATTGATATGTGCGTTACTGAGGTAATTTCTTACCAAATTGAATACGACGAAATTGCATTTTGTATGAATAATGTTATTGGTTTCCGCATTGAAGATTTGTCAGATTTTATCGGACAAGAGTTATTACAATAGATCATATTAATGAATTATTAAATTTAATGAATTGTGTCACCGTTTGAATAAAAAAATCAAATGATAAAACTTTATTTTCCCAAAAAGCTAGTGTTGTACCTATTGTACCTAATTAAAACATGTCAAGTATGAGATTGAGAAATCAATTGGTGACAATGTGGTAATGATCCCAGCTTACGAGTAACCTTGGTCGTGGCAGACATTTTTTGTGTAAATTATTTTATTACCGTTACCCTGAAAACTCTGAAGGAAAACTTCGTGGATTGGCCATGTCAGAACAGAGAAGAGGCCCCTCTTCTCTGTTCTGACATGGCCAATCCACGAAGTTAGTATACCACACAGAAGGTGATTCCGGGCAGAAATAATGTTGATGATGTTGTGACATCCAGCCTAGTTAATGTTGGTACCTGATGGTGGATTATAAAGTTCAACCTGTCACAGATAGCCGGCTGGTTTCTCAGCAACAGGAATCTCATAAGCTAAAACACACAACCCATATTTTAAAACAATATTTTTTTCAACTACATCTAAAATCCTAACTAATCATTTCTGGTTTAAATTAGATAACTACTGTCAAAATTAAATCTTTTTGTAGCTCATGATGAAGATAAATCTGATAAATTTACCTATCTAGCAATAATTGAACAAAAACTGAACCCATCGAAAGTGAATCTAATGATGTCTTCAGAACAGTTCTTCAGACTATTTCCTGATGCCATTTCAATTGTATGCAAGCATATAATTTGCATCGTTGCCATTTAAACTAAATAAAAAACTATTTGTTCAATTATTATTATTTCCTAATGCAGTAACACCAGTTACATTTTCAGATATTGATATTTAGTTACATGAGTAATTATAGGTTAATTTTAATTAGGTTAGGTACGTCATTTAGCACAGCGCTTATAATCATTTTAGATTATTGTGAGCAAATCTTTATAGGTCGTCGTTTTCATCATCGAAAATTCTCAGTTGTTGTTTGTAATTGTCAGTAGGTATGCTTTATTCCTAAGGACCTAGAAACTTGCAATTGTTTTAAGCTCCAAAACATCGCGATCGTCTCTCCTCTTTGCTTTTCACATCTATGCACACGGTCTCCGCTTTGCTGGAGTCCGGTCTTGACAAAAGCTTTTCAGTGGCTTTTATCAATTCAATACTTTTCTATTATCGCTGACTGAATGTCACTAATCAAGTATCTAGTCACAGTGTGACCACTTTAAGTTTGCATTTCAGGTGGCGCTACTTGTCAAGAAAACTGCATCGATATGTCAAACTTGGTACATTTATTTTAGTTCTGCGTTTTTCCGCCAGCACAGATAAGTTGGTTGAAGTGTAGGTACAGTCATGATTCACATTACTCAGTGAAGGGATCCAAATGTTTATGAACCCGAGTGATGTAAGTGAAGGAAAGTGCAATATTTTAGTTTGTTAAACCTTTGACAGTTATTGGCTGTCAGAGAGATGTTTATTGCAAATTACTTTCCCTTATCTTTTAAGTTACAAGTTACATTCGAATATAATATTGAAGATCTAGTAGGTAACTTTAACATCAAAGAAGTTTAATTTATTTTAATTCTGCGAAAACGAATTAACCACTGTGATGCAGTTTATGATAGTAAGTTTAGTGGTGTTAGGAAGTATGCTTAGGGATTGATGAATGTAATAAATCAATGTGTGTCATTTTATTGCTAAGATGCTGGCACTCTGAGTCTGATTACGTACAAGGTGAACGATTCTACTGGTCACTTACCTTCCTCAACCCTGGTTGAAGAATTTAGTGAGTGATGTGCGAATATGAAGTGAATTTAAGAGAAAATTATAACGTTGATGTAAAAGAAAAGAATGGAGTCACACTGGATAACTCAGTCCTGTGTAGGTTGCTATTTATTAAGGCAATGGTTATCTATAGGGCGTATAGTTCTTCATCCTCCATAAAAAAGGGAGGATCCTTCAATGACACAGGTGTTCGCGGGGTTTTCAATGAGCTCTTAAGTAGCTGATAACTTTTTACGAATTTCAATGTTAGTACTTCATTTGTGTCATCGCTGGCGCTGTAGTACTTTTGTGCTGTGTTGCCGTACAGCACAAAAAATGCTTTTTGTAATGCCGTTACCTACATGATAATGAAATTAAAAGTGAACCTTGATAATAACATATACCCATAATCATTAACTTAAGTACTTAATTTCACGGCATGTTTTGATTGACTAAGTTCAGTTCATAAATATTAATATATTTTATGATTTATAGATACTTAGATAATGGCTACGTATTAGGATTAAGGCCAGTGAGACATCTTTCAATGTCGCATATCTTGTTGACCAGTCTATAAATGGCCAATAGACCATATTATCATAATAGAAACAAGAAAGAATAATTGTTGTTATGTCTTATTAGGTCTCGAGTCATGAGGGGAATAGAATATATGTTACTTCCTTTAATAAATACGAAGAAAGAGGTATTAACTAGCAATAAAACGTTGTTTAATGGATATTCAATTCAACCAATAATAGCCACTTCTGCCATCTTCTTTCACTGCACCACTTCCACTATTAAAAAGAACGTAACATGAACTTTCAGAATTTATAACCGATAACGGAAAGCAGTTTTATGTAATGTGGAAGTGATTATATGGTCCATATGTTCACCTTATAAGAGACGATAGAGGGCGTTGCAATCGCATAAGATAGTTACGTAGGTACGTAGCCTATATTAGTACATAAACGTATGTTTTGTTTGGCGGAAGAGCTAGTAAACATATAATTGGTTTAGTTTGGCTGTGTACAAAAACTTTAAATTTATGATAATATAATCAGTTTAGTTTTTGTAGGGAACCGCCAGAGGTATTTGTAAGAACATTATTGTAGCCTATATAATAAAGTTAGTATGTTGATGTTACTCGAATAGATATGCATATAAGTTAGTAGGTCCGTACCTACTTAATATGAAGGCCAAAAATCGGCCGTGGTTGAAATAATATGTTTTTTTTTATGTTCTACGATGTCACAATTTTTGATATCGGATTAAAGAAGATGGTCAAAATCATGATAACCTTAACCTGTCATATCTTTTCATTGATCATCATTATCTTTAATTATTCTTACACCTGATATATATTTGATATGATATTGACCCCTAAAATACAGGTCCAGGCCTAGTTTGGGGGTTAGGATCTCATTTGTGACAATAATACTTGTGTGCTCCCTTATTGTGACTGTGATTTGTATTTTTTAGTGTCAAATAAACATTTTTATTTTTATTTATTTATATTCTTGGTAATCAAAGAGAGACTTCTAAGACTCGCTACGTTGAGTTGAATTAAAAGTCATTTCGCGGGTTCGATCCCCGCACGGAACGTAAACGCACCCACGGTACAGGAGAAATTCCTAGTGTGGGGCAACCTATTCTTGGCAAAAAAATAAAATTAATATTTTTAAATAATTTTCAAATAATTATGATGTTAATTATGAACCTAGGATTTAGGGAAAAATATATAAAAAAATCGCACATGACCAGATAATGAGATTCTACATGTATCTTTGAGGATACATTGCCAGCTTAGTAGAGAACTTTGACCTTATGTGTAAGTGTCTTTGAGGATACGTTGCCAGGTTTGAAGAAATAAAATAGGTAAAAAAACTTTTTAAGTTAAACGGTTTTATGTTAAACATACATTGCAATGTTTAAGATAAATGTACTAAAAACCAAAAAATAATAAAATAGAAAACCGTGGGGCACGTCAATTGTCTACAAATTATCGACTTAATTATTATTATTATGATTTTAATCAACGATTGTAGACAATTGACGTGCCCCACGGTTTTCTATTTTATTATTTTTTGGTTTTTAGTACATTTATCTTAAACATTGCAATGTATGTTTAACATAAAACCGTTTAACTTAAAAAGTTTTTTTACCTATTTTTTATTTTCTAGTTTTTAGTTTTTATTTCGCATTCTGTTTAAAGGGGCCGCCATCTTGGATTTTAATTTTATATACCTAGTATATTGTATTATACTGGTTGAGCACTTTCATTTGATACCCATATTGATGGGATCGATAAAACCTACGTTATCCGCCATTTTGTAGCGGCCGCCATCTTGTATTTAAATTTTTTATAGTATATTGTATTCTGCTTGTTGAGCCCTTTCATTTGATACCCATATTGATGGGATTGATAAAACCTACGTTATCCGCCATTTTGTAGCGGCCGCCATCTTGGATTTCAATTTTTTATAGTATATTGTATTCTGCTTGTTGAGCCCTTTCATTTGATACCCATATTGATGGGATTAATAAAACATAAATAAATTATCCGCCATTTTGTAGCGGCCGCCATCTTGGATTTCAATTTTTTATAGTATATTGTATTCTACTTGTTGAGCCCTTTCATTTGATACCCATATTGATGGGATTAATAAAACATAAATTATCCGCCATTTTGTAGCGGCGGCCATCTTGAATTTATAATGATAATGAATAAACATAATTGTATTGTCACCAAAATCCAATGTGTATACAAAATTTCAGATTAATCGGTTGACTGGAAGTGGGTGAAATTTGAATTACTAAATTTGATCCAAGAATAAATAATAAAACAAACTGGGTGAGCTAAATAAAACCGTTTAAAAATACACAAAATTATCTTAATAAATATATGTATAAAATTGGCTATAATATAGTTAAAAAATCAACTTAAAGATTAATTAAAACAAAAAAAAATAAGTTACCAAACATGTGAGGTGCACTATAAGCTGAAATAATTACATAACAGTATGGAATTTCACAAAACAATTTATTTCTGGCTTAAAACACAAGCGTAACGAACACTTGGCATAATTATATTACCGTAGTTTGGCCCTTGACACAAACTTTACATTGCCTTTCGCACCAAACATTGGAAAATGGCCGACCAGATCGTACCTTACATCCGGTGGAGGTCGTGGTGCTACAGGTGCCTGTATTATTTTCGACAGTGTTGGTCCAGAAACTGCACAATTGTCTACCATATCTCCCCGCCCTATTTTCAGGAAGCTCTGTGCTACTTGATACTGATACTGGTAGCCTGTATGCCACTGCTGGGCAAAGGCCTCTCCCCAGGACTTCCAGATGTTGCGATCTAAGGCTAATGTGGATCCCGTGGTCGTTGGTGTCGTCCAGATCGTCTCGCCATCTTCTATGAGGTCTGCCGCGACTCCTTCTGACTGTGTGACAAGTCACAGCTGGAGCCTGGAGCCGTCGGGGCTCCAGATTGTGGCTATTTTGACCCACAGCTCATTTAGAATGCGGCCAGACTTGCCCAGTCTTGTCCCACATAAGCTTAGCGGATTTATGAGCAACGTCAGTCATTGTGCTTTGGGGTGCAGTGTTGTGTTGCATACACGGTCGGTTAGTTTTGATTGCTCGGTAATGTAATCAAAAATATCGTCTGTAAAAAAGTTTGTAAAATACTCGTAAGGAGTTTTGGCTATCTAGGCGAAATGATTGAATTTATTCTTAGCCCACTGAAAAATACGTCGGGGTGTGACTAATCTTGCAGTCCTTCCGGATGTTGTAGGTCTTCTTGGTCGGCTGTTAGAGACAAATAATGGAGATGGTGGCAAAGATAGTTTTGAAGGAGAGCCATTTTGCGTCAATGTAAATGGTAGTCGAGCTGGATGCGGCTGAGGTAAAGGCATCACAGGCGAAGGCAGCAAAGACTGACTGAGTAACAGCGTCTTGTACGTGGTTTTGGTGCTAGAACACAAATTCGTTTTGCTCTGGAAAAAAATGGTTACATCTCTGCCTGAAAAAAATATTCCACTCGCACACTCATGCCAAGCATATAATTTCCTTTCCCCAAAACACAGTTACAAAAATAATATAAATGATCTCTCACACTTGGCAATGTATCCTATATGATACACTAAACTTGTACAAAGAATCTTAGTACACCTAGCAATGGATACATTCACTTTATTTGTTAGTTTGCGAAGCCAAGCGTAATTATTTCTCCTGCCTAATTAATTTCCAGCAAAAGTACAAACATATGAAATAGTACAACACCAATTTCTCACGCAATTTTAAAAGATTTTTTTTCATTTTGATGAATTTTGAAAAAGCAGTTGACGTAAACTGTCATAAATAATATAATATGTATATGTTTTTACATAAATTATAAAAGAGCTATGTTTTTTTTTAATGATGTGTCTTACAAGATACATTGTCATGAAAAGGGTTAAAAAAAAAATAGGAAAATAGAAGAAGAAAACGTGTTTCCGGACCTCGAGTAGGATGCGACAGGGACAGGAAAAAATGATGGAGGTGGGAATGATTGACCCATAAATGAGTAAAGGCTACCCCATTTCAAATTATTCCAACAGATAGTCTAGCCATTTATTTATTACGATATTTTTTTTTGGTTTTGGGTTCAAATGACTCCTCGCGCTCAGGGCAGAGTGGTAGGGAGTGTCAGACTACTGACTAAAAACCACCCATGTTTCTTTTTAGCCCTTTGTGTCGAGGCTGCGGTGTGTCTTTCGAACAACCCGAGACGGCCCAACGTGGTCTATTATTTACCTTACGCACGAATAAGAGCATCAGTAAATTGGTTGTTCCTGTCGCCTCATTTTGTCCCCGTCATTCTGATGCCGTTAAGTTTGTTTTAAGTGTGCGTTTCAGTATGGTGTTTCGCAGATTCCCAAAAGGCGCGAATTGAGATTTTGTTCTCATGCTATGTTTCTAACTTTAGCATAGATAACTCTTAACCAGAGGGAAGTTCTCTCCCAAGAAACCCGTATATCAACCAAGTCATTCAGATAACATTATCAATAATTAATTATAAGCGATTTACATAACAACATACAGGACTAGAACACACCGGTCTTTTCCGGTAAAGATGCGGTTACACTTAATTATTATTTAATCTATGTTAACTACGATTTATAGTTCCCCAGTGTAAACTGTTATTAAACGGCTTGCGAACTCACGCTCAGGTCTATGCATGAATTAGTTTATTTTTTGGAATTTGATTGGCTGATGATATAATGAGTAATCATTATAACTCAACTAATTGAGTTATTAAATCACTCTTTCCAATATTCTAATATTCTTTTTTTAACCGACTTCTAAAAAAAGAAGGAGGTTCTCAATTCGGATGTTTGTTTGTTTTTTTTTTTAACCGACTTCTAAAAAAAGAAGGAGGTTCTCAATTCAGATGTTTGTTTGTTTTTTTTTTTAACCGACTTCTAAAAAAAGAAGGAGGTTCTCAATTCGGATGTTTGTTTGTTTTTTTTTTATGTTTGTTCGGGCATAACTCCGTCACTTGCTAACCGATTTGAAAAATTCTTTTTTTGTTGGAAAGGGACAAAATGGTCCCATATTTTTTTTTTATCGAAATCGGACAAGCGGTTTTTGAAAAATCGACAAAACTAAAAAAAAAACTAGTTCACATTATGACCCATGAACATGTGAACCACTAAAAAGTGGAAACGTGGAACTTCAGAAACTGATTTATTTTTGACTTTTGTGTTTTTTTTTGAAGTCGGTTTTATTTTTTGTTAAAAAGTTTTTATTAGGCACCAAGTATGAGTTACCAGACTGTAAATGTACATAAAGTGTAAACTCACTAAATACTTAGATTTTTTCATTCACTTTAGGACGAATGTTACTTTGACTGTAGACTACTTTTCCCAAGTATGTAAGGTTTAGCTTCCAGCTTCGGAGAGATTAAAATTGATTCGAATAGGTGTAAAATAAGATAATTATATGTTTTTTAATTTGTAAACCCCGAAGGGTTTTTTTTTAAATTTTTTTATTATAAATGGGCTTGCTCTTGACTTCAATCTTGCCCTAAGGGCAGAGAGGGTTAGAGTAAAAGTACATCCATTTTTCGCCAGGTTTATTTAAGCCCCATTCCCAAGTTATCATGGTTTCCCAAGGTTTTATGGCAATAGGTGGCGAGCCTAACTGGGCATAAATTTAGCCTCTGTAGCAGCTACTGAAACATTCTCAGTAACACTTTGCCCCTGGGAATAAAACGTAGGAACTCATGTTTAGCAACATGAGTTCCTACGTTTGCAACCAATTGACCAACAAGGCATTCATCACCTTAAAGATCATAATTATAATCTGCAGAGGTGGTTCATCGAAATATTCTGTCGGGCACTGACTCTTCACTGCACTCGGTATGCATGAGTGATCAAGTTATAATAAAACAACGATTGTTTTCTTCAATAGACTGTGTTTTTATGACAGAATAAACTACAATTTACAGAACTAAAATTATGATAAAATGTATACAAGTAGCAAAAAGAGAAGAATTACAGGACGTCACAAAATTCGTCCACATTGCTGTCAACAGGAAAAGTGCCCAGAAGGCTGGCAGAATTCCGGCCCATTGTGCTGCTCGACGAGGTGGGCAAGCTCTTTGAAAGAGTAATTGCAAACCGCCTCGCCGAGCACCTTGAGGGAATGGGTCCGGATCTTGCGGATCAGCAGTTCGGCTTCCGCAAGAGGCGCTCGACGGTGGACGCCATCATGCGCGTGAGAGCCCTCACGACGGGGGATGCGGTCTCTCGGGGCGGTGTGGTCTTGGCGGTGTCTCTCGACATCGCCAACGCCTTCAACACCATGCCCTGGAGCTGCATCAGGGAGGCACTCCGGTATCACCGGGTGCCGGCCTACCTTCGTCGTGTAGTCGGGGACTACCTGTCCGACAGGACGGTAATCTACCCTGGTCAAAACGGAGAATGGAACCGGCGAGAGATGTCGTGCGGTGTTCCACAGGGTTCGGTTCTGGGGCCGCCCCTGTGGAACATCGGTTACGACTGGGTGCTGCGTGCCGACCTCCCTGACGGCGTCAGCGTCGTCTGCTACGCGGACGATACGCTGGTGCTGGCACGGGGGGAATCGCACGAGGCGGCGGCCGCGAATATGACACGCGGGGTTGCGATAGTCGTTGAGAGGATCCGGCAGCTGGGTCTCGAGGTGGCACTTCACAAGTCCGAGGCCATGTGCTTCCATGGGCGTGGGAATGTGCCACCGTCGGGATCCCAGCTAACGGTGGGAGGGGTTCCCATCGGCGTCGAGTGTACTATAAAGTACCTCGGACTCGTCCTTGACAGCCGGTGGAACTTCGTGGAGCACTTCCGACGTTTGGGTCCCAGACTGGAGCGGGCTGCGGCTGCCTTTAGGTGGCTCTTGCCCAATCTGGGGGGGCCAAACGCCTCCTGCCGTAGGCTGTATGCGGGAATCGTGCGGTCCATGGCCCTTTACGGGGCCCCGGTGTGGGCACGTGCCGTGAGGAAGCGGGCCGTCCACTACCTGAACGCGCCCCAAAAGGTCATGGCCGTAAGGCTAGTCCGCGGGTACCGCACGATCTCCCGTGAGGCGGCGAATCTCCTTGCCGGATTGCCGCCGTGGGATCTGGAGGCGATAGTCCTCGCGCGCCTACACGAGTGGCGCGCGGAGGCGCTACACCGGGGGGTCACTCTGCTGCCGCGGCACATTGCTGCGCGGCGGACAGACCTCCGGTGCGATCTCATGGCGGCATGGAGACAGCGACTGTCGCAACCCCGTGCAGGGCACGCCACGATAGTGGCGGTAAGTCCCCTCTTTGAGGAGTGGCTAGAGAGGAGCCACGGCGCCCTCACCTTCCGTCTGACGCAGGTCCTCACCGGACACGGATGTTTCGGAAGGTACCTGCACCGAATCAGGCGGGAGGAAACGCCCGGATGCTTCCACTGCGAGGATCGACCGGAGGACACGGTGGAGCACACTGTGGAGGTGTGCCCTGCTTGGGCGGAGCCCCGCCGTGTTCTCGTAGCGGCGATCGGCGGCGGTGACCTCTCGCGTCCGGCCCTGGTGCAAGCCATGGTCCGGGGCGAGGAGGAATGGGACGCCGTCGCCTCCTTCTGCGAAGCAGTGATGCTAGCGAAGGAGGTGGCGGAACGAGAGAGGGAGCGATCCTCTCAACGTCCCAGCCGCCGCGGAAGGCGCGGAAGGCGCTCCGGGCGTCGGGGGCCACGTGATGGCTTCCGGCCACCGTAGACGCGGGCCTGTGGACGGTGAGTAATGGGCTAGCTCGCCGTCCGGCCGTCGTCATGACGGCAACAGACCGTGTCGGCGGCGCGTTCGTGTTCCACGCGCGCCTCAAAGAGATGTCAGCAAGGAGGGGCCCGCAAGGGCCGACGCCCGTCGGGGCCGCGGTATTATGTACTTGATTACGTGGCCTCGGCGCAAGGGCAAAGAAGGAACATGGGTTCGGTTTTTAGTCAGTAGAAGTCTGACACTCCCCTTCGCTCTGCCCAAGAGCGGGGGGGGTCATTCGATGATTTTCCACCCACCAAAAAAAAAAAAAAAAAAAAAAGGCTGGCAGAATTACCACGTTGGATGGCAATGCTGATTCTTTGGCCAAAGAATAGGCCAGCCCTCTGACGTGAAGAGTCGACCAACCGCTTGGCAATTTCCTTAAAAATTAGGTGAGCACTCGGACCCCAAGGCCCCAGAGTTTCAACCCCAAACGGCTCAAACACATAACTGCTAATTAAGTTGTTGTATTTGCGCCGCTTGAGGTTTTCAGCACCTGCAGCAGCCGCCCCAGCACAGCTCACCGTGCTAGGAAGATGAGATGGCGCAAGGGTGTCGACGCAAGTTGCGTCCCACACCAAAGGCCTACCCAACTGACAGAATAAAACAATCTTTATTTACTTATTTGCTTTTTCTCTTTATCTTCACGCAAAACGTCACTGCGTAAGACTGATTTCCGTAAACAAGGATCCAGTTTGATACGAAAAAAACAAACATAAGTTATTGAAACAAGAAAGGACCGACCTATTTTTATCATCGCAGTCACTCAATATGGTATTATTTTATTTTGGTTCAATGACCGATGGTGTTTTGTTTTTTACAACAGTCGCCACTCAATGGCGCTACTGCTCAAAATCGTGTTCAGCCAAATAGAAGGACAAGGAAGACAGTCAAAAAGTGAACGGAGCACGTTATCTAGGTATTTCATTTGGAAGGATGAAATTTCGTAATCTTGAAATCCTTGATTGACATGTAAATCAGAACGTTCGGCCAGTCGAGATGATACTGGTGTCTAAGGAAGTACCTACTTCTTTAGATACCAGTTATTCAAAAAGGCGAATTATTGCTTAATATAATGCTTTGCAAGTTCGGAAGATCCCCTAAATAATTCGTACCCAGTCAAAATATGAATTTAATAAAAAATGCAATGTTGTTGGTATCTGTTGTTTAGTATCCTGTTGAGTCTTGATTTGTGCTCGGTTGATGGCAATAGGCTCGCGTACTCTTAAGTACACCTCTTTCTAATCCTTCAGGGTTTACAGGTGTAGCGTTATCTTAAACCAGAGCACTAAATTCCCGTGCATCTGAGTTTAGAAATCAAATTCCTTACTCTTTATATTAAATGTATACGCATCCAATTAGATCACACCTAAAAGGCATTACTGACCTATTAGCTAATCCTTAAGGTGCGTTCATAAACTAGATTGGGAACGTCCAATAAGGGGTGCGTTATTACCACGCACTACGTGGCGGGTCAAAGGCCACTATAGGGCAAAAGTAGTGAAAGGTAACATCACTGATTCCGTGTTCAAATAGATTCATGTTACGAAATAAACATCGCATAAACGGACCACACTGCCAGACAATTTCTAGCAATTATTTCCCGTTATATAGAGAGTGTTTTTTATTTATTATGACTGTGGGTAATGCAGCGTGAAAATTGTCAGATGTCCTTAATAACAGTGAATACGTAAAATGAATTTAGGTATTAATCGAGGGAGACGATTTCAGGAAGATTATCAGAAACTAATAATTTACGTTTTCATATTTGACCAACAATCTCACTAGATCGCAAAAAGTCGAAGGAGAGAAGAGAGGCCTTTGTCCTACAGTAGTGCATTATAGGATTATTATAATAGAGCACAAGCTTTAACTTGATGTTTCATCAAATTGGTACTTATAAGTAATCATTCACAATGACCATCAGACAAAAAATGCCCTGCCTTTCGCATGCGATGGTCTCACTAAAAAAAAAAAATAAATGAAAAATATTTATTTGTCCCAAAAAAGCAGTTACATGGATTATAATGAGACATCCCCAGTAAGTAGTTGTTAACACTTGTGTTGGGGCTATCTCGCTCTTTCCCTTAATTATTTAACAACATTGAGACTATTGTACTAGTGTGTACAAAAGGTGACTAAAAATAAATTTAGGATGAAAAGTTAACAATAAATGACATAAACTAATTTGTAGCTCTTTGTGTAATGTTGAGGTATGCCTATGTGATATATCTATCTATAGTATGTGCATCTTGATTTTTATTTTTAAGCATAATGTATGTGTAATTGTGTGTGTGTGTGTTTGTGTTTGTGTGTATGAATGTGTATGTGTATGTCTTTTTTGTTTTTAAGTGCAACACGTGAAACACGCCCGTTTCAAAACAGAGATTAGTCAACTGCCTAATTAATAAGAGGAACAACAAGTTCTCGAGATAATTTAAAGAAACTCACAGGTATGCAATCCCATCCCGAAGCACTTCCTGAGTCAAGTGACCCAAGTATGCTATCCACTTCTGTCGGATCTGTATCCAGCAACACGAAAGAATTAATTTGAGACAGTGAACTTAAGTTAGTAATAAGTTTAGGTGCTTGTCCGGTTAGGGTTATTATGTCTTCTGCAAGTTTTTTTCCAATAGTCACGAAGAATTGGTTTACACGGTTTAATGAATCAAGAGGGCAGGGTGTAATATGCAGTAGGTGTGTACTGGATGCCTTAGGTTTTTTTATACTGGGTAATGTCATTAATTTTGCGCCAGAGTAATTTAGGATTTCTTAAAGAATTTGAAATCTGGTTTTTATTATGTCGTTTAAGCTTATTAATGAGATTAGAGCAATATGTGCGAAAACGCCTGTAAGTTATGTTCAAAATAACGTTAAAAGGGTCTTTCCTCTTTTGTAACTGTAGTTTATTTCTAAACCTAATACATCTTAGGGCGCCCATAGATATCCAGGGCTTCAAGGTGCGCTTTGAGCTGGACACTGTGACAACTTTAGTATTTTGGAGGAGAGATGTTTTAATTACGTCTATCATCGCGTTAGCCAGAATGTTAGGGTATCTATGTGCGCTAAGAAATGATATATCTGTGTCTACAAGGTGCTGACAGGCTTTCTCCCAGTTTGTTATCGTTTTATATTTGACACAAGTCTTGTTTTGGTATGTGTGGGATATATTTAATAACACCATTGCATGGTCCGTAACAGACGTGTTTAGGACTCACTAGGTGACCGTTTTGTCATTGATAAGCCTTCAGGTATACACTGTCTGTTAACGATGGTTCTAATGTGCTCCACTCTACCAGGTATACTTAGTTAATCAAAAACATATCATGATTCTTATCAAGAACCAATTTGCACAGTTGTAAACTATAAACAGAGCGTTTACCGCACTCTTAACACCTTTGTAATAATAAAACTATCTAGACGTATCGTAAGTAGTTATAAACATTTTATAACAGGCCTAATTAATTCATGACTCGAGTTTAGTCAGTGAGTGAGTTTATTCGGTTTGACAGGTAAGTGAGTGTGAAAGTGTATTTTAATTTTGAGTTGAGAGAATGCTGTTTATTTTTATTCGACTGCGAATGTTAGATCTAAATATTTTGAGTGAACTGTCATGTGAGGTAAAGGAAAGACGATAATCATAACAATGTTACATGGAGTTGGTTTCTTTCTTTATCGTGTTGTTAGTCCCTAACATGGTGTCAAAATTTTATGCTGGCCATGAGCCTCTCTGACTTGGCTTTACATGCCGTCAAGAAATATAGATTATGTAACCATGATCAAGACCCGCTGGCTGCGAGACGCACGGGACCGGTCAATGTGACGACACTTGGGGGAGGTCTATGTACAGTAGTGGACGTCTTTTGGCTGAAATGATGAACCATGATCAAGACACCTTATCAACATAGTCGTCATTGTAGGGGTAAGTCAAAGTGTGGTCGGAAATTGAAATCGGAGTCATACAAAAAGACTCTCTATTGATATGCAGTTATATAACGAATTAGCATTACATATAATTACTTTTATTTTAACCCTATTCTTGGCAAAAAAATAAAATAAATATTTTCGAATAATTTTCAAATATGATGTTAATTATGAACCTAGGATCTAGGGAAAAATATATGAAAAAATCACACATGACCAGATAATGAGATTCTATATGTATCTTTGAGGATACATTGCCAGCTTAGTAGAGAACTTTGACCATATGTGTAAGTATCTTTGAGGATACGTTGCCAGGTTTGAGGGAATAAAATACACAAAATTATCTTAATCAATATATGTATAAAATTTGCATATAAGTAACAATTATAGTTAAAAACCAAAATTAACTTAAAGATTATTTAAATCAAAAAGAAAAAAAATAAGTTACCGAAACATTTGAGGTGCATATAAGCTAAAATAATTACTTATCAGTGTGGAATTTCACAAAATAATTTCTTTCTGGCCTGAAAGTCCTGAAACACAAGCGTAACGAACACTTGGCACGTACCGTAGTTTGGCTCTTGACACAAACCTTATTATATTGCCCTTTCACACCAAACATTGAAAAATGGCCGACCTGATCGTACCTTACATCCGGAGGAGGTCGTGGTGCTACAGGTGCCTGTAATATTTTCGACAGTGTTGGTCCTGAAACTTCACAGTTGTCGACCTTATCTCCCCGGCCCTTTTTCAGGAAGCTCTGTGCTACTTGATACTGATACTGGTAGCCTGTATGCCACTGCTGGGCAAAGGCCTCTCCCCAGGACTTCAGTTGTTTCGATCTAAGGCTAATGTGGATCCCGTGGTTGTTAGTGTCGTCCAGATCGTCTCGCCATCTTCTATGAGGTCTGCCGCGACTCCTTCTGACTGTCAGGGCTCCAGATGGTGGCTATTTTGACCCACAGCTCATTTGGAATGCGGCAGACTTGCCCAGTCTTGTCCCACATAAGCTTAGCGGATTTATGAGCAACGTCAGTCATTGTGCTTTTGGGTGCAGTGTTGTGTTGCATACACGGTCGGTTAGTTTTGATTGCTCGGTAATGTAATCAAAAATGTCGTCTGTAAAAAAGTTTGTAAAATACTTGTAAGGAGTTTTGGCTATCTGGGCGAAATGATTGAATTTATTCTTAGCCCACTGAAAAATACGTCGGGTTCTGACTAATCTTGCAGTCCTTCCGGATGTTGTGGGTCTTCTTGGTCGGCTGTTAGAGGCAATTAATGGAGATGGTGGCAAAGATAGTTGTGAAGGAGAGCCATTTTGCGCCAATGTAAATGGTAGTCGAGCTGGATGCGGCTGAGGTTGAGGCAGCACAGGCGAAGGCAGCAAAGACTGGCTGAGTAACAGCGTCTTGTACGTGGTTTTGGTGCTAGAGCACAAATTCTTTTTGCTCTGGAAAAAAAATGGTTACATCTCTGCCTGAAAAAAATATTCCACTCGCACACTTATGCCAAGCATATAATTTCCTTTCCCTCACACAGTTACAAAAATAATATAAATGATGTCTCTCACTTGGCAATGTATTCTTTAGGATACACTAAATTTGTACAAAGAAGCTTAGTACACCTAGCAACGTATCCTGTAGGATACATTCACTTTATTTGTTAGTTTGCGAAGCCAAGCGTAATTATTTCTCCTGCTTAATTTATTTCCAGCAAAAGTCGAAACATATGAAATAGTATAACACCAATTTCTCACGCAATTTTGAAAGATTTTTTTTTAAATTAATAATTTCTTACCTTCTTCCGCGGAGTTGCACTCAACCGTTCACCATTTTGATAAATTTTGAAAAAGCAGTTGACGTAAACTGTCATTGTGTCACATGTGTCCTTTCAGAAACGAATACTTTAAAAAGAAATAAGTAAACTTTCCGTTTTACATAAATTATAAAAGAGCTATGTTTTTTTTTTTAATGATGTGTCTTACAAGATACGTTGTCAAGAAAAGGGTTAAGAAACTAAGTCAGTATTTACGAGAGATTATAAAAGAAGTGATGGCAGAGACCAACAGCAAGATAGGTGAGTGAAGTTCTTAATATCGCGAGCAGTTGAGACCTGTGTAGACTACGAGGAAGAACGGCACACACGCTGTTGATTCAGATATGTTTAATGAAGAATCTCTCCGACAGTGCCTCAGTCCTTCAATCCCTGAAGAGTAATCAGTTCACGTCGAGACTGATACTGGAATGCCACAAAGCCCTGGAACGAATAACGGTAATAAATCACAACAAGGTAACGCTGCAATGGATTAGAGGTCACAGCGGATCGCTTGGAAACGATGCGGCCGACGAACTTGCCAGAAGAGGATCCAGCACAAGGCCTTACGGACCCGAACCCATTGTGCCCATCCCTTTCAAGCAGCTAAGAAGCTGGCTAAAAGAACATACTCGAATACAAACAGAGAAATGGTGGAGCTCGACACCAGGCTGCAGGCAATCCAAGGAGGCTATGCCATCCCTGGATATAAAACTGACCAGGCGCCTTCTACGCCTGGACAGAGATAGCCTGCGCCTGGTGGCGGGGACCATCACCGGACATTGTTCACTGAATAAACACTTTCACACCCGAGGAATCACTGACAGTCCCCTGTGCAGGGCATGCATGGAGGCGGAGGAAACTGTGGCGCATGTGCTCCTCGAGTGCACAGGCGTGACCAAGATTCGTGAGGAGACCCTGGGAACACCACGATCTCTTGCGGATGCCCTGAGGAGACCGGGAAGTCTGATCTGCTTCTGGAGGGAGGTGGCCTGGTTGGAATAATCGGCCGCCACGGCTCACGCACAATGGTCCACTTTAAGGATTAAGTGCGGAAACCTAAAACCCATAAAGAAGAAGAAGAAGATGAAGAATTTCTCATCTCTCTAACAAAGTTCCATCTTTTTGGTTTTAACAGTAACATAACATCACGCCTGTAATCACCGATGGGCTAGGCAGAGGTGTACCTAATAGTAGGTACACCTACATTTTGCCAGTTATGTATGAATGCAATGTAGGGAGCGAGCCTATTTGTTTTAGAGCAAATCCCTCAATATCGACTGTCTCATACGTTAGGACAGAATGAATTGACTGTTTCAGCGACACTATCAATCGTCAAAGTCAAGCTTTGTATTGACAACTAGGTAGCTTTAATTTGACATTTATTGCTTTTAATACGATTACATATTTCGAAATACAAATTATTGAATGTGCATGCAGACAAGTTTTTGACCTTTTTGCTGGCAGTTGCTTTTTCTATATTCGTAATGTCATTTCTCATTGGTAGTTAAAAAAAAGCTTCGTTCAAAGCTGCAATACCTATACGGTCAAGATGTATGGAACACCTCGTTTATTATTGGTGTACGTTGTATACTCTATATTTAAACTGAACAAAAGTGGCGGCCCATTAGGTTGTACACCCTGCCAACCCTGCGGAATTCCAGTCGTACGATGCGAGGCCATGTATGTTCTTCTATATTTATATCTATATATCTATATAAATAAAGAGAGAAGTCCTGACTGACTGACTGACTGATTGACTGACTGACTCATCAACGCTCAGCCCAAACCCTTGGACCTAGAAAGCTGAAATTTTGCACAGAGGTTCCCTTTATATTGTAGACAAGGAATAAGGAAGGGTTTTTCGAAATTCAACCCCTAAGGTACTTAAATAGGGGATGAAAGTTTGTATGGAAAATCGTCATTTTCACGCGGGCGAAGCCGCTGGCAAAAGCTAGTATATAAATAAAAAGAGAAGTCCTGACTGACTGACTGACTCATCAACGCCCAGCCCAAACCCTTGGACTTAGAAAGCTGAAATTTTGCACAGAGGTTCCCTTTTTATTGTAGACAAGGAATAGGGAAGGATTTTTCGAAATTCAACCCCTAAGGTAGTTAAATACGGGATGAAAGTTTGTATGGAAAGTCGTTTTTTTTCACGCGGGCGAAGCCTCTGGCAAAAGCTAGTGTAGAATAAAACCATCAATATCCCTTTCTCAAAAAAAAAAAAAACAGATAATGTACTAAATTGGAAAAACTGGTCAAGATCCAAGATAGCGTCAGTTCGACCGGTTTCATCAAGTAAAAGGAACCCAGGAATAAATCTAGAGATTGGCTTTAGTCTTCAGATTCACTTTACTCTGAAATCTGTAAGACATTAACTGTTCATCTCGTAAATAAAGTAATACCATTTAATAATCGACTTAGTAATGTTCTCATAATGAACTTACCGACTATTAAAGGCTTTATTTTGTTGAGAAACGTTTAAGCCAGTCATGCGTACAGCCGTGAAACGAAAATTGGATGCAGTTATTATGACAATTCAAAAGATACCGGTGCTTCATTTTATCATTGGTGGAATTAAATGTTAATTTTTTAATGTCTTCATTTATTTATATATGAATGGATTACGACCAAAAGTCATCTCGGTTGTTAAAGTTCTAGCTTAGTAGGTAAGAACCATTTCCTGAAATTTTTGCTCAAACCACGTTGTGTTCATCTATTGATTGCTTGTGGAAGGTGGGTTAAACTTTATAGCGGCTTCACGAAATTAACATAATTTAAAAAAAAATCTACTTGTCCTAAATTCTCACCAGATTGTTTTTGTATTTCTGTAACAATAAGCATTTTTACAACACATTTATGGCCACAAAAAGTCGATAAACGAATTTATTACAAAATTCTACTTTCGTCACTGAAATGTCAATAAAACTAGACGGATACCTATTGAGCGATTGAAAATTTTCACGATCTGCATAACAAATTTAATATGCATTCGAAGCAACAGGGATGAATCGATAACCGTTTCGAAAAACAATGTGTTTATAGAAATGATGTAAACTTGTGTCTGAGAAAAGGCATTTAGCGGCAATTTTTTGTCGTACATATATACTGAGTTTATCCGAGGTAGCTATCGGTTATCAGGCGAGGCACGGACGCGCGCGCGCGCAAACCAACAGTTGATGTTCGCGCGTCGAAAGGAAGACACATCCGCTAGCCGCCTAGCGCCCCTGTGTGAACTGTGATCGATACATCGCGTGGTGAATACTGTAAACTCTAACGTGAAAGCCGGTGAATTTAATTGAAAGGGTGCGTGTGTATTTTTTCCATAACAGTGGTATACTATCTTGTATGATATCCTTGGAGTACGTATACTTAGTATTAATGCATGCCATTTTTAAGGTGAAGCACGAACATCTGCAGGGCGTATTACCATTTTTAGCACGCGCTGCATCGACGGGCTTTATTCATAAGGACGCAAATGATAAATGTGTTTCTGCTTTTAACTGCAAATCAGATCATGTATCGTAAGTGTAAATACGTTCATGCTAAAGCTCTGTGCATTTGTTTTCCAAATAATAGAGCTACTGCACGTGTTTCAAAGTGGTAATTACTGTTTTCAGCACTTCCGTGTATTGTCGCTGAAAATTGTAGGTGTGCTGCCTATATTTAACTAAAATTTCGTTCAAAAATTACATAACTTACATTACGAGAAGGTATAATAAGGCTTTCTCTGTATAAGTATAAAGACATAAAAACGAATGCAAAATCGTGGCCCGTGACGAATATTTTATGCGAGACATCACAATACTGTAATACCCCTATCTACATACGTGGTAATGCTATTAGCGGGGTACTGGACAATGTAATGTACGTACCTACAGATTATAAAATAAGTTGAATGAAGAAACCATTCAACTCATACATATTTAATACCTTATTAAATATATACTTAATTAAATGTTTCTCCATGAGTGCCATTAATATTATGTAGCCAACTCATTTTCAATTTCCATTGTTTTTAATGTTTTAATGATTTATTATATTTTTCGAGTATAGTATAGGATGACCTTCAGTGTATAGATTATCAGGATATTACTTTTCTTCGTTATGTCGATGATTCCCTTATTTGTGGTAATAAGTATAATGAGCTTCGACCAGAACTCTGCCACATTCACGGCTTTAGACAGAAACCATATGGTACATGTGGAGTGGCACGATAACGAACTGTATTTCTTGATACCATACTACCTACTCAAAAGTATTGTTTTGAAATATTGTCAGTGTAATATACATACAGTCAGTGTGTCTGGTCCAATTGATTTGTTTATAACTTTTCCTAGCGAGTCAACGGCAATCTAACTAAATTGTGTCAACCCAGAACTGAGCGTCCATCAGTTCCTGTAGTGATCAAACAGTAGGACACTGACACGATATTAAGTGCCCCATTGTTTGTGGAACAGCAACACATTTACACTCCCGGTTAGAGTCATTTATAAATGTCGACCTTAGCAGATGTTCCTTTTACAAGTAAAGATCTCTCTTAACATAACTTTATCAAAAGAACTGACAGGTCTTTCCAAAATGAAGAAAATTAAAACCAAAATAGACCAAAATATTGCAATAGAATAAAATAATAATTAAGAACCGATTTTGCATATTTTATTATCTTACTGGTGAGCTTTCGGTTTATCACAGACGCAAAGGTCATGACCTCGACAGACATTGCCATCTGCTTTTGACAGATCACGAAGACATTAAGTTTGAAGCCACTTCTTGCCTATAATGACTGTGATATTATAAAGATGTCTGTTTCATGAGCATTTCGAAATAAGGAACACGAATTTTATTATTTAGATTGATTTGAAACCTTCGCATTGAGGATCGATCATGCGAACGTTTCGGAAAAGACAAGATTAGGGGATCGGACAAAAAAAAACTAATTAGTCCGTCTGATAGATTTCCAAAAAATATTAACCACGTATTTTTTCTTTTTTCACGTAAACAAAAAATGCCCTAGTAGCATTTTTTGTTGGCATTTAGTTGGGCCACATACCTCTGGTTAGTTGGCAAATGCATACAATTGGCGGGCAGTTTGCGGGTTGGGCCCAAAACTGATGGCCTACGTGGATTTGCCTACGAAGGCCCAACTTGCGATAGGGCCAACGTGCATTGCCCTACGGAGGCCCGAGGAAAACGTGTTATGGGTAGGCCCAACGATACTTAATACATGTAGGCAAGCGGTTGTATGTTTGTTGGTTCTATAGCTGGTTTCATAGCGACGCGTCTCGCCAGCGCCAGCCGTACGCGTGTCGCTGAACATGAACTTTATCAGCTTCATAATAAGTTTGGTTTTTGCGATGTTTTGAAAAACCAACCTTATTTTAAAGCCGATAAGGTTCATGTGCAGCGACGTGCGTGCGGCCGGCGCTGGCAAGACGCGTCGCTCTGAAACCAGCCCTAATAGGCCAACCCAGACGACGACATACAAAAGTCACCCACCAAACAGTCGTCTCTCTTTTGCACTTTGACGTGAGTACATGAGAGGACGTTGTGTCGTCTGCGTTGACCTATTATACTTTGTGTTAATTAACTGAAATTAAATAAAATACAAATTATGATAATTGAATATTTATTTATTGATATATTATGTTATGGAAAAAATGAAGACACAATTTGGAGACGGCAGTAAAACGAAACACACCGTACCTACTATGATACATTGATAGAGTACCTACCTACTTTTACAAAGTTACACTTGGCAGCTAAGTTGTTGTCAAAGATTCGTTCAAGGATTCTTCTTGTGATAGGACCAGTTTTGTTCCCACCAATGTAGGTTATGTAGTTTATCTGCAACAAATACAACACAACCCATTATAGTAAAACAACAAATACATGCAATGCCAGGAATTAACTTGAGACCGGGCCGATGATTCAATTTCAATTTTAAATGTTGTGCAAAATGATGCGTCGTAGTATTTTTTTGAGCTAGAGATTTGCACGAGATTTATTAAGAACAAAATAAGATAGTATTTCATAAATAATAGCATTTTAGTCCCAGGTCTCAAGGTAATTCGCACGGGTTCTAAGTAGATAAATACCTACATAAGAAAAACTTACCCGTTTCGTAAAATAAACGTTTTACAGGACATAATGTCCATGTTATCTTAGTTGGAGCCTCGTTACTGCTAAGGCATTAAAATTTGTTGAATATTATTGCAGTTTTAGGTTTTAGGTATATGGAGGCCACATGCAATGCGTCTTCCGTGGCGTCATCCAGTTTTCACGCACCACACCGAGTTCCCCACCGTAACCATCTTCATCGTCAAATTCCACAACTTTAAACATTTTTATCACTGCCTGTCAGGCTAATATTTTATTTAAATAAATAAAACAAATACTCCGCAGCCGCAAGCGCACCCGGCACCGCACAAATGAAATAACAAACTGCAAAATGGCGGGCGGGCCGGGCGACGGGTGCCGCCGCCCGGCCCCCGCGCACCCCGATATCACCCCGTAGGAGCAGCAAGTAACAGGGCCATTGAAGGGTATCTAAGTTGGACCGATGTTGTTATCATAACTTAAATCCCTACAAAAATCTCCCAACAGTAGGGATAGAAGCAGTAGGCCCGTCGTTAGTTGGCCCAATGTTGTTTTAATAACATAAATCCCTACAAAAATCACCCAACAGTAAGAATAGTAACGCAGGCCCGTCGTTGGCTCTTCGTAGGGCAAATAGTGCATGTTTAAGACAATGGGCCTATTTTAAGTTTGGGTTGGCGGAATAACTAACCGTCTGCCAATACATTCCCAACTGTTGGCGTATGGAAGCCAACGGCAATATTTTGCTACTAGGGTGAAGACGATACAGTGCTTCGAAAACTCGTGTGACGTCATAATATGATAGTACATTTAATTTTTTAGTACCTTCAATTGACGTTTCAAGCCCCACTCCATGATCTTTGACGCGCTTTATCTTCGTAAATTTTTATTGTTTTGTTAAAACAAAAAACACGCATCCAATATTTTTCGATAATCTAACTGACGGACTAAACATGACGGAACATGACGGATATTTTTTTGAGTCAGTCCGATCCCCTATTGCTATGCCGGTCGCAGGATTGTAGCTTTATCTTAAGCCTATTTATTTTTAACAATTAAAAAATGCCTTTAACTGGTCTAGTTGCAATAAAAGCTTGAGTTGTTTGAGAAGATTGGAAATTGGAATACCTAACTGTACTAGTAAAAAAAACGTGTGGCACTCGGAGACTGCCGCGGTAAAGCTATTGCATAGCATTTTTTTATCAATTACTAGCTTTTGCCAGCGGCTTCGCCCGCGTGAAAATGACGATTTTCCATACAAACTTTCATCCCCTATTTAAAACCCTTAGGGGTTAAATTTCGAAAAATCCTTCCTTATTCCTTGTCTACATTATAAAGGGAACCTCTGTGCAAAATTTCAGCTTTCTAGGTCTAAGGGTTTGGGCTGGGCGTTGATGAGTCAGTCAGTCAATCAGTCAGTCAGGACTTCTCTTTTTATTTATATAGATTTAATTTGACAACCTCAGTTGACAACCTTGTTATTTTCCGTAACCATAGCAACCTGGTTGAAATATTTTCGTTACGGAATTTCTGGATTCGCTCTCCACGCTCAAGGCCCACGATAGAAGCTAAGCAACCACAACACTACAGAGCTTTATTGAATAATTTTCTCTCATTCCTAAATCACTTTCCGCGTTAAGGAAAATATTTCAATTTTTATTACGTTTCGATTACCTCTGCTGAGCCAGACATTTTAAAGACGTTTT
Source organism: Diarsia mendica (assembly GCA_949316265.1). Lineage (NCBI taxonomy): Eukaryota > Metazoa > Arthropoda > Insecta > Lepidoptera > Noctuidae > Diarsia > Diarsia mendica. The sequence continues at coordinate 8,999,031 of OX438891.1, forward strand.
TCTTTAGCTGTGTGACCTACAAAAAAATGCACTTACGTACTTTTTCACTTAAAGTTATGCACAATCACCTATTTAAGCTGGTACAACTTTTTGCGTGGTTTCTAACAAAAACTATGTGGGTAGGGTTATTGACAACATCTGATTACAAACCGATAGTTTTTTATTCAAAGGATTTAAATTCAATGTACATTAATTCTTTGTTATTAACACGTTCGAGGACAGAACGAGATTATACGTCATCGTTCGAAATTTTGATATGGCACAACGTACAATGACGTCCAAATAATTCTTTTACTTTACGACAGAACGTACATATCCGATGAACGTTCAAGTTAAAATCCTATAGAATGTATCTTGTGTCACAACATTTAAAATACCCGAAGCTTTACTGTCACGTAGAGTAAGTTTTAAACTATTTCAAATAAGTGCCGTTGACAGTCATGGACGGGAACGGTACTCACACACGCACAACGTGTAAATACGTCGCGCGCGCCTACCGCGCTCCTACATTCAGTGCGGCTGCGTCACTGCGGGGTGCGCTCGCGTTCGCTAAACATTTCGTGGCGTATCGTAATATTTGCCGCGACAAAACATCGTAAGTATTTAGTTTATTTGATTTATGTATTATTCCTTAGCCAGACAGTATACTATTTTACTACGAATTAATAATTTTACTCTGTGAAATTGATGTTTAATGGGTTATTTTATGTGTTTTAGATGGATAAGCGCAAAACAAGACTGATGAGCATTTTCGATGATTCTGACAACTCTACCGAGGCGGATCCTTACCAAGACGATGATGGAGAATATGGTTCGGATAAAGATTTTGACCCACAAGGCAATACATCAGATAGTGAAAGTTATTACACGTTATTACCATATTATTATTAAGACGTTATTACACGTTGTGTCCGTTCACGTCTAGTTAACTTACTTTTAATGACATAACGTATTTATACGATAACGTGATAAAACGGTTGTGTCATGATGTCTATAAAGCAATATATTTTCATGGGAGGCTACGTACTCATACGTCGTATAATTTGTATGGACATTTACTGTGTCATTTTGGTACACAGTCTCAAGTGGTAGCGTCCTCGAACGTGTTAATGTAGGATATAAGTCTCGCTGGGTATGCATATTGATCAACATTGTAAAGGAATATTTCGAATTTAAATGTAATAAAATGAGTATCATACAATGTCATTGTCACAGCGGTTTACGGTTGTCGAGAACACACACACACACATGATAGGAAAATTGATAATGTCGTCTCTCACACATCACTTTTTCCGACCTGAGGATCTGACCCAAGACCCCATGCCTCAGCAGAAGCACTTTGGAATCACTAGACCAACATTTCCATCCATGGTTTTTCATCAGGTGTGATCGAGGTCAAGAACAGGCCCATTTATCAATTGATTTAATCACAATAAATATACTCTTTGCTAAGACAGGCAGTTAGCAACTAGAGGAGCATGTATTTAATGTTTTCTTTAACTCTTGAACAAGCAGCAACTAACTCATTTGTATGTGGTGGTTATGAAGTATATCACCAATGAATAGAGTGGTTCTTAAAGTTACAAATTTTTGAGCAATATTTTTTTGAAGTGAACGTTGAGCCGGCTCAACGTTGCGAGCTAAAGGGTTAAAAGGAAGGATATAATTTGTTTAAGTTCATCCATGCGGACGAAGCCGCGGGCATCACCTAGTAAGTATAAAGGACATAGAAATACTTACCTACACAGATTATCTTGGATGTTTTCTGTTTTGTAAGCCAGTGCTTTTTTTTAGCTTTTTATATACTTTTCGTAAAAAATTATCATTTGTTTAACTTTTTTGACTAAGTTGTGCCTTTAGTCATAGTTCCCCAACCCTTTTGCTCGTTTACAACAATACTAAGGAATACCTAACTCAATGTTTAATGCCCATTTTTATTAAAACTAAGTTATACTCTAACATCAAATGTTCAAGAAAACAGCTGAGTGTAAAGACGAATGAAAATTTTGTGTGCAAAGGCGGTGTATGTGCATTTTCCAGAAATGATTATAAACAACAGCTGTAATCAAGTACAGTTGAAAGTGTGTTTACTTCTTGCTTATCAACTTCGTGTGTTGTTGCTGGCTTCCTCATTTCTTTTTCACGTTTTAATTCCGTACAATGTAAGTTCTGTTTTATTTATTTTTTACCTTCAGTTCTTTTGTGTGTTATTTATTCACACACCTCTTGTTTGTCTTTTGTTACGAATTCTTCTTGATGTCGTATCGATGTTACTTCCTTTAGGCCCAGTATAGATTTGAATGATCGATTGATTAAAAAAAAATTGACTTATTAATAATTGCATTGTAGTTAAAAGAAAACAAATTAATTATTGTTTCTGCAAACTTAGCTGGTTTCTGTGTCTCAGTTAGTTAGGATACACGCAGTTTTCGTAATCCTATGCATGTTTTCTTCGTTTTCAGTTGTGTCTGTCTAGTATGATGGCAGTTTTACCAAAAAGCACTTGCACTTTGTATATTTTAATTATCATAAAGCACAGTTACCGGAAGACTTAGACCAAACTAGGAGTTAGAGTTGAGGTAGGTCAAACAATTAAAAACAAAACTAATCTAACATGATAATTAAGAACATAACTCGTGTGTATTATCTATCATTAGGTCATTAATACTGTGATTGATTCTAAAATTATCGTGCAACCGTTAATGTACTGTAATTACTATTTGAATTGTTGTTAAACGTTCATTTGTTTTTAAACGGTATGCGTTTTTTTAAGGTTTTAAACCCTATTATTATGTACTATGGTTCCCCGTTCATAAGTATGGCAGAGGCTGTACCTTTTGAACTGTAAATACCGGTAAACACTTAAAATTTTCAAAGAATTGTATTTTTAATACTGGTGCAGCAGCCCAGCCCTTTCCCAGCTATGGTGCGTTCGGCTTTCAGTCAAAACGTGCAGCTGAATACCAGAATTTAACATAAAGCGACTGTCTATCTGACCTCCACGACCTAGTTAGAACTGGGTATTACGATACCCCTTGGTAAAGGCTGTATCTCGGGCTTTCGGTCCAGTGACTACCTGTTACGACTGTCGAAGATCTACAAATGACAAACAAAAACCGTATAAGGTAAAAAAAGGTATAAGTACCTAAATCTATTTTCAATTTATTTTGGTACTTATACCTTTTTTTTCGGGGGTGGGAAATCATCAAAATAACTCCTCCCGCTCTTGGGCAGAGCGGAAGGGAGTGTGTTGCTTTTACTGACTAAAGACCACCCCTTCGCCCTTGCGCCGAGGCCGCGGTATCTCTTTCGACATCCAGCAGCCCGGACGGGAGGTACTTATTATTATATACCTTATACCCGAAAAGAGTTTTTTTGGCATCTTTTGCTCGATATTTTTCTGAACACTTATAAAAATTTAATAAACTTACGGTGGTACAAAACCCAAGGAAGAAGTTCGACTCGCACTTAGCCAGTTTTTTACTCTCCACGCGATAATGGGCAAAGGAACAAAACTGCGGATTAGCTACATAACCGTATGGTTTATTAAACTTTCAAGCATCGTTGGTCTTTCAACAGCCTTTCCTTATTAAACTTCAGTGTTATGATTAATTTATGGCTTATATTTACATACGTAATGCCTATAATGATATTTGCTGCATTTACACTTCCCTACAAACCAGTGCAACCAGATATATTGGTCAAGATTATGGCATAACGTGACCCCATTTTACAGATTGGCGATTATCACATATGTTTTTAGTATACTAGGTTTAGCTAGTTACCTGTACGCTATGATAAATTGTAATGATGTATAAAGAATGATATTGATAAAAGTATTTTAGAGACTTCGTCAAATGTAGCTTAGATACAGTGTCAATTATGGAGGGCTTCTGTTGACTTTTATCGTTACGTTAACAGTAGCCCTACAAAATTCACACCGACATTGACAGGACAAAGACTTTTTTGTTTCAAAATCTAATACAATTTAAATTCCAACTAAATCTTACATTCCTACCGAGAATTAACCACAAGACTTTAACTATATATTAAGGAAAATTTAGATTAAAAATTGAGGTTTTTATATGTCACGTAAAAAACCTTATGCAAAACCATTTGCACACATAAACGGCATTTACCATTCAATTGCGGTGGAGAAGGACGATCAGATAAATTGAGCGTGACAGACATTTTTCATAGTGAACAAAAAAGGTAGTTAGTTCAAGTATTAGTGAAGTAGCCAATGGTCGTAAAGACGGGCTTGTGGCCGTCGACGCGTAGCGCCGCCGGACAGTCATGATATCATCAAATTGCTGTTTAATATACACAATTTAGCCTTTTTCGGTGTTTAGGGTTCAGCATTTTCTCTGAATTTGGTTCTGTTTAGGTAGACTTCCCACAAAAAAAAAAAAACTCCACTTTCATCCAATATAACGTATTGGATGGAAGTGGAGTTTTTTTTTGTGGGAAGTCTTCAAATGACTCCTCCTACTCGGGGTGGAGCAAAAGGGAGTGTTAGACTCTTACTGACTAAAAAATCTAATAAAATCTGCAACCCTGGCAGAAAGTAAGGGTGCATCATTATTTCATCCTGTATCTGCTTCATTTTCTAGAATTCCTCGTGAAATTAAAAGATCAAGTCAGCCCCGATTTTATTCGCGAATTTTAGATTTTCCTACTGAAAATGTACGATTGCCTGTTTCATATTTCCACCGAAAAATTAACAAATTTTTTCTGTAGCAGTCAAAATATCATAATCAATGTAACTCACATTTTTATGACTCTACGCTAGTTGGTATGTTTACACAGACATTCATCATTCGACTTCTAAATTAAATTCATTACGTATTATTTATTACGTTTGTATTGTTCTTATTTTCTCATCTCCAACATTTGCGGTCACAAGTCACTACCGGGTAACGTTTTATTGGTTTACTCGTGACCTAGAACATCAACAGAGTAATAAACGTGAGTTAAATTAAACAAATTATAATTATATTATTGTATGATTTAGAACATCCATACAATGGTTATCTTGAAGTATTTTAACATAAATCATAATCGTCTTTGTTTTGTTTTTAAACTGTGTTGTTTGTTGTAAACAACTGCGTTTATTTAGGTACGTTTTTTGTTTCAGTAATGACTCTAAGATTCATGAGACGATAAAGAGATAATAAGTTATGATTTAAAGTAAAAAAGACAAGCAACTTGGCAGCAAACTTTTTCAAATAAACTCGAACACTATTTCAAGATCCTAAAATAATAAATTATTAAATAATGCTACGGAACTCTTTTTGATTTAAGCACAGAGCGCGTTATTGAGCAGTCATTGTAGTTCGTAATATTTACATCGCTCTAGTTCGCTGTCTAATTCTTTATTCCTTACAAAAAACTCTGGCATTTACTTGCCACATTCAAAACTGAATACAAACATTTAGTATTGCTTCAGGTAGTTGCAAAAATGTTCATAATATACATTTATGATTAAATTATATTCATTGAAGGACTGACCCGGTACTGAGTCCATTTGTAGGTCATATTTAAATTTTGTATTGTGTATGTTCCTTTGTAACAGAAACAAGAGCCAGTATAGTGGCACAAATCCTAGTTTCATTACTCACTATTAATTATGTTTAAAAAAAATACTTCTATGGAAACCACTCCATTCCTGAACTGTCCTAGATTATCCTGTATTACACCACTCTGACTCACACACAAAGTGACTCACAAGTGTGACACAAAGTGTCACAAAAGTGACACAAAGTGTTTCGATCTTAAGATGTTGAAGTACAGGTAGCTATGATGTTTGAAAGGTTATAAAACAAGAATTCTTATTTCATTAAGCACTGATAAACTTTCATAAAAGATATTATTTTCAGTCACTTTTCACTGCAGAATAGCTCGTGATAATGAGTTGTAGTAAATTTAATAAAGCACGTCATGTTTGTCACAGAAAAAAAAAGTTAGCCACATAAATCTTAATTAAACATTATTTATTACAGTAAAACCCGCAGCAGGTTTAAAAATACCATCCATTTTGCACTGCCGATGTGCAACCGAACTCATTAGATATTCGTAACGAGCACGTTACCGCTCAACACTCCAAATACAGAACATAAATAGAAAGCTAATTATTTACATAATCCATTAAACCTTAGGTTTACATACCTATGTACGTTTTTGGTTTATGCCATAAATATTCAATGAAAAATTCTAGAGCATGTGAAATATTTTATTACTTTATTATAATACTAGCTTTTGCCCGCGACTTCGTTCGCGTGGAATAGTGACTTCCGGCAGATTTTTGGTTTAACTCGCGAAAAAAAAAAAAAATCCTATGTCCTTTCTCAAGTTCCAAACTATGTCTGTACCAAATTTCACACAAATCGGTTCAGTAGTTTAGGCGTGAAGCAAAGACAGACAGACAGACAGAGTTACTTTCGCATTTATAATATTAGTTAGGATTATGTACTTACTCATTCCATACCTTTGACTTTAATTCAAATATAATATTTATTTTAACATTTGCTTTAGGCGGAAATCGAAGCATGTAGTGGGTTCCTTATAGGATAAATTTGTACGTAATATTTTATTAATTTTTTTAAATATACGCTATCTGGCTAATTTTTGGTGTAAATTTTAAATAGTGCATGTTAGACGTCTGACAAGTTGGCATTTTAAGTAATGTGCTAATTAGTGAATTAATTTCTGATTTAAGAAAAGTAAGTGAAGTATGGTATTGTAAACTAGCCTGTAAGCTATTCTTACTATATTATCTCGCATGACTATTTGACTAAGCAAGTATTTTTTTATCATTCTTTATTTTCCAATCTATTAACGATTAATGGTTTGATGCAAAATTATTAGACATCAATTTTCCTACGGGAACGTCGTAAATAATATACCTGTTACTGTTACTGTTAGCCTGTGTCATCCCACTGTAGGGCAAAGGCCTCCCCCCATGATTTACAAATTTTGCGATCCAGGGCCAATGTGGACCACTGGTCGTTTGTTCTGTCAAGCTCGTCCCGCCATCTCCTTCGAGGTCTACCACGTCGCCTTTTGGCTGTGTCAGGGTTCCAGAACGTGGTTGTTTTGGCCCACAGCTCGTTGGGCATACGGCAGACATGGCCAAATAAAATAATAAAATAATATAGGTACCTATGACATTAAAATTTGGGGTTAATGTACCTAATTTTCTATTAGTAAAAGAATATTCGGAATGGGATGAATAGTACCGATGATTGTGTAAGTGCTGACTTTCAATGTTTGTAAACGCACCCACGATACAGGAGAAATCCCAGTGGGTTTTTTTACAGAAAAGAAAAGAAATTACCGAAGATTAAACCAACAAATAATAAACTACATTCAAAATAATAATATCACAGAATAGATAATTGTAATCAAACAAATTCAGGTTAGGTTAGTGTTCAGTAAATTATTGTATTATCATAGCTTTAACAGCTACTCTCTTACTCATAGTGAGTTTGACTAACTCACTTTGTTCATTTATTCACATTCCATTCGATGTATCCTCATCAATGATCATTACGATGTGATTGAGAAACATAATATTTCTGCTATTGTGTTATGTTGAATGTGTATAATTGCTATGATTGTTGGATAATTATGTTCATTGTTTTTAATAAGAAATGATAAATTGTTTAGTTTTTCCAGACTATTCAAAACTACACATTGTCTCATGTTTATATAGGTGGAATATCAATATGAAAATAATCAAGTGGATCGAATAACCAAGATAAATACAAAACATTATTTTCTTTGGAAAATAGAAAAACGTGTCTACACCACGACTAAAACGTGAACAAAGAAACGGATATACATACATACAAGTTCAAACACATAACCCTGCTTTTGGGCTTCGCCGTAGTCGGGTAAAATAGGTGTTTTGTAAGTTAATGCATACATAGGTAATCTCACGCCTATTTCCTAGGGGAAAAGCAGAAATCGCAGTAGAGCGCTAGCTGCTGCGATCTTTAGCTACATTCTCCTTTTACCTCGTCCACGTTGATACATTTGGTTATACACAAGTAAATATAATGTATAAGTAAATATTGTTCCAAAAAGTAGGTATTCCTTAACATTGCGGAAGGTAGAAAATCAAGTTCGTGACGCAACTTGGGCGAGCCATAAGTGCTATTGATTCAGTCTGCCTAATTGATGATTTACCTATATTTAGGAGTGGTCGGCAATGAGCCAACTTAGACCTCTTTTTCTCACGATTCTCATATATCGTAACTGACTTAAAGAACAGCCACAAATGAATAATGAAATTAGCAGATAACCTTCTCTCTTTTATTCTAGATCTATATTTAATGTAACTAAAATATTTCAAAATACCTATACATAAAATAGCAATCTAATGCGGGTTTTGTTTTTCAACTTGACCAATAACAGACGGGGTATCAAATTACTTTTGATTTTTGAGCAATTATGTTTCAAAATATATGCATTTTCAGTTGTTGTTGTTTTTCCATTTATTATTGCTCACAGCATTGAGAAATGAGAATAAAATGAAAGGTTGAGTCCGTCGTCAATAAACGAAATTATATTTAATTTTGACCACAACATCTATTCCTTTTATTTCTTTTGTTCTCGTGTATTTCATAATCACAGTTTATATGCCCATGGGCATGGAATTGACTTTACATGCCGTCGATACACCATCACTCATGTTTTACTAATTAAATGTATCTTTATCTATAATACTCATTGAAATCATACTTAGTTCCCCACAGATTAGTAACCCAGCAGATGTGTCGCAACGACCAATGACCCTATGCCTACGTGAATAGCATGCACATTCTGATTCGTACCAGAGTTAGACTGGCAAGTTGCCAACAATTGATTGCCTGCTAATTAAGAAATCAACATAGGTATATAGTAGGTAGTTAGTCAAATGACCTAAACCGCAAACCAGACAGTAACTACTTAGATGAAGGATTTGCAATTATTGTAGATGATGAAAATCTTGTTGCCTGTGTAAAGGATGTTATGGCAAGTAAGAAGGTGTCTGATAAAATAGCGAATAATAGAGAAGTATGGAAGAAGGAACGGTGAAGGAAAACATCGTGAGGAAACCGGCATGTCTTAGAATCAAATAATTCGAAGACATGTGACATCTGCCAATCCGCACTGGGCCCGCGTGGTGGATTACAGCCCATCCCTCTCCTAGAGAGGAGGCCTGAGTCCCTGCAGTGGGAACATTATAGGCTGATGATGATGGAAGAAGGGCCGACGTCAAATAAAATGAAATAAGGCAAAAGCTTGATGATGATAACAGCCTCGTTGGTCGAGTAAGCAAGTGCGACTCCAAAGTTCCTGGGTTGGATTCTCAGTTCGAATAAAGTGCTATTGGTTTTTTCCACCAGTTTCTTACTTACAGCCATATTATAGTCTGGATACTGACCTATTTCAGGGCAATAGCTTTACGTACCTCCTGTGTAAAATGGTATTACACGGGACTTAAATGTAACTGGAACAATGTGGGTAGTAATTTTATCGGTAAGTATACCTCTCCAAATACCTGTACCTGTGTTTATGTTGTAATGTTCAAAAATCTTTTATAGGTAAATTTTAATGTTTCAATCGTATGTCGGCAAAGCACTGCACCGACTCGTTTGACCCTTGTCACCTATATACCTAAATCATTGGTTGCGACTATGGAAGCATGGATACAATTATTATTGTATCGGCATATCAAAAGTCATACATTATAATTATTGTGTACATTTTAGAGCCTTCGTAATTCGCACCCATAAATAAGTAACATTTTAGTATATTACAAACTAGCTAATGCCCGCGATGTCGCCCGCATAAGTATAAGCTAGTTTGTGTTTGTGTATCTCCAGTGTCTAGACCGTTCAGGTCAAAAAGTATCTGTGGGCCAAATATTCGAATCCGCTTAGTCGTTTTTGCGGGAAAGAGTTACAAACTTCTTTTTCTTTATCGTGTGCTTTACCAGATGTCAGAGTTTTTAAGCCACTCATGGGTCTCTGATTTGGTTATCTTTCAGATTAGCTGGTTTCCCCACGAATTTTCCCTTGACCGAAGAAAGTGATAATAAACATCCGATACACAATTTCATGAATCAAAGAAAACCGAGGTGTGTGTCTGTACCTATTGACTCTCTTAAAAGAAGACACTTCACGATCACGTCGGGGTCACCAGTTTGGGGGTAGAGGAACAGGGTGTAAAGTTCCTCATCCCCCATTGAAAAGGGAGGATCCTCCGACCGGACGGGTGTTATGTCCGGCGGGCTAACTGCCCGACAGTTGTAAGTCGGGAACTCCTATATAGGCTTATGTCGCGGATAAAGTTGATAGCGCGATGTAGGATTTCTGTCAATCGTTGTTAGTACGCAGGTGTTGCGATAGATGTCGCTAGTCGCCACATCACTCCCCTCCGAGACCGGAGGTCGAAAGCAGGTTAAGTCTTGGCGCTTGTCAGCCAGTGAAAGGTTCCAGTGAGTCGGAACCGGATGCCGCATAGTTCACGGTGAGTCGGAACTGTCTGCGGTGATGCCCCAGTGAGTCGGGGTGATGCTGCATATTAGCTCCAGTGAGTCGGAGTGATGCAGTGCTTGCCGTAGATGCCCCAGTGAGTCGAGGTGATGCTGCGTATGCTCCAGTGGGTCGGAGTGTGCAGTGCTGCATAGTGGCTGGCTGCTGCGTCGACCAGGAGAGAAGTGCGTCTCTGCTTGCTGACCGGCCGAAGTGCAGTGTGCTGTGCCAAAGTCGCTGATGAGGCTGGGGGTGATGACCAGGAATGCGCTTCCGCTGCATGCTGGTGGTCTGGATACCCCATGAAGCCGTGGCTGCTGGCTGACGGTATGACTCGCTGCTCGAAGGCGAAGGGGAAGTGGTGACGACGTCTGAAGTAGTTGCACGAAGGCTGCGCTGACGTTCATGCTCGCCACACACTCATTTCGCTGAAATTTTGAATCACAAATCAATCACAAACAGGTAGATCAAGTGACCTTAGCTAGGACATAATTGTACCGTGGTTGGAGGCCTATTACCTAAGTACCTATAGGTTCAGTTCTATTTTGTACATACACCGATGACACGCTACCAATTATATAATTGAAAACGTATTTAACGATTAATGATTTCGTTACTTCCCTTTTATAACAGTTATTTTCCTGCCGGTGTCAATTACATTTCGAAGTATTCATGATACGTTTTTCGTTAATTTACCATTTCGAAGGCAATATCAATCGTATGCATACTTGCGTTCTGAATACATTTTAAGGAAATAATTACTATTAATTAATAATGGTCAATTGGTCATTTAGGAGTAATATCCATTTAGTTTTAGGAAAGGTGTCGAGGATATTGGGAACTGGCAGGATATATTTGACAGCTTAAATTAATATTGATTTAGATTTTATAGATATGAAATCATTAGTAAATAAAAACCTGGCAACTGTCGTAGCTATTACATTTTTAGCATGTCCACGTCACCGCGTCGGGCTTGTCCATCAGGAGCTTCTCAATAGAAGCCTTACGCCCGAATACTCGAACGTCACTCAATTATAAGTAGCCCTCAAAACTCCTGCTATCTCTGTCACTCTGCGTTAAAGTAACAAAGACAGCACGAGATTTAAGTGCAACTTAAAATTGAGTGACGTTCGAGTATTCGGGCGATAGAGTCTGGATTTGTGCCTGGACTTAAACATAACTGGTAAAATGTAGGTTTAGTATTAGGTACACCTTTGTGTGACCCTTTGGGGATTACAAACGTGAAGTAATGTTATGTTGTCAATAATCAAATACTTTATTTTCAAGACACTTTGACGATAATCATTAGTGCTAAGGTTAGTGAGTCAATCCATTGGACAACGACTTCTGATAACAATGCAATGTCAATATTTGACGTGTGCGGACACGCGATACCTATACAAAATACACCTACTTGAATGGATATCAAATTACATGAGAACACAAAAGGCCAAAAAGTTTCACTTGATCTTTAATGTCATTCAAGTCAACACGATACTCAGAAATGTGTTGACATTAATATTGTAGCACGATAACCATTTGTCATGGTCAAAGATTATCTCTCACTTACTCTTAGCATTTTCAACAATATAATATTCACTATACCTTGCATTTGTAGATTACTCGAAAGCATTCGATAGTATATCGCACTCTGCCATCTTTAAAGCTCTTAACAATCAAAATGTAGAATCCACCTATATACGTCTGTTACAAAATATTTATACCAGCAGTACAGCCGCTATAAAGCTAGAACGGATTGGTCCCCAATTCAGAATCCTAAAGGGAGTCAAACAGGGCGACCCGCTATCTCCAAAGCTTTTCACCAGTACCCTAGAAGAAGTTTTTAGAACGTTGGCGACCGCATGGGAAGAGAGAGGTATCTGTCTCGGCGAGGCGAGGTTGACAAATCTACGCTTTGCCGATGACATTGTCCTTTTCTCTTCAACAGCTGCGGAACTGGAGAAAATGCTTCAAGAACTAAGCGAAGCAAGCCTTGAGGTTGGACTGAAGATGAACATGTCAAAGACTAAGCTCATGACCAACAGCTCACCTATCAACGTGCACTTAAATGGGGAGAAAATACACTATGTCCAAGAATACATCTACCTGGGCCAAGTAGTCTCCTTCCAGGCGAGACAAGATAAAGAAGTGACAAGACGCACAGAAAATGCCTGGAAGAGCTACTGGTCCATGAAAGAGCTATTCAAGGGCGATTTACCCATCCCCTTAAAACGCAAGCTAATGGACATGTGTATTCTCCCCATTCTGACATTTATGGTGCACAGACTTGGTCTTTGACTAACGTCCAGAAGTCCAAACTCAAGGTTTGCCAACGAGCGATGGAGCGCAGCATTCTGAATGTAAAATTAACTGACCGCATAAAAAACACCACACTGCGCTCCAGAACTCAAATTGCCGACGTAGCTTACAAAGCTGCGAGACTGAAATGGGACTGGGCAGGCCATGTCAGCCGGATGCCGCCGCAGCTGTGGGCCCGAATATCGCAGGACTGGAGCCCTGACACAGCTAGACGGGGTCGCGGTAGACCGAGGAGAAGATGGCGGGACGCCTTGGATGTCTTTCTGACCAACTGGCGAGAAGAAGCACACCATCGGAAGAAGTGGAAAGAATGGGGGGAGGCCTTTGCTCAGGAGTGGGACAATAACGGCTAAATAAAAAAAAAAAAAAAAAAACTATCGTCTAGCTTGGTCAGGGATGCCAAACTTTCGACTCGAGTGTCATGGATGACACCCGCAACGAAATTCTGGGCACGGTTTTAGTATAAAATCGAAAACCGAAATAAAAACCTCTGTTTAACGCACACCTATATTTTCCTTTCTATATCTATTTCTACTCGTGCTAGAATTCAAGCTAAGTATGTTACGTTCATTCTATATTTTCGCAATTTTACTCTTATTTGTCTTAGACATCGGTGGTTCGTCTTGACCACAAGTTTTTTACGTGCAAGTGTAAAAACTATTTTGTCATCCCTAGTATATCTGGTCTATCACTTACAAAGCAGGCAAGCGGCCCTTTGTCCCTCGTTTCTCATATCTGACATCTACCTCAGTTGAATAACTTCCTTGAACCATGTATGGTGTTACTCTGAAAGCATTTCTCTATGTGTTATGTTACTCGCTTGTTAGTCACAAATAGGATTTTCCTTTTGGTCAAAATGTTACATTACATATCGTGTAGTAACTTGGATTTATGTGTAATGATGAATCAGTATCCGTGTTAGATGTATCTGGTTTGAAACTGGGACGGGTTATTCGGTCTATAGAAAATTATTTTAAGGCAAGTAACACTAGGCAACTTATTGCACCTTGCGAAAAACCAATGCATTTTTCCTTCTATCAATTCCAAGCAAAATATATTTTTCTCAAACATGCTTGGAAATTTGAGCATTATTTTGACAACCTTCTTCGAGATAAATCGAAATTGCTGTACTGGCCAGATACATGCGACCAGCGGCCGGCAAAAGTTGTATGAAAATCCATATCTGTCGTGTTTAGCGGCCAAATAAATTACATACTAAACTCATATCTGTCGTGTTATTTAAAAATGGAACGATCTTTTACTCTGAACCATAGCAACCAAGGAGGTGACTTATTAAAGGTTTTATTCAAATTTCGAATTGGCTGAACTCTTCAACGCGTGAAAATTATTGTTGTTTATGTGATTTTGAAAAGTAAATTGTATTTAATTTCCTCGCATTATTTGAGAAAAGTACTATACAAGCCTTGGCCACAACTAGGCATTGATGGACTTACGTATGTGTGCCTCGGCTTCGCCTCGGCCCACATTTACACGTTCGTCCATAAATGCCTCTGTTGCTGGCCGCTACAGTAATGTACTATATTTACCCTAATGCTTCTAACAAATTCATACAAAAAGTAACCAAACAATTAAGACAGCAATTAGCAAAACTAGTAGCCATATAAAGGAGGATAACAATACAGGATTGAGCAAGCAATTCTCAGAAGCGGTCGTTATTACAATATCGTTCTTCAAAATATGAAATGCACGAATATTAAAATTTGCATTTAGTTATTCAATGTAACTTGACCGTTTACGCCTATTAAATTAACAGCAGAAATCCGAGGAGCCGCTATTAAGGAGGTGTCGTAATAATCGTTTGAAATATTATATCTCTCTCAACTTTTATTACGTTTTTTGTAGGCTGGTAAGAAGTAAGAACTGAATGAGTACTAGATAGAGATCGGTACTGTTATTAATGATGATTGATCAAAACGAGGAACTTGCTATATGCACCAAAAATGATGCTCCTTTTGAGACACAGTACAGTGTCATGCATCTATCTAAAACACGTACCAGACAAAATACGCACACTGCAACACCCACACTAATCCTCATGACCAATACAATAATGTCATGAACGCCAACATCAAAATCAATTACAGGGGCTCAAGAAATGTAATATTCTTGTTGACAGCACAATTCGTTGCGGTGTTGAGTTCACTGTTATTAGATTCAGCCAGCACTATGAACGAAACGCACTTCAATCTTGCTCTCGTGGCCGCACGCGTTGCTTCATCTAATTCTAACATTGGGTACTTACGCTCAGCTCTTACACCCAATTCGGTTTCAACATCTCTTCCCGTACGAACAAAATGTCTTTTACGTTTCGCAATCCTCTCTTTGATATAATTACCTATGTGGCGACTAGCGACATCTATCGCAACACCTGCGTACTAACAACGATTGACAGAAATCCTACATCGCGCTATCAACATTATCCGCGACATAAGCCTATATAGGAGTTCCCGACTTACAACTGTCGGGCAGTTAGCCCGCCGGACACAACACCCGTCCGGTCGGAGGATCCTCCCTTTTCAACGAGGGATGAGGAACTTTACATCCTGTTCCTCATCCCCCCCCAAACTGGTGACCCCGAGCATGAACGTCAGCGCAGCCTTCGTGCAAGCACTTCATACGTCGTCATCACTTCCCCTTCGCCTTCGAGCAGCGAGTCATACCGTCAGCCAGCAGCCACGGCTTCATGGGGTATCCTGTCCACCAGCATGCAGCGGAAGCGCATTCCTGGACATCACCCCCAGCCTCATCAGCGACTTTGGCACAGCACACTGCACTTCGGCCGGTCAGCAAGCAGAGACGCCCTTCTCTCCTGGTCGACGCAGCAGCCAGCCACTACGCAGCACTGCACACTCCGACTCACTGGAGCATACGCAGCATCACCCCGACTCACTGGGGCATCACGGCAAGCACTGCATCACTCCGACTCACTGGAGCTAATATGCAGCATCACCCCGACTCACTGGGGCATCACCGCAGACAGTTCCGACTCACCGTGAACTATGCGGCATCCGGTTCCGACTCACTGGAACCTTCCACTGGCTGACAAGCGCCAAGACTTAACCTGCTTTCGACCTCCGGTCTCGGAGGGGAGTGATGTGGCGACTAGCGACATCTATCGCAACACCTGCGTACTAACAACGATTGACAGAAATCCTACATCGCGCTATCAACATTATCCGCGACATAAGCCTATATAGGAGTTCCCGACTTACAACTGTCGGGCAGTTAGCCCGCCGGACACAACACCCGTCCGGTCGGAGGATCCTCCCTTTTCAATGGGGGATGAGGAACTTTACACCCTGTTCCTCACGCCCCCCAAACCTATATTAGTATTATCTATATCGCTGTCATCGGATATTGGCTAAATGCATGTGGTATTGACCTTCATACATTCTTTATTTCATAATTGGATACTTTGTCTGCATAGTAAAGTATCATGTGATGTAATTTTAATGTATCATAGGGTTGTTTTGATATTTAAAATTCTATTTGGTGCAGTTTTGTAGCTGCATCGACTTAGCATTCATACGTAACATACCACCAAAATAAGCATTTAAATGTTTATGAATAGATTGTTTGTTTACTATATTTATTCACAATGATTGTATTTATGTATTTTGTCTAGAAGCAGTTTATCTCAAGATCATGTTAATTCCCTCATATGAATTCAATAACGATAATATTAAATCATTTTCGATTGAAATGAATTTTACGGAAGCCACATTCACGAAATACTGATAGCCCATTAAATATAAATATGGCTGTCCTGAATTTGAAACTGTTGATAGATTTATTAATTCCATCATAATGTTGATATTTAATACAAATGGTTATGAGTTTCATAAATCGGCAATAAAATTGCAATAAGTACTAATTAAATTCTATTAATGATCGATGTTTTTATCCAAATTGGCTAAATGTCTAACTTCTTACGTAATTTGATCTTCAAATCGGTAATGATCGTAAATCAAAAATAGGCCATCAAAAAGTATAGACTTTGACTGTGATTACATGTTTACGAATTAATTTTCTTATACGTGCTCTAATGATAGTGTTAGTTCTAAGCTGTTTGATTTATGATATCTTGTCTTATGCGACCGACTTCCGTATGATCGATACCAGTATTTGATCTTTTTATGAGTTTTTTGATACGAGTGTTATTCTTTAAGCCTAATACCTATGTAGTATAATTTATTAGGCAAGTTCTCATAATAAGCAGTCTATTGTAACGAATTCAGTGTATGTTTTCAATTTCCTGCCGTTTATTTTAATTAAAAATTCCGACATGATAATACAATTTATGAATGAATATTCATGATATGCACGTGTCTGAATTGAGTGTTTACATATAAAATTCAATATTCTTGTCAAATTATGTATAATTTTCCACTAATGACTGCCATTACGCCTCGCGATCCCGTCTGGGTCATAACTCGTAGCTAATGATGATGGCATTCCTTCGATACCTGGATAATTTGATTGAATCTTCTTGACCTTACAACCTTCTCGTGGTCTTTGACTTCGGTTAATGTCATCAAGTCCAAGGCACTTTTGATCATAAATAAGCTTTTTGCGTGTGAGGAGATTAATGTTTTATTGTGTATTGAAGGTTTTGTCAACACCTTTAAGTGCAAATATTGTCTTGCAAAACCAACTGAGTAAGACGGTGCAATACAATTGTGGCTTTTGCAAACAGGGGTCGTAGGTTCAATTGCTGTATCTGAATAAGTGTTTGTATGGTACTTGTTCCGAGTCATAATATTGCATGTCTACTAGCTGAAAAATTCATACTTAACCAATACGGATATTCAATATTAATGTGCGAAAAGCACATAAGCTAACCCAACTAACATTAGGCGCTAATATAAGAGATAGAATAGATATATAAAAGAGCTAAACAGATCCTAAGGTTATTAATAAGTGCTATCACATGGGAGTTATAGCGAACTATAACTTTACTATACCCCTGGAATGGGCACAAATTCTTATGGCCTTAGGTTCCGCTATGGCGATGTAGTGGAGTTACAGAATGACATTAAGAGATATAGTAGAGCAATTGTGGAGGTAATGTAGCGCTAACTGAGACATAAAACGCTGTAAGAGTGGTATGTTAGTGGCTAGTGACTCCTCAAGCGGTATGGTAGAGCTACATGCTGCTTACTGACACTTTGAGCGCTACATAGGGAGCAAATGTGTGAATATAAACTGCGTAAGGGGTATACTAGATCTATGGTGTATCTTACTTACTATTTGAGCGGTTAGAGGGTGGCAATAAGGTAAATTGTAACACCTTGAGCTGCAGTATAGATCTACAATAGGAAATTTTAGCGTCTAAGCATATAATTTTTAACTTTTTTTTCCGGCTATTATATGCGGTATGATGTTTCTATAATGTTGATCCCTTAACAAAAAAACAAACATTGTGCGTTTACAAAAATAAATGGCGGAGTTGAGTGCTAAAATTTTAACTCATTGTTAGTGGAAACTGAAGAGGAATTTTCATTGCGGAGGTAAGTAAACTGTGAATATGTGTATATATTATTGGCAAATAATTGATGGGCCCACTCTTTGTTGTGTATTTAACAAAAAATCATTTTTTTGCTTCACATCGAGCAAAACATTTTTGTACTAAATATGTAACAAAACTTTGCCTATTGACTTAAAAGTGTCATAACCCTGGTATTAAGACGCTAGAAAAATAAATACCTTCATTGTGCTACGTATTCGTTTCGTACGTTTAACTGTTTTTAATTCTTAAAATGGTGGGCGCATGAATTTGGGGATCCGTAGTCATTTACCAAAACCACTTTTATGTCAATAGGCAAAGTTTTGTTACACATTTAGTACAAAAATGTTTTGTGAAGCAAACAATCAATTATTTGCCAATAATATATACACATATTCACAGTTTACTTACCTTCGCAATGAAAATTCCGCTTCAGTTTCCACTAACAATGAGTTAAAATTTTAGCACTCAACTCCGCCATTTATTTTTATTACTCAATGAGTAATAACAGCGGTCCTCTTCGGAAATATCAAAACTTGCAGTTGCGATATCACTTCCATTACATACGGAACCCTCATCTTCAAACAAGACTATGTTGCGACGCCATTTTATGCTTACCAATTAGGGGGAGGTACTAAAGTGGTAACAAACCCGATAATTCAACCTTAAATAATATGGAGGCCATACTTGACACCATAAGTTCTATTAATAGGGTGAAATATCTCTACTATTCAGCCCTAAACTATACAAGGGAGTTTTGTACCCCTTTAGGGGTTTGATGTTGTAAAAGATTTAATGAACACCATTCTAGAGCTAGTAGCGTTAATTGCTCTTTTTGTGCAACTCTCAGCGCTCCGAAAGAGTTTGTGGTAGCTTGCTTAGAACTTTAGAAGTTAATAGTGAATGTTAATTTCTTATATGGATCTGATAGTCGTAAGACTCGCTCAAAGCTATAACTCAGCAGCTTTGGTCTGTATTGTAGAGATAATAATCGCTGCTCTACAGGTTTAACCTCCATACATTGCTCTTATAAACTTGCTTTGTCACTATAAGCGTTATTTTTTATTACTAACACTCTTTTATCGTCACAAAATATAATTGCAGCTACAACACTACCTTCATAACACTTTAGGTTCTAAAGTAAGCTCTATTTGCAGCCATAATGTTTGTTGGGAATGATTTTATTGATTGCATATAGTTATTTTATCATTTATAAACACAAAAGAGAACATAAGGAACCATCGTAACAAAACGTAGGGTACAAAGGCACAGTTTATTTCAAAAGAAATTTCTGCAGTCTTACGAAAGAAAATAGGAAATGCAGACAGTAGTGAATATGACTCTAACTAGGACTAGAAAAAAGACAACAGCTGACGATAATGATGCAATACAACAAAAATAAGAAAAGTTCATTCTAAGATGAACAATAAACTATTCACCACTTTCATTGTCTCTAAACAGGCATTCGTGTAAAACAACAGAACATGCAACAGTAGTTTACAAAGGTGCACGTTGCTGTATCTAAGATGAAAGGTACTATTACGCTCACTAATTAGAAGAACCTGATAGATATAATTAAGATAAATAAAAGGCAGCAGCAAATGACAATGACATAACAGAACTCATAACAATTGACAAAACCTCAATAGAAGACGAACAATGAACAACCCATCACTCTCATTGTGCCCAAAAGCGTGCAATTTTTGTCGCGTAACATTCTTGGGCAATATATCGAAGCTGACTACTACTGGCATAGTTTCCGCCGATCAATGAATGAATCTATAAACCGTTGTTTGTTGTTACATAAACCTCGATATTGTAATAGTGGAGTACGATCGTAATTCAATCATTTCACGGTTAAGTGTTGTACTGCCATTGACCCTATTCAAGTATTTCTTGTTTTAGTTTATTGATAAGGGCTTAATATGTTGTTTTAAGTTGATTGAACTTTGTGTTTTACGTTTTATGTGTTTTCCGTTTCAAAGTACATATTTAGAGGATCTCTTTTTTTGTCACGTCGATCTTATAGGTCTGACTGTCATCATCATCATCATCAGCCTATAATGTTCCCACTGCAGGGACTCAGGCCTCCTCTCTAGGAGAGGGATGGGCTATAATCCACCACGCGGGCCCAGTGCGGATTGGCAGAATATGTCACATGTCTTCGAATTTTTGGTTCTAAGACATGCCGGTTTCCTCACGAATCCTCACAAATTACACAAAGTAATGCGCCTGCCTGGGTTCGAACCCACGACCTACTGTTCGTAAGTCGGGGCCAACACCACTGGGCCACCGCTGACTGTCATGTTACTCTGTTATCTTGTGTGTCATCTTCGCTTACTTTTTCAAATGTAGTTTGAAATCCCTCTCCACAGGGTCCGTAATACTGTGTATTATCCTAAAATAGCCCCAAAATGTTGAAAATGGTTCTCAACTGTATTAACTTCGTCATTAAATCGAAAGTTGAAAAAATTAAAATAACCGACAATTGCAGTTACCGAGTTTGATTTATGATCAAGCATCCGATTAATTACTTCTAATTCGCTATATAATAACTATGTTAGCATCTAAATGATCTAATTGACACAGCGGAGCCTTCGTAAATAATCAAGTTGGCGTGTTAATTTGTAATGAGGTTGCAATTGGTATTCGAAACTGATGTTGGCAGTAATATCTATCACATATACCCAATATATTCCGCAAACATTTAAAGCCACGCTTTGACGTATTCGAGTAGGTATTCGTGACCCGGGTTTCAAATAAACAGTAAAATCTAATACTCGTATACACAATTATTCCAATTTCCATTATTTTGTTTGAAATGTCTTCCAGGATACAATTATTAACGAAATTACGTCCAATAATAGATGTTCTGTCGATATTTGAGTTTATGACGTCCAATAGGGTAATTTGAATTTAAAAGGAGTAATGTAAGCACAATGCAGTAATGTTTGACAATGCTACTGCAATTACGCTGATGAAAGAAAGTAAATTTTTGTTGGTCTTAGATGTATTAATTGTAAAAGTTGACGTAGATCGTACGTTTTATTCTTGGGTATGTGATTTTCGATATCACGATAATGACCGATGGCCTCTTTGATAAGATACCCACGGAGCCGAGAGGAGTGGCAGAAAGGGAAGGCATTTACACACCATCGGGTGATTCTAGGCTGAAATGATAATGATACGGTTTTTTTTTTGTACAAGGTTATACGTGCATATAAATTAAGGTATAAACAGCCTCTTTAGCTATGCTCGCTAGCTAGGTCAATGTACCAAAACAAGTACCAAAATAAATAATGTCACTATTCGTACGTTACGTCTAACACCGGATTACTTAACAGTCGTAATGTAACAGCTTGTTTTAATTCACTCATTGCACATAGCACCACGTCTGCCCATTATATGCTAATTGGAAGACGACACGCAAAATTGCTACAGACAGAAAGTGAGTTTTCAATACAACTATGGCAATGAGATAAACTTATTGAACCAAATATAAAGTAGGTACGTTCTCCTTAAATATAATGATATTTTGACGGCATTGTTGGAGTATTGGCTGAGTGATTGGCTGTTGCGCTGCGTGTCGTGGGTTCGATCTCCGCACGGAACAATTATTTGTAAGATCTACAGATAGTTGTTGCGGGTTTGTGAGTTAAAATGTTACATAAATGATACAGAATTAAATGATACAGGATAAATTTCTATTTAATTCCAGTAACAATTAATCAAACTATACAGTGTCACTGTCAACGGTTAAATAATTAAAGCCTGCGGCAAGTGGATTGCTGTCGGTAGTTGACATGAATTTAGTAGGTAAAATCTGTTAACAACTGAATACTAAATTTGGCATTATTGTAATCTCGTTAACAAAATAAGACATGAACAACAAAACACTTCCGTTACTATTTTTCTGACCTAACCACAGAAAACTAAATTATGACACATCTGAAAGATCAGACAAAGTTACTTCAGCTTTACATAACCGACAATCCTTTTGCGTGTAAACCGATGTACTCTTCACTATCTTGCGTCAATGGTGCCGTGTAACCATAGTTCGGAAACCAAGTTGAATGGTTTTGGTCGAGTCGTTGCAAAAGTCAAAGGTTACGCAAATGTTACGGATGAATGAGGGATGGACGAGAGATGCATGCGAAGCGAATTGCCTTTGGCGACGTGAGATTTTTTCCTTTCGAAACTGTTAAGTGAATAGTTGGCTATTGACGACTTCGATTGGTTGTTTGTATTAGATAGTATAAACTGTTGAAGGAGTCTATGTTTATGATACTGTCGGAGTCTATAGTCAAAACAATTGAATTCATTTTCGATATAAAAGAGGTTGTAGTAGAGGATAATGGAATTGTGGATGTCTCGTCTAGAATAGTAGTAGGAGTGAGAATGTTTGAAATAGGTCAGGATAATGATGATCACGAGAAAACAATAATTGAATATACTGTCGATAAAAACGAGGTTGTAGAAGATAAAGAAGTAGATGTCTAGTCCAGAATAATACTAGGGGTAATAAGGGATGAAATAGACAAGGATAATGATGTTCACGAATACATTGTACAAATTAAACTATGCTCATGCAAATTGTTGAGGCCATCATAAATTATTATCATAAACACTGAGGTGAAAGTTCGATGTTCGCAATCTGTCAATTATGTGGTTGAGTGCTGTACTGGCTCCATATATAATATGATGAGCTGCGGTTTCTTACGCCATTCTATTAAAAATGCTAATTTTCTCTATTGTATGCAGGAGCATTTTGTGTTCTTATATTTTGGATATTAGTTGCGTAAAAATATAAATTATACAGCCTTGATACAGTAACCTCTTCAGTTAGCGAGTAAAAGGTGTTTTACTGTTTAGTTTTTTCAAAATACTTGAGGCCTCAGAGACCAATGAGCCCGATTCTACAAAAAATTGCAAGATGATATTGTATAAGAAACTATTTGAACACCATTTTTAGATTACGATAAGAATCACAAAAAATCAAAATTCTTTCTTAATATTTATTTTGGTTACAACACATTATCAAGAACAACGTGACCAAAGTCGTGATGTGTCAAAGAGTTTCAAAAAGTGAATGATGTTTTAAATAATGAATTTTAATGATGGTAAGATTTTGATATGAGTTGACAGGTCGCGATTAGCTATTCTTTGGACAGTGTAGTGTTTCTTCACCTTTTGGTGAAGTGTTGTAGGTAGCGTATAGCCTAATAGCAGCCCTTATTAACATGAGCGGTATTTCGTTATTACACGTAAGAAAGTGCGTCTATTTTCGTCCTTGCTGATTACGTCGGTACTGGTACCTACTGTCAGCAACAGAAGTAGTTTAACATTTTATGAATTTTATTTTTTAGGAATTTAATTATTTACAGGACTCCAGTAATTATTTTTAATGTTTCAAATCGTTTTTCTTTTAAATATTCCTTATTATTCAATCTTCTTCCTATCGTGTGGGCGGTAAGGTCTAACGACCCTACACACCCTAGTGTCAGAGTTTCTAAACCGCCGCAAGGGCCTCTGACATGGTTTGACGACCGCCATTTTGGCGGCCGGGACCACCGGCTTATACGTGCCTTCCGAAGCACGGAATATTCAATAACTTGTAAATAAATAACGAGTAAAATATAACAAGTTTTATAAAAAAACCTGCTTTGAAACTTTGAGATTTTATTTATTTTTGAGATTTACATATGATTACCATTATTTATTACCAAACAGGTGTTATATCTTAGGTGGCCTAGAGAACTGGGCAGGTTCAAGAAGATTTATTCTACATTTAACTACATTAATATATAAAACAGATAATAATAAATCATTTTTAAATTGCAAGACAAACAGAATACAAGTACAATGACCTTTCCAAAAAGCCATCTTCAATTCCGGGGCCCAATTTCAAGTGTTATAATAATAAACATCACGAAGGTGCTACACACGTAACTTACTCTATGACCTCCATTGCTGAAGGTTACGTAACTGATATTTACGATGAAGTTCCCATGTCAACAGCTCACCTATATACTTGGGTACCTTATGTAACATGAGGCGTATTAAACCTTATTTTTCCAAGTAAGCTATGGTAGTAGTTCATCCAGACAAATTGGTTAGAATGAGGAAAATGTGATTAAAACCTTTTTTTTTATATTATTTAGCAAGGGCAAAAAGGTCATCGCAATACCGAGTGATTGGTTAGGGAGGTTTAGATAGGTTATTGCTCCATATGCTGGTGGTATTAAGCTGCATGGAGTAATTAAATGTTTTTTTTTTTAAGTTTGCTCCTGGTTAGGAATTCCTCCGGTATCGTATCATCACATACACAAATAACCAGATCCAGAACATCCACCTGCAGGCCATACACATGTTTGTTGCGTGCGAAGATCGAACCAGCTACACGCAGCGCAGCAACCAGTCGCTCCGCCTTTGCGCCAACCATGCTGTATAACGATGAAGTTCCCATGTCAACGTCTCAGCTCACCTATTTACTTGTGTCTTATGTAATGTATGTCTGATGTGTATCGTGTTTTACTTTCCTAACCTTTGGAAGCAGTTTCAGTTAGTCAAGTCTGCTTGACTAGTACTAAGTGAGGTGTTCTGTTTTCCTGAATCAGTGCGTAGAGTGAAGAGAAAAAAGAGTGAGTGTGAAGAATGAAAATGATGTTTATTTATGTAAGCACACAGAACAGTTTTTTTTTTGTGAATGTCATCTAGCAGTTCATCTTAGAGAGGATGACTACTGCTTAGCCAGACTTTCCTGTGGATGCTTTGAAGTTAAGGCCTCCAGCCAAGACTGGAGATGGACTTAATGCCATATAGTCATTTTGATAGGACATGACTTGAGAAGCTCATATAGGCAGTAGGCACAATGGTGTATAGTGATTCGGTAGTGCAGAATACCGACAAGAACATCAATCGAAAAAAGCAACACAGAATGATGGTGATTGATGAGCAAAGGTCGAGGCAAGACTTTAATGATTTAAATATGTGTGCTGTTTAACAAGAATTCATTGCATTGGTCTATTAGAACGGTCATTCCTAACAGTTTGTTGAACCGCCTAATGATGTTGAAATCAAACGCGTGTTTTAAAAACATTTAATAAATTTGTACACGGATGATTATGATGTTTCGAATACGCTACCTAAACGGCAATTGCCTAAAAAAGAATTTGCTTAATTATTATATTAATTCACGCTAATTATAAACTTGAAAAATTCACACACTATTCCTATTTTGAAAGATTAATTTAATTAACACATCGCTCGATTACATGGGTTATTTCTAAACAATTCTGAAACTCTCGAAACATTTATATTTAACGGTTCAAATTCACAAGTACTTGCAAAATTTAACCTTAAAAAGATTTATGGTGTATCAAGTGGAGATTTGTATCGGTTTTATTTGTTTTCTACTGCATCGGGCCGTTATGCAAGAGTGGCTTGGCCGTGAACTCCTGCGCAGCGTGTGTTGGCGCCCTAGTAATATGTACCTGTTTAATTGCTGCCTTCCCGCTATTGTATTCGAATGTAACAGCGTGCCAACGTATAATGTTAAAGTTTTTACAATCACATACCGCATTGTGTTTGTAATTTATGTTATTTGGAATAGGAATTTAGTCGACTGTTAGAAGTGGTTCTCAGAAACATAAAAAATAATAACTTACCAATTAACAAAATATTCTTCATATTAACAGCAACACGAAGTCATCATCTGCTTAGCCTTTTTACTAATTATGTTGGGGTCGGCTTCCAGTCTGACCACTCCAGCTGAATACCATTTTACATGGAGCGGCTGCCTATCTGACCTCCACAACCCAAATACATCAAAACCAAGAATCAATTAATTTTGCATGTTGTAACTAAACTTCCCTTATATAATTATTCTAACCCTTATTGGCGTGACGTTATGTTTATGCAAATACTAACAGGCCTCTGTAGTATCTGCAAAGTAGAAGAAAAACCTTAGAAATTGTAGCGAGTGATCAATTTTAATTTATAAAGGCATAAAACTCCAATTAATGTTCTAACCATGTTAACAGCTCGTAAATTAATATTTGTCATTTACACCGGGTTCAGTATAATTATTAATAACTTAATGATTAATTTCCGGTTATAAAACTAGCTGTTAGTCACAGAGACACTTGTTGTTACTGTCTGTTTTATGATAATATATAAAATTAACTTCTCTAATTAATTACTCATATCTTATCAACAATCAAAATAATTAGTAAGTGTTATTATCCGCAAGGAGGGGCCCGCAAGGGCCGACGCCCGTCGGGGCTGTGGATATCTAAAAGTTACCGCGGCTCCAACACAAGGGCGAAGAAGAAGGAACATGGGTTTGGTTTTTAGTCAGTAGAAGTCTGACACTACCCTTCGCTCTGCCCAAGAGCGGGGGGGGGGGGGGGTTATTCGATGATTTCCACCCACCAAAAAAAAAAAAGTGTTATCCAATAATTTATGAATGTAACTATAAAAAAGTCGAGTTCGTCAGGATGTTCATAAAAAAAAGAATGATAAGGTATTATTATGTTTTAAATTGTTCGTATCACTGATACTGTTAGCTTGCATCATCCCACTGTTGGCAAAGGCCTCTCTAAATGACTTCCAGTTGTTTCGATCCAAAGCCAATGGGGTCCACTGGTAGCTACAGATTATCCCGCCATCATATCGTTCCTATTATCTGAAGTAAAATAATCTGCTGAATTTATTGAATCATACAGATAACTGATTTGTCTCCGCGACCTCGTTGACAACCAGTTTTTCTTTCTTAGAACAAATGAACATGTATTGGAACTTTCCTCGTCTTTTCCCATGAATATACGTCATAATCGAATATAATGGAGTAGTCTTCTCATTCACAGCTCTCCATTATTGAAAGAATTTTTCTTGTGGTTGGAATTCCCTCATGTTCATAGTTTTAGGGAAACCAAATTATTGAGATTACTAAGAAATTACTAAGTGTATTTATTGGAATCGTAACCTTCATGTGGCTGTCATTGCCAATGAATTAATTCTGTCTATATTTTTACGCTAAACCGCTACTACACACTTCTTGGAATACAAGATACCTTTCATTAAATAAATGGTCAAATACCAAAAGAATGAAGAAGAATAAACTAGGGCTAGACAAATCAAAAGACCTATGAAAGGATCGTACGAGGTGGCGCTCTATACCATCAATTCTACCACCGCGCACCGTGGGAAAAGGAATGGCTTACATAAAGTCACTCGTACGAACGAAACATATTAAATTAATGAAGCAAAAATCACAAATAAGAAAGCATTTGTGGCTTTGGCCAATATTTTTTTTATAAATTTCCAAGAATTTAATCCAAAGACCCAGGTGACTACCCTTTTATGAAAGGGACCTGTACATTTGATGCCTAGCCACCCAACATGTAGGCACTGCACACTCCACAGTGTCAGTTAGCTCACACGGAAGTGTTACAAATGCTTGGGTATCGCCGTATCGTTTGCAATCTAGTGAGACGGCAATGTGTTGGTATAAGATCAGAAATAGAGCGTAAATCGTTATAGGTTGCTATAGTTCACTGGTTGCTGGCGCCATATTAACACGTTCTGTTAGATCTGCCTTGTTTTGCAAGATAATGCAGCACCTTTCATGTACATACTGCAGGATTGATTGAGTATCCCCCGGTTGATTAAAAGAGTGTCTATGGAGTTTCTAATCCGTTCTTCTCTATAGAGACGAACGTTTCTGAACGGGACTGCAATTGTCAAACTTCTTTTACTGTTCAAAAATACCTGCAAATGTACTTATTAAAATAAATGTTTTGAGATTCGGGGCTACGTAATGTAGCATACTCTTTTATGTCTTCTGGTTCTTTTTCAATTTACACCATTTTGTTTAACTATTTCCTAGACAAGATTTGCCAAAAATCCCGAGTGAATTTCAAAATGATCATAATTATTCTATTCAAATTAAAAATTAAAGTTGCAAAAAATTTGTAAAACAGGTTTTTGTGTCAGTTAACAAATCTAGGACTCATAAAACTAAACTTAAAACTTGTGTATGTCGAATCTTGTACCAAAATACCGAAAATATTTAAAACATCTGTACATTTGTTAGTATTTTTATTCTTCTAGATAATAATAAATTAGTTTTATTAAACAAGAAACCACCCAGGAATTTCCAAGTGTTAAAGACTCTGCACACATAATCATGAATGCATCTGACGGACTCATTCGATTTTTTTTGTCAACTACCCTATTAGTTGACAAATTTTTCCTGTTTCACGTAAACAAAAAATGAAGATGATACATTACGTGCTTCGAAAAGTCATGTGACGTCACAGTTTGGTACATTTTTTACCAGAAAGTGACGTCAAAAGCCGCCACTCATAATGTTTGACAAGTTTTATTTTCGTCAATTTTTTTTTATTTAATTTGATAAAACAAAAAACACCGGCCGACGCCCGTAAGGGCTGCGGGTTGTTCGAAAGAGATACCGCGGCCTCAGCACAAAGGGCTAAGAAGTAACATGGGTGGTTTTTAGTCAGTAGAAGTTTGACACTCCCTACTGCTCTGCCCAGAGCGGGAGGAGTCCTTTGATGATTTCCCACCATCCGAAAAAAAAGGTGGAAATTTCAGGAAATAATAAATAACCAAATTCTATAAACTATTGGCTAATAAACTCGATTGTCTGTGAGTACTAAAGGCTAAATACATAAAAAATACTTATGGCATGCATATTAGCCGCGCTATCACAATTTTTGCGTAAAAAGTCGCGGGCGAAATGCCTGAACTATAAATATACAAGTATGTTCAGAAAAAAACCGCTCAATGCCCAACATTCGTTTGCTAATCGGCATGAACCAAAATAAAACTAAATATATTTAGTAATTGTTCAAATTAGTGTATAGCAGTCTTTACTCACCTACCTAGACATACTTACAAATGATTCACTGAAACGCGTCACGAGATATTAGGTTCTTAATTGAGCAGAACTACAAGAATTAAAAGAAAAACAAATAGAAGAAATACTTAGGTCTCTGTTGCATTAGATGTTGAGTTAGGTATATTGTATGTTACTGTGTTTATGTAATAACGTTATTTAACGTTACAAAATATTGTTACAGTGCACTTTATTTACTAAGCTGTTTCAAACGTCTTGTCTTCAGCCAATTGTATACATCTTTTTCATATTTTCTTGAGGTGATGTAGACAATTATATACTTTAATAGGCCGTGGTTTTTTTTAAACCTACTGAATGATTGACAAGCAAAAAGCCGCGGTGCATCGGTGCTTAGTGGTTGGCATTTGCGAAGGGTGTCAGGATTTAAGAAGTTTTTTGAGCAGATAAATATTTAGTCTAAGTTTAAATTAGAGTTGCCGCGAATACTCGCTATTATTCGGTATTCGGCATTACTCGACATTTTTTTGATATTCGTCGATTACCGAATAATAGCTAGTATTATTCGGCATTCGGCGAATAGTCGTCTAAAATAAACTTTTAATGAACAAAAAAACTAATGAGTTAAAAATAAACATTTTTTTAATTATTTTCCCTATTAAAACAATACAAAATATAATTATTATCTGTAATATGTGCTTGTGCCTATCATATTCATGAAATTAAATTAGTTAGGCTTTTTAATTAATATTTAAAATCCAACAGAGGCAGATTGTGGTGCAAAAAAACAATTTTTTCTGCACGTTCGGGAGCAAGTCGGTTTCGTTTTTCCTCGTAAATTAAACCTGCCTCGGAAAATAGTCTTTTTGAATAAACAGAGCTTGCTGGTGTGATTAAGTATCGTTTAGCAAGCTTAGGTACTTAAAATAGGAAATCTATTCTTATTGGTATTCAAAGTCCACCATTCATATGGCTTTATTTTTCTGTCAGCCTTCGGTAATGCGATGTAGTTGGCGATTTCTTCAGCAGTGGCATTCTTGGGTTGCTCTTCAGCATTTAAAAGTGGATAATTAAATTTACTACATATATATGTAAATATGTATAACACGAAACAGATTTCTTTAACTTTATTGTTTTCTTTTCTCACAACCTTAGAAGAAATTAGAAATATTTTTAATGTGTTTTTTATGCCGAATAGTGATGTCGAGTTATTCGACTATTCGCCAAAGTGAATAGCGATTAATCGGTATTCGACTATTCGCTATAACCACTATTCGTGGCAACTCTAGTAAATACGCCTTGTAATATATCGTCTGCTATATAAAATATCATAGCTATAATAACATCGACCAAGCAAGCCTTATTAGGTACAAGACGATATAAATTATAAAAGAAAAGAATTATGGTGTATAATTACTTCCTTGTTTTTTGCGTACATTTATACTACATTTATGGACAGTTGAGTTAAAACAATAGCTTGTTATAAAACAATAAGAACAACTTTAATGACAAGTGTTTAAGTTCAACGGTGTGTTACAAATAAAGGTTTTATCAAAATGATTTATTTCCCTACTTTATAAACATAAAAGTTATGTTTTATGAATGTCATTTAACATGTTAACATTTTATTCACACGAAAGATACTAACCAATTTGATGAAAATTATTGTTTAAATTTTATACTAATAAATCCTTGTCGCGGCATTTTGTAATGTGAATAATGGACGAAAGAATCGACAAAATGACAGATTGTAGAATTATTTCATGTCGACTTGTATAGAAAAAGCTTTGTCTATTTTTAGTAGAATATAGACAGAATCGCCATGCTACGCGGTCTGTTAGCGTGCGGCGCTAACATGGAAAGGAAAGAGTGGTTGTGCAAAAGAAAATTTTGGATAGAAATTGGATGAGGAGCTTTTGCCCAGCAGTTGTATATTAATAATGTATATGTTCAAGTGCTGACAAATGTTATTCCAGCCAAAACTGTTATTTTAATCACACAAAAATATCACAAGAACATAATTTAACGACTTAATTTACCTAAAAGCAGTAATTTTCCATTTAAGCCTATTTTAACCTAAAGCATTAATCAGGCACACTAATCAATCACATCACGTTCCATACATGCAGGCGTCACATAAATAAATAAAACTATTAACTTAACTACCCTTAACAAGCGAAACGATACACTAGACTCACAAGAATAACGATAAAATCTACAATTTTACATATAATAAAGGAGATGTTAAATATTTATGTGGGCATTGAGCTGATTACCACAATGTAGCACTTACGATCAATAAAGGGGTTTACAAACGGACCGCATATAGGTGGTACGCTGCGTATAGCTTTCATGCAAATAGTCGATATTATGCCATAGACGTAACTCCCTGCAGCAGCAGCTTTATAAATAGTTATTTCAACACACTTGCTCATAAAGTGGCTATAATTTCACCGCAATTAGGCACATAATGACACCTATAATCAAACTGTAAATTTTTCATTACTATTATTCACTAGTGAGTCATAGGGGTTCTTTTTTAAAAATTTGTTGGTTGAGTTGCTATGTTCTTAAAAAAGTTTCGATACAAAAAAGATCGTGTTCAATAGTAAACATAAATTAATGTACCTAGTGCTTGCTCATTTCATGCAACTTTGAATTTAAATAGATAATTTCATCTTGTACGTTTTTAATAAATGAAACTTTCATTCAAATAATACAACTTTTGTTTTCTCTGTAATAAAGAAAACTTTGAATTCCCCATTTTGTCCGTGGCTAAAACTCTATCCGCGAAAAGTCAAAAATCATCTTTTAATCTATGGCCGGTCGCCATTGTTACAGTATTCATGGTGGCGCCACTGGTTAAGAAAAAATGCATCGCTACGTCAAACTTAGTACATTTATTTTAGTTCCGTGTTTTCCCCCCCGCACAGATAAGTTGGTCGAACTGTAGATGCGCGCGCATAGGTAAACCGATTAGTTTTTCCCGCTATTGTGAAGAAAAATCAGAACTCGTTTTGACTGTTGAAGATGACTTTTTAGTATTATTTTCTTCACACACTTTGAAAAACGTCGTATGATACACGTGTGTATTGATGATTACCGTCCTCGGCTTTCATAAGACCCTCATCTGACGGCTCGGGTCTCAATGGCGCCTCAGCGGTAATCACCAATGTTACACACTTGTACCATAATGTACTATTGTATAAGGATTCTTTACCGTGTTTTAAAAACTGAAAATAATGTTGGCCTTATTTTTTTTTAATTCAATGTCACTAAACGAAAGATTATCAAATGTTGGGAGAAAAAAGATCCTCGCTTAACTTAATATATCTGCGAATCAGAATATTTATTTTTCATATTCATTAAAAATCAATAACATTTCTAGGAAATATAATAAAAAGCGTCTTTGAATGGCATGCAGCACTCGCTGTCGCAAAACGTAACTATAGTGTAAACTTACCTTTTAAGTAGCCTTGTATTACTATAGATAAGGCTAGCTAGTTGGTCGTTAATAAAGCCATCATTTTAACAGTTCATTATTCGACTGCTTGTTCGATTAGACAGATAAAAACAAGGGTTTTTCCTTTTACGTCCTGCGTTTTGCCACCCAACCGAAATCAAAATTGAAAAAAGCTAATGAGCGTTGATAGGTCAACCACCCTTAAACTTAATGCTTTTAGTGATAAAATTGAAAATGTATAACTTTGATAGGTTAGTCGTAACTTAATGCGCCAATGTCTGTACCTACAATATTACAAATGGGCATGTATCATCAATTTGTTTTGCTCAAGTTCGTAGCAAAAAGATCAAACATGAAGTTTAACATAGGTGTAGTGTAGTAGCTAAAGGGTGTTAAAAATCAACTTAACATTTCGGTGCTCGCTTACAAGATGTGCGTCATTTTTATTTTTATTATGTTTTATTATAAATGGGCCTGCTCTTGACTTCAATCTCATTCATTCAGTCAGACGTCTCATTCATTGAGTCGGAGTCTCATTCTCAGTCATATCGCTCCGCAAGCTAGTTTCAAGCCCAAGTTCGTATCTCAAGTAGTATCAGATGATATCTTAGTAACTATGTAATTAGAGGTCAGCAAATACACTACTAAAAACCAGACTTTATAAGGGTCAATATATTCATAGACGTTAACCCCCCATGTAGAGCCAACTTAAACTATTCGATTAGCAACTTCTAAGCCGTTCTTACATTACATATTTTGCATAAACTTATGGTTTACGTCGATTCATCGAATGCCGAGCAGTTGCGACGATGACATACTCATTTAAATAACTGTTTATCCTTCGATAGATCTAGTACACTCGGCGACAAATCAAGCTATACATGTCCAGTTTAAGCTAATCTTGCTTTTTATGAACTTCCCGTAGAATGAGGATCACTTGAATTTGGTTTTGCAAAGCTTGATTGTTCGTCGTACTTACAAGACATGCCTTATTTATAAAACAAAATAGATTAACTAAGAAATTCTGAGATGTAAAACAATTTGAAAAATGTTGTTCTTTGTATAGACTGTGTCAAGAACGATTGTTATGTCTTTAGCATTAATTAATATTACTGGTATCAAATCCACTACCTAGTTATTTTTTTTTTGTGAATACCTTTTTATTTTTACATGATGAAACTGGCATCTTAATGAAGCAGCATGTGCAATTTTTATATTTTTTTTTATATTTTCAACCAATTAATCGTACTTTAGTGTGTCACACCTACTTTTATTAGGTTGAGTTTTGCATTACTTTCATGACACTGAAAGGCCTAAAATAAATCAGGACTGACAGCTAATTAATAAAACCTGCCTTCATTTTTCACAAACGTCAGCCTCTTTTCAAGACATTACCTAAAATGTTTTCAGGCAGTGATTACTGCCATTACCTTAATGTTTGTCATTTAACACGTGAGTGACAAGAAGAACGTTACAGTCAAAACTAGGCCTTATTTGTCGTGCGTGACCTAAGCGTCAAGTAACTCATCAGTCACGCATTCAGCACGCACAGTTTCTGTTGTTGGTTTAAAAAATGTTACTATAGTTTTGTTTATGAATAGGACAGGGCCACGAAATTATCTTTGCGTTCCTCTACCATGTCTTTAGTTAGAGTTGCAAGTGATGCGAAGGAATGAAGAAAATGTAGTGAAGAAAGTTTTGGGTATAATGTGGACGGGTATAACAGTAGAGGAAAATCAAAGAAACGATGGATGGATTATGTTTAAAGGATAACAGGCCGATCTTTAGGTAAAGCTGTGCTTGCCTAGGTCGGCCTGTGGATGGGTGACCGCCCGACATACCGAGTTTCCTCCGTGCCTCGGAAAGCACGTTAAGCTGTTGGTCCCGGCTGCCATATAGATCTTTGGCAGTCGTTACAGGTAGTCAGTGACCTGAAATTCTGACATCCAGTCTTACCAAAAGGGTATTGTATTACCTAGTATTAACTGGGTTGTGGAGGTCAGATAGGCAGTCGCTCCATGTAAAATACTGGTATTCAGCTGCATCCAGTTAGACTGGAAGCCGACCCCAATATAGTTGGGAAAAGGCTAGGCAGATGATATGAAGTGACGAGTAATAGATAAGTGTTGTAGAAGCAGACATGCTGCATCGACCACAAATGAATTGGGATAAGGGCAAGAAAATGACGATGATGATATCTTTAGAACTGCAAGCAATTATTTATGTAAAAATATTTACGTACAACACAAGATACAGTTAAATTTAGAACAATATATATAGTATGTTACTATCTATTCACTCCAATCCATCAAAAATATCGAAGTATCGCTTATTGTATTGCTGCTGTAAAGTGTCGGATCGAATCGTGTATGAACACACAAGATCTCATTTGATTTATTTTCGAAAAAGTTGCATGTATCAAGCAGGCGCAAGTGCAACAAACCTGTAGAATAGACCTGACGAGCCACTGACGAGCTAACCTTGTCCTAATCCGTGACGTCACCCGACAAATTGACAGACTATTTACATTCATTAGCGCGTTCGAACACATAAATGCACACACTTCTCTCAGTGTTGTATTTTGAGATAATCTCGTGCACGCGCAGTAGACAGTGGGAGGTCGTTAACATTTAGGAGCAATTTTGGTGTATTTACGTATGTAGGTGTTAAATGTATGAGACTTATGGTAATTGCTCCGTGAAAGTGCGTGTATAAAGAAGTCTCAGTGACTCTCTAAACCGAGGCTTGCTTCCTTAGGCGGTTTCCTCATAGTCACTTAACTTTTAAGTTTTTTTCCCTGGCTGGAGGCTTTGCTCTCACGGCACCTACAGGATAGCCCGGTTTTACCGCTGAGAAGTATATGAGATATAAAATAAAAACCTTCTAATATCTCGGCTATTTGCGTTAATCCCTAAGTACTTGAACATAAAGAAAATCTAAAGATTCTTGTTTTACTACATGATGCTCATAATATACCTATACTTAAGAAGATTCTTTTGCGTAAGCTTTTAGCGAATTTTATGTAATAAAACATCAAGTCAATTAATCCACTTTTAGATCATCATCAGCCTATAATGTTCCCACTGCAGGGACTCAGGCCTCCTCTCTAGGAGAGGGATGGGCTATAATCCACCACGCGGGCCCAGTGCCGATTGGCAGATGTTTTTGGTTCTAAGACATGCTGGTTTCCTCACGATGTTTTCCTTCACCGTTTTGAGAGCAGCGGTGATGAAATAAATTACACAAAATAATGCGCCTGCCTGGGTTCGAACCCACGACCTACTGTTCGTAAGTCGGGGCCGACACCACTGGGCCACCGCTCGGCTGCTCACTTTTAGATAATAATACAATATTAATTATTTATGCAAAGCTTTTGGGATTGTCTTATCGTTTCGCCAATTAACAGTTTTCTTTAGTAATTAACGAGACCACCTTGAACTCTTGCCACTAATTAGTTAT
The DNA here is from genome assembly GCA_949316265.1 of Diarsia mendica. Lineage (NCBI taxonomy): Eukaryota > Metazoa > Arthropoda > Insecta > Lepidoptera > Noctuidae > Diarsia > Diarsia mendica. Next base: position 9,035,201 of record OX438891.1, read on the forward strand.
TTGTGAAGATAAATAGCAATCAAATCAAGGACGACCTGTGCATAAATTATTGTAAAGACGAAACAACTTAATGAGGATCTGATTTACGAACCATCCAATTGACCTTTAATTAGCAAAGAAGTTTCTTTAGTGCTTTAATCATAAACAATTTATCAATCTTGTCTTTCATAGATACAGCTTTCTGCCTTGTGCCAAAGCAACGTTTTCAGTGCTTACGTATGTAGGTACATTTTTGCTTACATTAAGCCAAGACAAAGTAGCATTTTATGAACTAGGTACCTATAGTAAAATAATAATTCCATTAGCGGAAACTGACTAATAATGTATGGATCTTACATAAAATCACACAATCCAAAATGCTTGAAAAGTTAAAGCCACTTTTCGAGGCCCTCTTGACTATATTTTGTTGCTACTGTGTACAGCATGTGTTTTTTTTCTGATACCTTCTTGGATATATGCACGTACAGCCTTAAACAAAATGGTTCCACTCACACAATCACTACACAATTTTAATAATATCAAATAACAAAACGCAGTAACGCTAGAATAAATATGTGACGCCATCAGAGAAAGGGCGTGTATCATATTATATACTTACCCTTCCTTGTCCAACCCGTCTGTTATGCACGGTATCGTTTACCGTGTTATTGTACAAGTGTACATACTCATGAATATGTCGCATACGTCCAGTTTAATTCAACATTTGATTAATCGCCTGGTCAAGGCAGTTGTGTGGTGCCTTTTAATGTAACACAGGAATAATACTTACATGTTATGCTACACTAAGGCTTATGTAACATTTAAACCGATACATATTATGTCGGCAAGGATACGAATTTTGTGATCTATTATAATATCTTGATTTGAAAAAGGTGGGTTACTTTTCATACGGCCGATAGGATGTAGGTAAACAAAAACTTAATCATTTTAATTTTTGTCGTAGCAAAATTGTTGAAAATTAGTTCCAGAACGCACATTTCAAGGAATGCACATAAATTACCAATCATACTGCAATATTTTAAATTGATTTACGAAGAGTTTATGAGTAGGCTCATATTTATTATTAGACATTGTGACGAGGGCAAAGTTTTATTAATGATGACCATTTTAATTGAATAAGTATTATTTAATTGTATAACGTCGTAAAACATAATGACTTGAATTCAATTATTTGTCATTCCATTAAACACAATCAAGATCTAGCAAAAACATATAAGCTAAGTTGATGGTTTGCTATTTACTGTTTCAATCGAATTACAAAATAACGTTAACGAGTTTCCGACATTAGCTGTTAAATTATTATAACTTAGAATATGTCTGAGGGTTATTTATTGAAGTTAACACCTTCTGCTTGTTACACTATTGAGCAAGACATACATTACAAATTGATATTCACTACCTCTTTGGTCCAGTGGTTCGCTGAACGAGGTTTCCGTAAGGAACTTCTCAGTAACAGACCAGAGTTTGAAAGTTGGTGCTGTGATGTTATTGGTGCTGTGTCTGATTTCACTCCCGTCATTTTCAGCGCCGTCCTTTTGGATTACTAGAGGAAGTAATAGAGATGATATATTGTGCCCGCGCACAAACCTTAAATCGTTTCTCTAAGACTTCGTCGAGCTTTATAATTGTCTCGGTACTTTTTAACCGACTTCTAAAAAAAGAAGGAGGTTCTCAATTCGGATGTTTGTTTTTTTTATGTTTGTTCGGGCATAACTCCGGCACTTGCTAACCGATTTGAAAAATTCTTTTTTTGTTGTAAAGGGTATACTTCCCAAATGGTCCCATAATTTTTTTTATCGAAATCGGACAAGCGGTTTTTGAAAAATCAACAAAACTCAAAAAAAATACTACATTGTTCACATTATGACCCATGAAGCATGAACATGTGAACCACTAAAAAGTGAAAAATAAAAACTTTTTAACAAAAAATAGAACCGACTTCAAAAAAAAGTCAAAAATATATCAGTTTCTGAAGTCGGTGGCAAAAAAATTAAATCAAACCAACAAAAGTCACCGACTTCAGAAACTGATTTATTTTTGACTTTTTTTTGAAGTCGGTTCTATTTTTGTTAAAAAGTTTTTTCTCGTGGTCGCCACTGTTCATTCTGGCTTTCAGGAGTTACAGTTGTTTGGGGATAGTGGGCCGGGCTGGCACGCAAGTTTGTGCGCAGGCACACAAAATTATCATCAAAGAATTCAATAAAGAGAAGAAGAATTTCAATAAAGAGATATGGTTATCTCTTTATTGAAAAATAGAAGATACATTTATTAATTTATTTAAACATCCATGTCATTAAAGTTGAACAATATGTTTTATATTTGCTTATCACGAAAACTGTTACTGCACTGTTGCGTTCACGATTGACCTTTTCCATCCTTATCTATATGATAGTTTAAATAAATAACAACGTTAAAGACTAAACTGTTGAATAAATTGAAAGTAAAATGAATAAATAATTGTTAATTTGACGTTTAACATTATTTACTTGACGTAAACCAGTCAATCACAGACTGTATAGCGTAGGCAGCAGTGGTAATGACATCTAATTGTAGCCGTTAGGGGCATTAGGAAGCCCGTCGGGGCTGTGGACTGTCGAAAGGTTAACGCGGCTCCGACACAAGGGCGAAGAAGGAACATGGGTTTGGTTTTTAGTCAGTAGAAGTCTGACACTCCCCTTCGCTCTGCCCAAGAGCGGGGGGGGGGGGGGGGGTCATTTGATGATTTTCCACCCACCAAAAAAAAAAAAAATCGCATTAGGAAATCCGTAATCGTTGGATTTCTTTTACTTACACGTAACATTAGTATGGATGAGAGACGCACGGGACCGGTCAATGTGGCGACGCCTGGGGGAGGCCTATGTCCAGCAGTGGACGTCTTTTGGCTGAAATGATGATGATTATGATGATCATTAGTATCTATTACTATAAAATGTAACTCACATTACAAATACTAAATTAATTCTCCTGCACATTGCCCCGTTAGGTTGATTATTGTCCACGACCTCTTCCAGTGGATTTCATATAAGCCTCATCACCAGCCTGTAATGTTCCCACTGCAGGGACTCAGGCCTTCTCTCTAGGAGAGGGATGGGCTATAATCCACCACGCATGCCCAGTGCGGGTTGGTAGACGTCACAATTTTTGGTTCTAACACATACTTATCGGTTTCCTCACGATGTTTTCCATCACCGCTTTGAGAGCAGTGGTGATGAAATAAATTACACAAAGTAGTATATAAATAGTAATATGCGTCTGTCTTGGTACAAACCTACGACTCATTGTTCGTAAGTTGGGGCCGCCACCACGGGTCCACCATCGCTGCTAATAGGTATAGGCTTAATAACAATAAATCTGTACCGGCTACTTCAGTTAGATCTGATTACTAAAGACAAACTATCAAGAGCTCATTCGACGCGCTCTAAGTATCATCACTTTTCTCAATAATCTTCAGCTCTCTTACAAAATCTTAGCAAACAAACTCGTGCTGTGATTGACAACATAGTACCTCCTATCACATTATTTCGATACGGTGCGAAACTAGTTAGCGGGTGACAGTTGCACTTCTATTCGTATTTCGAACCATTGAGTAACATTATGCGCACGAGTGGGTGGGACATTAACATTACCTGTTACTAGTGGTGTACGATCCCAACCGATATTTCATCGATACTTTGGATCGATTTAAAGATTCCTTTACTGCAAAGAATGTATTGGAGCGTGCCATTATCTTCCTGTCCTTGTCCCATTCTATTTGCGGTCGGCGCTACTCTTTTCCTTCTTTCATTGTCCCTTGACAGGCGTCACGGCATCGCCGGTCGGGGCTGCGGGATGTCGAAAGAGATACCGCGGCCTCGGTACAAGGGCGAGAAGGAACATGGGTGGTTTTTAGTCAGTAGAAGTCTGACACTCTCTTCCGCTCTGCCCAGGAGCGGGAGGGGTTATTTGATGATTTCCCAGGCCCGAACAAAAAATAAAAGGCGTTACGGCATCATTAACATCTTCCTCTTCATATCATTCCTCACTCAATCTTATCTTTGGTCTAACTCTCCTTCTCCATCCACATTGCCATTGATCAAGTAATTTAAATGTTTAAAAATTGAGGATACACCTGAAATTTTACCTATATTCTGATATATCGAGTCCAATTCGTCCTCTGGGACGATAGAACCTGATTCGTTATTTGGAAAATAATCGAATAAACGATCCTAGAACTATATCGATAAAATTTTCAAGTATTGTCCATCCCTACTGTACTGACTAATGTTGGCTCTTTGTTATTTGACGCACTGTCAAGGCACAGCCAAGGAAACAGGCCAATTATTATTGTAATGCTTCCTCGCGGTTAAGCGTGGTGCTTATTCAAGGTAGATTGTAATATACGCATTAAAGTTCAAAGTCGAGTGCCCTAGTGTTGGTATTTTTTAATGTTTTCGCTACAGCTTTTTTGGTATTTAGAACAAATTTTTAATCACTAAACTCTATCGTTTTGTGATTAAAAATGTTCTAAATAAGTACCTATCTGACATTCGTAACACCATTCTTTTCCTAGAGGTAATCGCATTTTGGTGCTTATTGTAAACTATCAAAGCGTAAAAACTTATGATACCTGTTACTATATCAAGTATTTATAGTTTATTTTGGTAAGACGAGGTTCGCTTGATAGTCTGCGTAGGTAGTTAAAGTACTAAATATTCCTTATAAAAGCCACAATTTATTTCGGTATGTTAGAATTCCCATTGACACTCATTGGCATTGACAGTAAATGACAAATTATGATCGAGTTGCACCGCTAATAATGGTCAATATCGCCCTGATATTGTGCAACTGCCTTTAAATAATGCGTAATTGTAAATAAAACTTACACAGTGCAAATTCAATTCTACTCTAAGTGCTTGGCCAGACTGCAAACGCGGGCGCGGGGCGGGCGCGGCGCGACAAACTTAAACGTATGGAACTTCATTTGAGTGTCCGTAGTGGGCACGCGGGCGCGGGAAGCGGCGCGGGCTACTTTCCGCGGGGAGCGCGCGGGCAACTCGTGCCATAGCTCGTTCATACAAGTGGCCGCAGTGAGTGCGCGGGGCGGCAAGCGATAAACCGCGCGGGAGCGGCGTATCTCAAACTTTAGTCTGCGCCAGATAACCAGATAAATTGGATTTATTTATTTAGCTTTAACTTTTATAAGTTAAAGCTTAAGTAATTAATCCAATTATTTATAATTATTTATAGAAGTATCCAATTAATTAAGATAACCGAATTATTAAATTCTTACCAAAAATTTTTTTGCTTTTTTTTTGCTTCGGCGAAAGTTGTTTTTTTTTTTTATAACATAATTTTCTATATTTTTTAATATGTAGTCAAACGTATCCATTGACATTCTTGTATATTCAAAAAACTTTTGAGGTTGCTCTCGCAATCTTTCATACAGTGTGTAAAATTCTTCTTCATTTTCTCTGGTTAAATTAATTTTATTAACTTAATTTTTCACTTTTAGTATTTGCCATTTAAAGTAAGAATTTTCCAATAAAAACAAGTCTTCGTCATCCATATTATATTTTGACAAACACTGGACGAACAGTTGAACGCGACAACGCTCGGAACGAAATCGCGGTCCTGTGCGGACAGGCAAATCGCGCGCGTTCCCGCACCCGCGCCGCTCCCCGCGCCGCAAATAATGAAGACTCTTCCATGAATTTCTGCGATTGTTCTTGACTGTAATGCTGACAGTTAAGTCGTTCAGTATTACAGCAGGCATCACCAAGTAGTATAACAAAATCATTTTTGACCGAGGTTTTTATTTACATAAACATTATGTTCATAAATATATAAAAGCTCATTCTGCGCAATACATGAAATTACCGGGAAATCCCTTCTTCGACAATCCGCAAAACAATAGATACAACAAACCATTATAGCGGTTAAGATACTTCAGCAAATTCCTCGATAACCACAGACAGTTTCTCCACACCACAACGTAAATGGCACGCGTCGAATATCGAATTAATACAAACAATTGTAAATTACACGAGTTGGCAGCTAAAGTCGTTTCACAACAATGTACATACAAGGCATCGGGCTTTCCTGATTTATAGTGGAAAAGACGCCGCTTCCAACCACCCATGTGTAAAGGGCTTTACACACCAAAGACTGCCGACATGGTGTCGAGTTTTTTGTCGATGGGCAGTAATAAGGTGACTTCAAATCGTAACATTGCATCTAAAATTGCCACAAGGGTTAAGCAGGTATATCTATTGGTACACTCACATTTTGCCAGTTACGTTAAAGTCCCAAGTAATAAGGGGCAAGCCTATTGCCATCAACAAAGCACAAATCTAGACTCCGCAGCTGCTACTGAGAAAATCCTGGTGAGAAGATCCAATTAGTTTTTTAGCAATCTAGGAATCTAGCTTAAGATTTCATGCACAGCAGTCGTGCTTGTGACCACTAGAAAAAAAAAAGTAATTGCATGTCGAAAAAGTTTGGCGGCAGCAGTAAAGCAGCGACACAATATCCATATGTCACTTTTTTACATATAACCTGAGAGTCGCTGGGTAACTGACCAAATACACAAGCCATACATGTCAGCGGGTGTGTAGAGCCCATTGAAACCACCTATGTGTGTTACCTAGCAAATTTATGATAAATTCCTACAAACATATAGGGAAATATACACGTTCATTTGGTAACTAAGCATAGCACTGACTAATAAACTTAATTTAATTTATCACATCTCGCCGACCGATCGACGTTTGACATCGGCCAGCCAACTTACGCGTAAACTGTAGTCCAATCGATAATGATACTTATTTCATGTCGCCACATTCTTAAGATTAGGCGTGGATATAAATGTTTAATATTCGCTCGAAATGGAAAGACTGGTTGACACGTTTAACACGTTGACGTGCGCATTCTGGTGTGCTGTGGGAATCGGAGAAAAACTTGGTGTGGGTCCTATTATACCTGTCATCCCACAGAAGGCGATAGTTTGTTGTGGGAACAAGGTTATTGTTGTGTATGAAGATTATGAGGTGAGCAAAATGATCAGCAGACTTTTACTTGGCACACTGAAGAGGCGCATGATGCATCATTTGAACACGATCCAGAATCTGTCTTTATATAAAATTGAACAGTGTTCATTGACAGTTTCCATGTCCACGCATGTGTTTTGTAAGATTGTTTTCAAGTTGTAATAAAATAAATCCAAATCAGCCTGTTAAAATCTTAATAATCAATAAAACGTGCTCTAGATTTTTATCAGTAATATTTATTTATATGGGTACCAGCAATTTTCTCTGTCGAAGAGTTCTCACTGATGCCTACCATAGATTCTGGTATTCAGCCCCCAAGGGAATAAGAGCGTGACTATAATTACCATATCGTGAGTAATTAAAGATAAACAAACAGTAATTTATTGCCTATCTTTACGCATAAGTTGGTCGAAGGTTGCATCATGAAATAATTTAACTTCCCATAAGTATATGGTGTTATTGTGTTCCAATTACATTTGAATAATTCATGTACCAATGGGCAGACAAGCGTTGAGTCGATTCATTGGACCTTACCCTTCTAGATCAATGAACTCTTAGGAAGTGTTCAATTAATTCAATTGGCGATTGACATCCAGCAACTATCACTCGCGTGGTGGATTAACATACAGCCCGCTCTCCCCGAATGAGGAGGAAAGATGAATAATGTCTTACATCTAAGATAGTGGGATTTATCTAAGCTGTAAGACATTGTTCCCCCTTGCAGCGTGAGGCGTTGCAGGCGAAAACTAAAAAATCATAATGCAATAGTGGAAGTATTACTTATTGGAATAATTTACGACTTGTGAAAGCAATAACTTAAACTAAAATCATAGATAATAATCTATAATCAATTTGAATATTGGAGTTAACTTATTAAACTTCTCTATATATAATATTAGCAATCTCTTTTCAACACTATATTTTTAGTAAAAGAATGCGATACCTACTTATAAAGTCATACTTATTTTATTTTAACTGCATCGGAGTTTCGCGAATTATAAAAAAAGCATAAATTAGAACGTAATTATAATGTAGTATGATTCGTACAAGATGGTAGATCAAATTAACTTAACAAACATTTATTATTCATTCAATGGATGAATACATTCAAAGATGCACCTAAATTAACTAGTATCTTTACAATATAGAAATAATACAAGGTCTATAACTTATTGAATTATTATAATCAAATTCGTGACTTGATTACAAATCGCAGAACTAAAGTCGAATTAACTGCGTTATATTATTATTGCTATCCGATCTTGAGCAAATATTAACAATTGGTGCGGAGTAATATGATGCAAATATTAGTTAATTATTAGACGTCTATATTGGTAAAGTATTTTTTATTTATTGCTTTATGCGAAATATTGACAGCGGTTCAGGGCTCAACCGATTTCAACAAATCATCGATCGCGCACCAGAGTAGGTGGAATTAAATTGATTCTCCGACACTGAGTGTCAACGTGGGGCTCCTAATAAAATCATGGATCAATTATAAAAAGGTTCAGTTCACAGTTAAGAAAGAAAACAAGCTCTATGAACGTTAAATATATTTTGGTACAAAATTCCGCAAACCGGGCTCAAATTCATAAAATAATTATCAAACAATAAAAATGCAAATTAACGAATGCGAAATTGTAATAACCAACATCATTTACTTTGACCTTACTTAAGTAAGTAAAGAACCGTGTAGGCATACCATTTGTGTAAAGTAAAACATCACTTTATGACATATTACATACAACTTTGATTGAAAACATTAAAAGAAATTACAAGAAAGAATGATCAGTACTCATATATAATTGACTTTAATATTTCAACCACTGACACGTACCGATTAACCTTTAAAGATGATAAAATGTTCCCCGATTCTCCTTTTTAAGTTCATTTTAAGTAGTCGTATTGTATAAAACATATTTTTATTCAATGCTAAATGTAGGCCTTTATAAAATACGCCCGCGGTTGCTAAAAGTAGAATTGTGGCAATCACTGCGTGTATTAAAAATTCAAAACATCCATGCGTATTCTTGGCACGAATTTGTGTCGAGTCGTGTGCCGAAATACGGACATTGGTACTCAATATTTTAACATTTTGGTGCAACGTACACAAATGCTAATAAATTTTCTATGTTACCGCATCGGGAACTGTGTCAATATGAGTTTGCAATTTATTATTATCTATTTAGGCCTAAATTTGAAATTTTCGACTGTTTCCGTTCAAATTTATTTCTATGTCTTCAGGTTATGTAAAACTAATGTAGCCATCAAGAACATGTTTATAGCAATCCATCAGAAGCACTATCCAATTTAGTAACAATAGGCTATCTATCAGATCAATGGCAAAACAGTGTTCAGATTTTGATCCAGATCTTATCAATTTATTGTATTGTAGTGCTCGGTTACCCTTTATTATCGTGTAATAGATCATAGTTGTTAACTTCTCCGTTATGACGTTTAGCAATATGTTTATGTCACTAAGCATTATTAAGCTCCTTTACTTACGTGGATTCTTTGTTAATGAACTTTCCCCCTTCTTTATCAGTTTCTTCATGAGTTTCTGCATTATCATCGGTCATATCTAGTTCTTTCACATCGCTAGCGTCAATATCATTATACGCTGCACATTCCAAGACCTCAAAGTGGTTGCTACCACTAACCTTATCAGATACAACCTTGTTAACCATGTCATCGCTGACTTCTATTGTAATAGTTACAACACTTGGGCCACTGTTACCAGGTAGCTATACAAATGCCAAGCTCTATTTACTGGTAGCATTGTGATGCGTGCGAGATACGCCAACTTGTTCACCTTTCTTCCTTTAATATTTCAAAAGAGCTTGTACAATATAATCAAGTACCTGCCTGGGCTTAATAAAACCTGTCTCCTTAGGTACCTTTGTAGATAGAGATTTCCTGCTTTTGTTTGAAAACCCGATGTTTAAACTTTGTCACAAAACGATTTTGCCAGAGAGCTTTTGTCGTTTTCAAGATTGATATCAATGCCCTTATTCATCAATTTCCGTTTCTGTTAAGCCTTGTTGTATTTGTGTTACATCCTCTGCCGTCTTATCTCCGCTATTTGTTATTTAAATGTTAGCATTGTGAACCACTATTAACTAACTTTTACTTAACATTGGACACGCATCTTGAATGCCAACAAATTCTTATTCAAATTCTTCCATGTAACTTCAGTAATATCTTTTGAAACGCAAAATATTTCTCATAATAATTACTGCAATCCACTGACTTAATCTTCTTAGTATGTAAATTAATGTTTTCATAACAATATTATTTTTGTAAGTACATACGAGGTTGTTGATAGCTGTAATTTCATGTCAAGTTGATGGGGTATAATTATTTGGACACTTGTTATTTATTACAATTGCAGGCGCTGCGGTGTTCTCAATTTTATAAGGAGTCGCATGTAATGACATCATCAACTTTTTGTATGACTCACTGACAAATTGTACTAATTTATTTTAACGTTGTTACAGGGAGCAGAGACGAATGTCAAGGTAGTCCACACACACACAAACAAACATGAGATTCTCGGCGAGGTTACAGGTATGTAAAACGGTTACACATTTTGATATCATCTAATCTAAATGAAGATCGTTTGCCCCTGAATGCTGCGAACTGATTTGCTCGTTAACAAACATTAATCTGGTTCTATCCATTTGATGCTCGGCTTTAATAAATTCGTCAGATGTTTGGATAACGCGCATTCGTACTTTATAATCGTAAGTTTGGAAATTCAAGGAGGTTGCAACAGTCGATGTGCTAACTTTACATAAACAATGGCGACCGGTACTAAAATGTGCAATTTGCTGAGCATTTAATAGATAAAGTTTAAGTGAAAAAAAAACTAGCTTTTATTTGCAACCACATAATGTGGTGGTAAAAGATGTTCGCGTGGGAACGATAAGCATTGAAGTAAGTGCGTCAAGGCCGTGAGATGGAGATGTATGATACTGATTTAATGAAGTTGTCTTAATTAAAATGAAGCCACTTGACGGAAACTGGGTACGTTTGTATGAGAATGGGGTTTTCATCGTGATCTAATCGAATATCTGATCTAAAATATGTCGTAATATTTGTTTAGAAATAAATCGTGGTGACAAATATCGATAAGATTTGAAGTGTAGGCCTAATTTAGAGATACCTACATAAATTAGAATTTGCTCTTCATTAAAAAACATAAAACTAAAAGCCTGTCGTATTTAGATGAGCCTCTTTCACAGACTTGGCGCTATCGATATTGTACTATGCAATAATTTTCCTCCATTCGCATATGATTAAAAAAGTGTCACCACCAAGGTGTTGTTACTTTGTAGTGCAGCAATTTTATCATGAATATCGATTATTTTGAATCGATAAGTACGGTAATCGATGCAAGAACTGGTTGGTGCCTTTGACTGCCAAGCAACATTATTCAATGTCATTGGCAAGAAAACATGTCATTTGAAGCACAGCCATAATTATGCCAAGTAATGTTATTCAATACAAGCTTGCCACTTAACCCATCTTAGGTTTTATTCGAGAATATTATGTCTTTGAATTTAATGAGATTTCGCTTGAAATTGGACGTTTAAATGTACTGCCAGTATTTATATAAATTACAAACTAGTTTTGAATTAACTCAATGAGAGATCAAAGAGTTATCGCTTCTCGTGGAAACTAGACTGCAAGTTAAACTCTTCTGACATTTCATTGAGTTGTCAGAATTTTCAAATTTTCCTCGAGTTACTTATACTATGTATAGGAGAACTATATTATAAAGTCATACATGCTTCGATTTTGATTAACATAAATTGGGTGTGTACTGTGTAACAATTTTGGTATAAGTACAACGAAGTATATTCTATAAAAGCAACTCGTGGTTAGATAAAACCCTACTATTGCGATTCGCTGCAGTCAGGTAAAAAAACAGCCGCTTAGATCTACATATCTTCAGGTTAAGCCGCACTTCCCTAGATTGTTCCGTGGATTGGTGACCATCTTTTTCATATAGTTTCCTCCGTGCCTTAGAAAGCACGTTAAGTCATTGGTCCCGGCTGTCATTAGTAGATCTCTGACCGTCGTAACAGGTAGTCAGAGGCCCGAAAGTCCCGAAAGTCAGACGGTTGTGGAGGTCAGATGGCAGTCTCTCCATGTAAAATACTGATTATTATTCAGCTGCATCCGGTTAGACTGGAAACCGACCGCAATATAGTTGGGAAAAGGCCAGGCAGATGATGAAAAATGAAGTATCTTTTTCTTCTTCTTCTTTATGGGGTTATTGGTTTCCGCACTTAGTCCTTAAGGACCATTGTGCGTGAGCCGTGGCGGCCGATTACTCCAACCAGCCCACCTCCCTCCAGAAGCAGATCAGACTTCCCGGTCTCCTCAGGGCATCCGCAAGGGATCGTGGTGTTCCCAGGGTCTCCTCACGAATCTTGGTAACACCTGTGCACTCAAGGAGCACATGCGCCACAGTTTCCTTCGCCTCCATGCATGCCCTGCACAGGGGACTATCAGTGATTCCTAGGGTGTGGAAGTGTTTATTCAGTGAACAATGTCCGGTGATGGTCCCCGCCACCAGGCGCAGGCTATCTCTGTCCAGGCGCAGAAGGCGCCTGGTCAGTTTTATATCCAGGGATGGCATAGCTTCCTTGGATTGCCTACATCCTGGTGTCGAGCTCCACCATTTCTCCGCTTGTATTCGAGTATGATCTTTTAGCCAGCTTCTTAGCTGCTTAAAAGGGATGGGCACAATGGGTTCGGGTCCGTAAGGTTTTGTGCTGGATCCTCTTCTGGCAAGTTCGTCGGCCGCATCGTTTCCAAGTGATCCGCTGTGACCTCTAATCCATTTATATATCCTCTAAAAATGAAGTATATTTTTATCTATGTCTTGTTAACCCTCGAATAAGAGAATACGCTGTTATTGCCTATTTCCATAAACAAAGTAGGTAGGCATGATCTAAGTCCAACAGGAAACTTTGATTAGCTTAATTATCCTATTCAAACATCTTAGCTCATCAAAATGCGATGTATTGTAACATGTTAATTCTATTATCGTAATGGAAACAAGAGGTACGTTATTTGGGAGGGACTTCCGTATAATTTAACATAATCGGAAGGTCATACGCATAATGAATTGGTCTAATTTAATCATAGACCACATTTTAATTATGTATTCTTACGAATCTTGAATCCAAATATCTCAATTATCTCTAAGTGAGTAGTAATCCACTGAGAACGTTCTAAAGGTTTTTTTAAGAACCTTGTATAGGTTGTCTTCTCTAAAGGTATGAAAACAAAGCATTTTTTTTTTTAAAGTCAGTTATAATAGTCATGTGACTATAAAACATAGAAACAGAAAATCGAGCAATCCTGTGTCATTCACCTCGCAGATAATACCTACAGTTTGTTTAAATGAAGCATCAAACTTTTATTTGAGTTTTCTGAAGAGTTTTGAACATTGTCTCACAAAGAATTATGACTTTGATGCTGTTAAGGTATCATCATCATCATTATCTTATCACTTTTGTCCTCTGTTATTTGGGGTGCGCACAACACGTTTTCTTATTCGATTATCCGTCAGTCGTCATGCTATCATTGACTCCATTACTCTATGTTTATCTATCTGAGAATTCAATGTCCGATTTATGAGAGGTCATAATCATTCCTCCCAAAAGTCATCCATCAACAGTTATCACTCTTTGTCACCTACATTTTATTGCTCCTAATTGCGTAGGTACAAATTAATCATATGAAAGGCACTTGAACAGATGCTAAACCTTTAAATAAATGAAACTAATAAGTTAGCCAAGACGTTTTAGCACTTTCAATGGCGCCTACGCAGCACGCGAGACTATTGACGTGAGCCTACTTCATGACTTCGAGCCGCTCTTTGACCATAGACGACAACCATGCAAACAGCTTGGAATGTTATTTGCATTTATCTGTATCAGTTTCTTTGTAGTTAACCTGCTATAATTCATATTTGTTATAGAATAGTTAGAAGTGTTAACTTGTTAAAGCCTAGTATCCTCGTAAGCACAATGATGAACAAGTGACCGTTGTGAAAGTGCATTGACTTTATTATATGGAACTTGTTTAAATACCAGTAAAATGATGATGATCCTGTTAATGCGTTGGTTAGTCAACCGAAGCTTGTCTTGGCCATCTATCAATGATTTAAACTTAAAAGCAGTCGATTGGTTAAAGCATTAGGACGATAGGTAACTTTGTTTTAATTGAAGAATTTAGATTAATGCAACCGTTCCATACCTATGCTTACACAAAATGTTTCTTATCAGACTCTTAACCACCCTTCTTTCCACAGGTGCTGACTTGCCTGGTGCTGTACGCGTCAAGCGCACACGCAATCATGGTGAAGTACGGCACGAAAGGGGGTCCCATTGAACCGCCGGCGCCGGAGCCGGTTCCCGTTCCGCAACCGTACCGCAACCCCGCACCTGTTTGGGAGGAACGCTCCAATGATACACCCGATCCTAATGCTCAATGGTAATATTTAAAATATTATTTTATTTTAACACTTTTGTATGGCAAATTAGCCGACAACGGCCGGTCAGATTCTAATCTATGGCAACTGGTTATTGCCTTCTATAAAAACTTGCAATATACCTACAGGCATATTATATAGCATACACAAAGATGTAATAGCCGCTAATAAACTGATGTGGTGGTAGTTCCAAGGAACAATTGCCACCAGCGAGTTCACTCATTTATAATCAACCAAGATAACCAACAATTTTCGGAGTCTAGTTCATACTGACACTTAGCACAAATTTCTTCCCCCAGGCGACCTCCCTTCTTCGTGCCCCAGTCGAGATACACCAACGTGGTCTACAACAACCAGCCACAACAAGTGCTGCCAATAAGCAATGCCCAACGCTTTGTCAACTCCTACATTCCCATCAAAGTAATACAGCCACAGCAAAATGGACCTAACAGCCCACCAGCCATTCTTGGCAGCCAGAGCTTACCCGGCATCGGTCTCCGGTACTTCTTCCCTGCTTATCAAACGACCCAG
The DNA here is from genome assembly GCA_949316265.1 of Diarsia mendica. Taxonomy (NCBI): domain Eukaryota; kingdom Metazoa; phylum Arthropoda; class Insecta; order Lepidoptera; family Noctuidae; genus Diarsia; species Diarsia mendica. The sequence goes on from OX438891.1 coordinate 9,050,267, forward strand.
AAGCCGACAAGACAAGAGGATGCTAAGCTCAATCAGATTGATGGTCATGAAGTGGCGGTGGCTGGTGCAGAGTCGGCAAGTGACTTCCAGTGGAAGTATGAGAAGGAGGCCACGAAACGGAACCTCAGGAATTCTTTGGAAGTAAGTTGACACTAGACTAAGTCAAGCAGTAATATCTCATTTTAATAATGATATGTTGGCATTGGTCTTGAAATAACATTATGAATACAAAACTTGACTAATGTATTGCCTTAGGCGTAGGGTTATTATTGACATAAGTAGTTTAGTACATCAATCTTCACTGCTCTGTTTCTGCGAAGTGGTCAAACAAAAAACTGGAGGCAGAAGAACTATGGTCACAAGAAGTTTAACATAGCAAAAAATAATAATTCGTTCAATTATGTTTTTGTTCCTATACGATTTCCGCTGGGCGGGTAACGATTATGATAGATCAATAAGACTTCCCATGTCTTATTCACGTGATTATCAAGTTAGAACCCAATAAATTTGATAACATCACATCGAATTTTCCCGATGAGTTTGGCAAAGAGATGACCCATATTTAGACATGTTGTGTGGCCATCTCTATTACTCTTGCTTATGTTTTCTTTATTTTCAGGGCACAGCAAGAGCAGTATACCAATGGCCAGTCTACGTCCCCCCGCGGCATCATTAACGTTACTAAGTTCTTAGCAACATGTCGAGCATGTCGCTAAACGAACGCCGTTAGTAACTGTGATGATTATTCTTAGTACTAGATTAAGACAAAAGTGCCAGATGTATCTATGTTTATACAATACGGAAATCGTTGGTGGCTGTAGTGTGGTACAGCCTTTGTAACTGTTCGGAAAAGAGTCTGGAGTTTTTTTTTAATATTTATTTGATGTTAAGTTATGACACCTTGCCAGGTAGCGTGGTATTTTTTACACTGTGCTCATAAATATTTTATAATAGACGAAATAAAATAAAGGCCAATATGTTTCTTAATTCGAGTCATGCAGTTACCTAATACATATAGTATTAAAATATTAATTTGACTGAAAGTGTACAACACCGAATGCACAAGAAAACTTGCAAGATAACTGTCGTCTAATGTTATTAAAGGAAACTTACAAAAAACTATAACGAGCTTTGGCAATGTTTAAAACTCTATCAAAATGCAGTCTTTGATATTAAATATTGGCGTTTTCGATAGTTACAATGGGTTGATAACGCGTAGAGACCGCTCGAGTACCGTTACTTTGTTAAAACACAGTTACAGCAAATTACAATTTTGTGTAAGCGATTCAACTGAAGCAACAGTTTACTCGAAAATCTAGCACGAATCATCCACTTAGCACTTTTGCATACAAAATGCATGCTGTTTGGCCTTAACTAGTCAGAACTTTTCATGCAGCCCCTAAAAGGAAGCCCCTAAATTTGTCCTAGGTCAGGTTTTCACCAAAGTGACAAACAAAGCCGAGAGGAGATGTGGGAATTGACCATATCACATTGGTTAAAGACATCATCGCGTCTGACGTCTCTCCTGTGATTGGTCGAATATTGCACGTCTCAACATCGCTCGGCTCGTATTCACTTTTGTGAAAACTGTTCTAAATCTGTGTTGACCTTTTGGTTTGATCCTCTGAATACGCCAATTCCTAGCTTTTAAGCAATCTCTTTTACGTCAATCATCAGTTGTATATAAAAGCATTTATCATTAAAATGCACTATTTCCTCAACACGCATGGACTTATTCAGAGGGACGTATCCAAAACTTTAGTGGGCTTCATGATAACATCTGGTTCGATAACTTCAAGCAACATGCATTCTGCAGCAGTTATATTGATTTTCGTGTTATCTGTTATTAACAGTTTGTTTCTTACATTCGATATAACTTGCTTTGGTGTGTTTATAATATTGAGGCGAGGGTCCTTCTCTTTCCACGTAAAATTAAATTACAATAATTATATTAAAATATATATGTTAAAAATTAAATATATATTAAAGTTAAATATTCTGAAAGTGGTTGTAGCGAATATTTGCTCTGTACCTTGTCTTCAAGAGAGAGTAATTCTCTCGTTTTTTACACATTGTCCTTGGCCATATAGATCTTAGTAATTTTTCCTTTGTAATATTGTAACAGTTCTTTTCAAGTCTACCTATTTGATGCAAGTTGTAACTTTGGCTGGCTTTAATAGATTACTAATTTGTGGTCGAAATAAGTAAAAAACTTGCTTTATATTTTACAAATCATCATTTTGTTTGTTCGTTATTATTGTGCCTTTCGAAATAAGCTGAAAACTAGCAAGTACGGGTACCTAACGCCATGGCCCTTATTTTATTTGGTCCAGTAATTCTCACAGCTGAAAGAGAGTATTAATTTTCATATTTAATATCACAATATTATAATATTATAATTATTATGTAATAATAATAAATTGATCCTATGTTCTTAGCGTGAGATGCTAATCAAATAGCTACCAACATAAAAGAAGAGTGCGTTTGATTTTTTATGGTGACCTTACTTTGTTTTTATATCGTTCTTGCTCTCCATTAATTGCTCCTTTTTTGTAGAAATAGTCGGCCAGTTCCTAAAACTAGCCAAGTAATGTTAAAGGAACGAATTAACATTTTAAGCATCGCTTTGCCCTTCATACATGGCTACGTCACCGCCATAGATTATCAAGAAAAACTCAAGTATTCAGTTCCTGTAAATTAAATTTAAACCTTATTGTTTGCTGCCAAGGTCATATTTTGTAAATAAGTTAAATGATATACATCTAAGATTAGTATTGCCATTATATAATTTGTACTGTTCCGCGCTGACACATTTTATTTGGTCGTTGGTGAAATAATTCTGTCATCTAACGACTAAAACTTAAAGAGCGTTGAGAATAAGTACTAAATTAGTTTTAAAAAATACCGACGTGACTATTAACTCAGACAGTGTGACGGAAGTTCTTTGTTCATTGTGGTGAATCTCTATTGCTGTCTATTGCTATTATGAGATGTAATTGTTCAGTATTTCACGAACTTTCATGAGATCCATTAAGGAAGTTCAAATTCAATCGTTATAATTTCCATCTGATATAAATCTTACATAGTACACTCGGCGACATATCTAGCTATACATTTCGTGTATAACATGACCTCGCTTTGTATAAATGTCTTGTACAATGAGAGATACACATATACTAGTTATGTATAACTGATTGGTCGTCGTGTGTACGTTATTGTTATACAATTAAATCTATTTTATGTAAAATGAAAGTAGCTTTCGTTTTTTTTTTTGTTATTTCCTTTTAACGATTTAAGTTACTGTATTGTTTTTAAATATGTATCACTTAGCTGTAATTATGCTTGTAAATATGTACAATAAAGAGATATATAAAATTTTATGTGACTTTTTGTGTACCTAACGGATTAAGTAATTTTGTTATACAGAGAATCAGGTTAGACTTACTTAATATTAAAGTGCAGTAAACTTACGAAACAATAGTGCATAAAGAAAATAAAAGATGCAAAACAACACGTTGTAAAAATAGGTAAGCACGTATAGAATTCGTGTGTTATGGTATCGCCATACTTAAGTAAGGGTTGGGTAACGGTCTTCACAGAATCAGCTGTTTGCGTCATAGGCATTTTGTGCTGCACCAATTTGGGTGCGAGAGACTGATCTAACGATTTGCTAAATAGTAGCTGCCGCTCGGTTAGTGGATGGGTACTGGACCACCCGTTTCATACCGAGTATCCACTGTCTCTCGGAAAGCCGTTAAGCTCTTGGTCTTGGCTGTCATTTGATAGACACTGTTAATGAAGTCAGTGGCTTAAAAGTCTAACAACCTGTCTTACCAAGGGGTATCGTATAACCCAGTACCTACTAACTGGCTTGTTTAAATCAGATAGGCAGTTGCTCCATTTAAAATACTGGCATTCAAAGTCAAAGTCAAATCTTTTATTTCAATTAAGCCATTACAGGCACTTTTGAATGTCAGAAGGACGGAAGAAGAACGAAACTACGAGTGCAATACGTCATTCCGAAAGCCACCACGCCGAACCACACGCCACCGAATGCCCGCAACAACGAACCCTGCGAGCACGAAAGCACGCAGCGACGCACACCGCAACAACGAATGCACAAGATTTAGCTACATTCGATTCAGCTACAGTATTAAAAATGAAAATTTTGTTCAGCTTGTGTCGGGTAACAATCATTAGTTGTATTTCCAACCGTGTCAAGTGAGGTAGCTGTTGAGGTAGGTTTGTCACGGTCACGAACGTACAGGCTGTTTTTTTCTGTTATTATCTCTGCTTGTTTTATTTCTTATTGTTTGTATGCGTTGTATTTTTTTTTCTCTTTGTGTCTGCTTGTATGTTCTTGTTTCTGCGACAATAAATATTTTTTATTTTTTTCTTTCTTAAGCCTAGAGTAAAATACTTTATGAAGAGTTGTGAATATCAGATATTTATAATAAACATCAATGTGTCAGTTGCACATCATCTCACGCAAGTATGTGGTAATTGCAAATCATAATTGAGTGTCGACCTGTCACCGCTAACGTACTATACATAACTCATTATCGCCTCTTGTGGTGTATGATATGGAGTAAGTAGTTAAAGGATTGATGGTCTTCGGAAAATCGGCGAGGCGTTTATTGTGACGATAGTAATCACTCGCCAGTTTGGAATGTATCGTTTGATGTATTAATAAAAATTACGTTTTTTATAGTACATTATGGTATAAGTGTGTAACGTTGGTGATTACCGCCGAGGCGGCATTGAGACCCGAGCCGTCAGGTGAGGGTCTTAAGAAAGCCGAGGACGGTAATCATCAATACACACGTGTATCATACGACGTTTTTCAACACACTTGCGAATAAAAAAAACGTGTGGCACTCGGAAACTGCCGCGGTAAAGCTATTGCATAGCATTTTTTATCAATTAAGTATTTAATTTGACAACCTCAGTTGACAACCTTGTTATTTTCCGTAACCATAGCAACCTGGTTGAAATATTTTCGATAAGGAATTTCTGGATTCGCTCTCCACGCTCAAGGCCCGCGATAGAAGCTATGCAATAGCTTAATAATACAAGAAAAAACATTTTATTTAGTAGATAAAAAGTTTATTTATAGAAACAATTAGTAAATGTGCAGTTAGTAAAATTATAATTAATTGTTTTTCATGGCGTAGCGGTCTCTTCAGATAGATTACTGGCCATGGTTCTGTATGTCTTTTACAGTTATATTTGTTAATTCTTGTATCCTACATGCACCAGTTACACCAAATATTAAAGCAACCTTGAAAAAAAGGAAAAAATAATTATTAAGTTTAACACACAACACGCTGAAGCTGAAGTCACGTAGATAGATATTTAAAATTAGTTTAACTAACCTTAGTAACCAGATATTGGTTATCTGGAGCATCTTTTATAAATTTTTCAACATCGTTAGACGATAAAACCTTTGATTTCTTGCTTCTAAATCCATCTGACAGTCTTTTTAGATAAGCTGAAAAATTAGAGTATGTTTTTAAGTCCACTCCTCCATTCTTCGTTCGGACTGTACTTTTTAACATTGAGTATATACACCACAAAGAGCTAGGTTTGTACTTAGAAGATAATTCTTTAAAGTACGCCAAGAACACATTTTCAGAAAATGACTGCGATTTCTTGGTGTTTTGCCACTGATTGAAATTTTGGTACGCTAATAGATATTTCTCCTTGGAGTTTTCGGGTAGCAAATTTTCCATAACGCAAGGGCTTCAAATCTTACATCGGGCGGTGTACAACATGAATAATTTTCTTCAAAACTAGACATTTTAACTAATAAAATAACTATAATAACAGTGAAAACGAGTTGTGTATTTTTTTCGCAGTAGCGGGAAAATATTATGTTTTTTTTTATAAGCGATCAGCCATAGACTACAAGAGGTTTTTTTTTTTTTGCTTGTCGTGGATAGTGTTTGGAGCCACGTACAAAATGGGGAATTCAAATTTTTATTTATCACAGAGATAACAAAAATTATATTTGAGTGATAGTTTTATTTATTAAAAACGTACTAAGTTTAAATTATCTATTTAAATACAAAGTTTCATGAAATGAGCAAGCACTAGGTACATTAATAAATTTTTACTATTGCACACGATCTTTTTTGTATCGAAACTTTTTTAAGAACATAGCAACTCAACCAATTAAATTTAAAAAAAAAAACCTATAACTCACTAGTGAATAATAGTAATGAAAAATTCACAGTTATAGGTGTCATTATGTGCCTAATTGCGGTGAAATTTTAGCTACTTTATGAGCAAGTGTGTTGAAAAATATATAATACATTTAGTTGCCTGCAGATGTCACATACTTATGAGTTTATAATTGACGGTTCTTCCTAGCGTCACACAAAGTTCTGCCTCGCACAAGCAGCGTTATCCGTGCGATTAATTAATATATTTCGACTACAACCGTCTTCGGTAAGGGCCCAGACATAAAACGTCGTCAAGTCGGAGGATCCTTCCTTTTCGAAGTCGGTTTCTTTTTCCCTCCACACTTTAGTTTACTACAATTTCAGCCGGGATCCGTGATGTTAACACTTCATTTGAAAACTACTCTCTGGCATCCCAGAATGCTGAATCATATCTAAAGTGTCACTAACGATGTCACATTGAGCTTTATCATTTGGTAAGAGAGAAAAAAAAAACGCTATTACAAAGAAATTATTACCTAAGTCTATATCTGTAGAAAAGAATAGCTCGTTCTCTGTCAATCAAGACCGATAGTAATCTTCAGACAGAATTTGAAATGCTTGCACAGTCACAATGAAAAATTATGAAAGATCAATTTACGAAATATTTTCCAAATGCTAGGCTAACAAGATTGTCAAATCATCTCAAGGATTACTGTAATTTGTCATTAGTGGTGTGACACCTATCTTGAGATAAAGTAACTTGAGCATTGAGAAAATACAACTGTAGGTTTGAATGAGTCGATTTTGTATTCTGTACAGTAATAAAAGAAAGCATAACATCACGCCTGTTGCCCGAATGGGTAGGCGGAGGTATACCCATTAGGACACCCCAATGTCACCGGTTGTCATGTAATAGGAGGCGAAAAATCAACCATGCAGTATTCTAGACTCCGTAGCTGCTACTGAAAAATTCATGTTTAAAAACCCAATACCTGTAAATTTTTCCCTGATGCACAATTTAACTAAATAAGCCAAGCCACCAATTATAAAGTAGCTTTTAGCCATAATTACCGGAACTCTCAACAATAAGACGAAGTCAATAGAAGAGCCATTCATCTTTCGTGACTCCGTGACACGTGAAGAGCTTCAATTTCGTGAACATCGTGCTTCGTGACGATTGTTGCACAAATGACGCTTCCTGGTTTTGATGATCTGCAATATAAGCGCATGGATTTAAATTTTAGATATCACCTCACTTAAGACGCGGTCGTACAATAAAGTGAATAAAACACTCCAATCTCAACGACGATGTGCAGCATAAACGAGCGAGACATAATCAACATTCTCCAACCCCTATTCCAAATTAGTTGTCTGTTAATTGTCATCGCAGGAGTCACCTCCTTTCTATATTATCCTTCACACAGTCTATTCATCGTTTCTTTGGTCTTCCATCTACATTCATGCTTAACATTTTTGTCCCTACATTTTCCACATTCCTGCGTGAGTGAGCGAGACTAAACTATTTAAATGTCGTTGTTAATGAAAAAGAAACGTAAACACTTTCTGATGGGGTAAGGCGAATCTATGATTTAAATCTACTGATAAGGGATAGTGCTCTTAGTTAGATAAGTTGTAGTTGGACGTTTTATTAATTTAAGTTTTTGGGAAATTAAGTTATCTGTCTGGGAGCTTTATAGATAAGCTGCATTCAGACAGCTTAATGTATTTTTTTTATTACTTTCAGATGTTAGTTAACGGTTTCCGGTTAAGTAAAGAATTGGGTGTCTATATGAAATAAAAGTCTCCAGTTTTTTGTAGCCTAGAGATAGGAGGAAAAAATTCAATTAAGATTAGTGTTTCATGCAATTAATGCCTTAGAAAACCAGCATTGGGAGCGTTTGGTAAAAAGTTTCAGTAGATTGCAGCTTTGTGTCTCTTTCTGATTCTGCTTACCTCAACAGAAAACAAAGGCTTGAAATATAATTATATTATTATTATGTATCTCTTTACGCAACGGCTTGAGACAATATCACATAAATCGCACGTATCCCGTAAGCGAAAAGCGCATTAAAGTGCATACATAACTGTATTTATTTATACGGTTACCTTATAAAAGGCTGCATTCATTACAAAGCATGTGGCTTTGCCTTAAGGCGTCCTGTGTGATTTATTACTCTCGTAAAAATGTCAATACGAAGAGTTATGAAGATATTAATTATAATTAGGAATAAGTTGAGGTAGAAAATGTAGTTGGAGACTTTTGTTCACGAATGTGACGTCATAATTACGCCTTCGGAAGTAACATCACATAACTTGGCGCCTGCTTTTCCGAAAAACTGGGTAAAGGTTCATTTTCATATTATTACACTGACAATTCGCCAATTCTATTTTAAGTCCCATGTTATTGGAGCGTATTGCGATTGCGATGTATCTATGTAAAGGCATAAATCCAGATATCGGGCTCCGGGTCTAACGGCTGACTCAACTATCTGAAATGTATGGAGGTTTTAATACGATCCAAGTAACATGCAAGTTCAGAATCTTTCGCAGTTTGAAACGATTACGTAACTATTGCAGTGCATATTTATTTACGCTCTTGTTGTATGTACTTTTTTGTTTTGTTTGAGACAAGCCCGCCACACTAGTCCCAAACCAATGCAACTCCTGAAAGCAAACAGATCAATCAACGGCAACCACCAAAAACATCGCCGAGAAAAACAATCCCACAGAGAAACAACTTAACTGTCAGTCTGTCGAATACAACGAAATTAATCAGAAAATAACAGCGAAGGAGTAGGAACAATAATTTCATTGTAGGTACTTTCACAATGCTTTTTAATCATTTAGAGATCGTTACAGATCTTTTCTTAATTTTGTTTCTTTCAAACGTTGATAAATACTGAACCCAGTATCACTCAACTGATCTAATTTCCAATAGTGTCATTCATAACAGGTATAATTATAAACATTATTTAATTATTTCTGAATGGGGCTACACTAGACATTGTTAAGTGCAAGCGCATGACGAGGAAGTTGACGTTAAAGTCAAGAGTTCGTCTTACATTAAATCTATCAACAAGAATACTAGATGTTCTGCATTGTTAGCTGTTTCAGACAGAACGTCACGATCTGTCGATCATCCACGTTTTAGTTATGAAATTATTGTTAACTATATTAATCATTATTTCGTGTATTTTTGTACAGCTTGGCTTAAAAGAGAACAATGAAGCGACTTTATCTACGGCAAGTTATCGCATCAAATTGTTGTTTAGAATGTTGAGTGGTTTTAAAGTATATGCGAAGCTGCAGGTTGTGTATAATATATTTAGACAAATTATTGCACACAAACAAATTATTACAAGCAGTAATCTAATAATAAGTTAGTAAGTTTAAGTTAATAATTGATACTCCAAGCAATTGCCGTACAGCCAGCAAAAGTAACACAAATTGACGCACTTGTCTAGCTCAAATTACCAGCTTTAGCTTTCAAGGAAAGGGCATAAACTAGCGCTCGAGTCCTTCCATTAACATAACTACCAACTTAATAGCAAAACATAAAATAAACACAATATAAAAGCCATTACTTGCAATAAGTTTGAACCTCATAACCTTTGGGATTCGCACCCAGCCAAACCCTGTCTCCGAACTGACTGTAATACCTATGATTTTGACTAAACAACTATAATAAGTTGTCGTGGGTTACGGTTATTATTGTTTCCAGTTAGACTCTCCTAGGGCTAATATGTTTTACCATTTCGAAATGGAACGTGAATGTTAGGACCTAAGTACTCCATAAGTTTGGTCGCAATGGTCTACCATTCATTCAGATCTATCTGTCAGCGACGAGAAATCTCTGAATATATCGGTTGTAGGATTTTAGTTGTGGAGAGATTTCGTTGCTTGGATGATACAGAATGAGTTTTATTCCCTACAAATTTAACCTCACAAAGCAAAAACTAGGGCAATCCTATATGTGATAATATAAAGACGAAAAGGCCACAATCACAACGAAATTGCGTTGAAGTTTGATAATTGAAGTAGGTAGATTGAAAAAACTACGACGAAAAGTGCTGGATCAATTTGACAAAAACTGCAGAAGAGAATAAGTTAATCGAAAACCTACTACTCAAACGAACTGAGATAAATAGACACAATTACCAAAGTGTCCATCAACCTTGTAACGTCGACACGTCACAAATAACATCTGTTATTCTACGTTGTTTCTTGTAAGGTGAGCATTTAACATCAGTACAAAAATGGTAATCGGCAATATAATATGTTGTTGATATTTAAAATTTAATTGTATCTTTAATTTCCTGAGTTTATTTGTGAGAATGGTAACTGTCATTTGTTGATACGTTTCCATCGCAAGTAATTAACTGTAATAGTCTCCTTCTTGGAGTCCTTTCTGTTCTTTATTTTTGTAATTTTTTGTGGTTTACAAGTACCTACTGCTTGACTTTAGTATTTTGTATTAAGTGATGTTAAATAATTACTATGTTTCGAATAAAATATTATCGACTCTAAAACTTTTTGACTGTGATTTATTTTGTCTGCACTGACGAAAACTCATAATCTTTAAAATAAATACATTCCACCAGAGCACACCAGTCTTTTTACTAGAAGTTTCTCCCATACTATAATAGAACACCAGTTTATAAGGTTCAAATTCAAACGTCAAGTCCAATAACTAATTAAAAATGAATGGTCGATAACAAAGTTTAGCGCTGTTGTACAACACAAAACTTTGCAAACAGCAATCACAATATATTGACATAAAACATGACAGCAGATTTACTGATATTTATCAAAGACATGCTTCCAGACAAGTTGAAGCATTCCAAATACATAGTAATGCGGAATAAGCAAATGTGATATGATGAAGATTAGATAATATTACATGACCAGGAACACTGTTTGCTACAGAAAGGAATGATCTAGTATCCTCCTACACTTTCGGATTACGTCTTTGCAATATGCTACACAGACGCTGGCTTTAATATTCATAGGGAAACCAGAACCGGAAAACATAAAATACATAGGTTAGGGCATGATCTACGCTCTGACCTCGTTCCTGAATTGAGCATTTGAAGTTGGGAACTTTCCAAGGCTACTGCCATATTCAATGAATTTTGAAGCAACCCCCATAAGTACCTGTAGGCACTGCTAAAGTAAAGTTTCACGGGATCTGAAGTTCAAAAATGTTCACAAACCGGCAATTTTTACACATTTTGTCTTCCTATCTGAACCGACGGGTAGGTAGACAAAATAACCGTGAATAATAGGAAGTCCTGATACTAATTAACTACTAGGTAATAATTATACTGAAAATCAGCATTCGTGGTGTCCTAATTTCTTTTCATCAGAAATCTTAATCCACTCAAAGGTACCCTATACGAGACTTCAATGCGAAATCACAAACCAATGCAGTACACAGACAGCAATTAAGCAAAGAATTGCAAGAACTCAGCAATGGTTTGCAAGACCATTATAACATTTTACTTTGCAATTAGAAATGACCTATAATTGCGTGGCTCTATAAGCATTTCTTGTTTCTAAACCAACCGAATTAGCTGCGGCAACAATGATTACCCACAAAATGTGAGGTAAAGTCTTTTAATTGGTGCCTTGCTGTTGGTTATTACATCTTAAATGCTTCAATCGTAACATTTTGTAAGGGTCTTGTGTTGTAGCTGATAGGCGGAGCGAATCGCCAGTCAACTAATCGATTGATAAGGTTTATTTAAAAGGGAGTAAGTTTTAGTGCAATGTAAGTCAAGGTTGAATTGGTTTGTTGAATGAACCATGAACTCGGGTCCTGATTTATATTTACCTATGACCCTGGTCATAAACTGCGAATGACCCAAGATAAGAGGTGCCAAATCCACATCAGACAGAGAGCAGATGTCAGAAGAGAGATCTATGCCAAGAGGCATACTGAATTATGAGACGTTCTATAAAATATAAACAAATTGACTTTTTGAATGTTAACGATAACATAATGAGTATTTCATTGATTGATTGATGATCCATCAATATTAGTAACACCAGGCGTCCAGATAACGCTTCACGCTGTCTACAGTACCACGCCTACCACCAAACTACGCTCCAGCCTCAAACCTCTGTTTCGGAATTCACAATTTATTAGCAGACTTCTTAGAGTTACTAGCAGAGCGATTCGGCTTATTTTATATTATTACGTCTCATTAAAGTCAAGCGGTCAAGTGCTTAATTGTCCTACATTTTCAAGATAATAAGCGGCTATTCCATATCTTTACGCTTGAGTAGTGTGTGAAACTCAACATGGAGCGAGGTGGCTAGCGAGAGTCGCCGCCTCGTTAGTGGTGGTGTGATTCCCTGGTCTGGTTATTGGGTTTTACCAGTAGGAATATCGTACCAGCAGCCAAGGAATCTGAATTTGTGCTCGTTGGTGGCAATAAGCTCACATAACTAGCAAAATATGGGTGAAATATTAGCTACACCATGGTCAGTTGTGTGACTAGGGTTCAACATTACGGAAACCGTATAAAATAAGGCAAGACCATAAGGTAAGCAGACTTTTAAGAAACCATGAGATCATGAAGAGTAGTGTGTTTGAAGGGCAAGTCAAACATTTAGGCGTGTATGAAAGTACCACCACTAACCATTGCTTAAACCTTCAGGGCAGCAGGCATGTTGCTATGCGTCCAATGTGTCTATATCATAATTAATGGCCACTGATCAGTATTATTATATCAAGAATGCTCCTTGCTTGTCCGAAATGTGATTTTGTTCAATTATCACCGTATAAAGTGTTAATTAAAAAAATCTTTGGATATTCTAGATAATTTTATCATTATTAGTTCTATTATGTATGAAGTAAAAAATCCGGTTCTCCTTTTCCTTGTCGATTGCCCCTGTCATATCGTAGGTCAGGGTAATTTCTATGACCTAAATAGAATATCCTACATTGTTACCCACCTAACTACCGTCTAGCAGAGTAAACTATAATTGTAAAGTAATTATTTCCTGAACAACAGATGTAAGTACACTATGTAAAGTTTTCTTTTCTCAATGTTATTCCTTTATTTTTTTCTTGAATTGAACATTCTCCTCGTCAATGATAATTTACAATACGAGTTTTAATAATATAACTTAAGAATACCACAAACGTGTAAGATGTCTATGGATGTTGTCTATGTTTATTTCATTATTTATTTAATTTTAAAGAAAGCTTACAGACTAATAATATAATTATAAATATCATGTATAAGTAGCGACATTTGCTAAATAAAGCAACAATCGTAAGAACAGATTATGAATTTCAAAAACAGGAATTGGTTTGATATCTTTGTAATGGGTAATTACTAACCAGAGAATGTTTTGCATAAATAAACCAATGGAACTACTGTTTCTTGCATACTAAGCAAGCATCGTTATCGTCTCGTCTTTTTATAATTAAGGTACCTGGGTCGAATATGGCCAGCCGATAAATATGGCCACATACTATTATTTCTAAAACGCAACACTTTATAAAACTGAACGCGACGGTATACGATCGCGGCCGAGCCACGTATCCGAGTAGCGCCCCCGCCACCCCTCTCGCACAGACGCCAGTCGCTCAGATTTCGTGGAAGTGGGAAGCCGCGCTGCCGTTATAAAAACATCCAAATAAGTTCGGTCCTATATTTCTGTTAGTTTTCGATTTTATTGTTTTTTATGTACGTTGCCATGCTGTGCGGCAATTGTATTTTGATATTTTTTTGTGTAGTTCTCAAAATAATAATGTGTTTATGATTCGTCTGAATATAGAAAAAAAAAATGACGTGACTGAAAATATGGCCAATTACATTATCACTATGATGATGATTTTTATAATTCCTTCTCATTTAATTTTAAAACCATTCCATTCCATTCGTGCCATTCCTAAATATATATTTTTTTTATAAAAAAACTGACGTCTTCTTTTACTTAATTTGCCTTTTTAAATAATTTTAAAGTGGTACAGTAAATATGGCCGCACCCGTGGGCACCCTACCCTACCCTACCCTGTCGTAAATATGGCCAACTTTTAAATTTACGAAAAAGTAAAGAATATCTGTTAGTATTCAATATTTTTATTGTTTTTTTGCTACAATATGAAAGATTCTTAAGTACGCTTTATAAATAAATACCGTGGCTTACCCTCCAATCTTAAAAACTATAAAAAAAAGACACGAAACCTTAAGGTGGCCATATTCGACCCAGGTACTTTATTTAAAAAAATAATTAAATTGCAGGATCTATTCCAACAAATGTTGTTCACATTTGTATATCACATTCTTCTTATCGTTATGTCATCTACCTAAAATAAGCTTTAACAGGCCTTTCCCAATACTATGATTTCTCAGGTGTGTACAAAAATGATTTTACAGGAAAATCATTCAAAACAGGCCAAGGTAAACCAACTACATACATGCATGACAGTATTTTCTGTCACCATCGAAAATGTAGAACAGCTTTGTATCTGAAACCGTACTCCCGCCTTTAAGAAACCTCGCATGACCACTATCTTCCACATAACCAGTCATATGCCCGATTGTGCGATCACTCTTCTGCGGCCAAAAGAGTGCGCGAGGTGCCTTATTCAAAAGTCGAGCAATTCTAAAATGCAAACGTTACGTTACCGCTTCTTCGACAGTCAGCGTCATAAACTCATAATATGAACACATTCACTACTAACAAACTCGCTACAACAACGTCATTTAACGTGACGCACTTCTGACGTCAACCGCGTCACATCGAACAGTCGAAATGTTAGATTCACTTTCGCTAATTCACTTTCGTTGAAAGTGTAAGTGATTGCGACCTACCCAAAATTCGCTATGACGCGGATGACGTCGGCTTAAGACGTCAGTACTTTCACGACGCGTCACTGAACGAAAGTAACAGTGAATTGGAACATCATAACCCACTGTCCTACTTTGGACGCCAAAACTGTTACTTTCATTGTTATTTTATTTGGCAGTCTCCATCGTTCAATTCACTGACTTGGAATCCCCGAGGTTTATCTTTGGCTTAAGTTTTCAAACCAGAACCATAAATTGTTGGTAGCACTGATCAGTAATTGTCATAATAAAACCTGAATATTATGGCGAATATCATTCCACTTAACTACATAGCTACATGTTTATATAAACAGGTTCCATCCTCACTGACTCATCATTATGCAACGCACACCCTTGACCCAGAAACATGACATTCATTTATTTATAACTTTATTGTTTTAATAATTATAAATATACTTTACGAAATGGAATACGGAACCTCTATTATTATTCTATGTTATATTTTTAGGCTTGAAGGTCACGATTTTACACGTGGATTTGATTATTAATATTAAACTATTTTCCCATGTAACCTTCAATAGTTCCATTCAACTTGAATAAATTTAGAGGTTTTTTTAAATATTTAGTTACTTTTGTTAGTAATAATATAAACATTTTATTTTAAACACTATTTACTTCAAGTTTTACGGAGATCACAATTATGATTAGAAAATTGTGATCTCCGTAAAAACTTAAATTTTAAGCTTACAGTTTTCAATAAAACGCCTAAACTCGAAAGGGATACAAAGCCTGTGACATTCAATTTATTTTTATTTTTTATTTCTAAACGCCTTGTTGCCGGTTCCTCTGCCCCAAGGACTGGCTTTTTCTTTGGCCAGAGGCTTGTTTCCATACAACGCGGCAACGCTGCCAGTCTCTTGGGCACTTTACCTGCTGACAGCGTTGAGGAGGAGTTTTTCGATGCCTTTTTATAGTTAGTTTGTTTTTAGGTTAGTTTAGTTTAAATATTTAATAGAGTATTACTTTAATGATTAATATACAATAAATATCTAAAAAAAAATTAGAACCTCTGTGATTTGTAGGTCATTAAATAGGAAAGAAAAAATGTATTCGTATTTCGTAGGTCACCTCGATTTGGGTTGTAAGTTGTACTTAAATGTTTTAGAGTGCGTTCTGATAAACAAAGATAAAATAACGTACTTATGTAGGTATATAAGTGAATGTTACTTCAAATCCACAACATTGCTAAGATTTATAGGTTTCGATCTGCGAGAATTACACACTTTTAAATAGGTTAGGTATATTTGTAACTTCAGACGGATAATAAATACGTGAATAAATCTTACTAGTTAGTAATAAGTTACGGTTAATTTGATGTATTGAAAAGTTAACGATATTTTGGTGGAGCAAATTATATTTTAGATAGCTGCACTATACCGGTCAGTGATTTAAAACTGGTGGGTTGAATGGCACATTAGAGTACTACAAACTATAAACACCGATTTACCATCGTACAATCAACTATAAGGTCCCATTAAAATAGGTGGACAAATTTTTACACAGCGTTCAGTACGTCTAAACAAAGATATCTAAACAAAAAAAACACTAAATAAAGTGATTTTATATGGACTTAAAATAATAAATTGCCGGCACTCTAGAACAAACTCGTCCTTATTGAGTAGGTACTTACCTAAATGCGTTTTTCTTATATATTTTTTTTACCATTGTCCTTATTTTGGTGGTCTGAATGAATACTAAAATTTTGTCCACCTATTTTAATGGGACCTTATATATTTGTTTGACCTACTGATACCTACTTGTTTAGGGTCTGGGCGGTTTTTTTTTTTAAACGTTGCCCCACACTAGGAATTTCTCCTGTATCGTGGGTGCGTTCACAAACATTTAAACTCACATACACAAATACCCAGACCCGGAACAACTATCTGTAGGTCATACAAATATTTGTTCCGTGCGGGGATCGAACCCGCGACACGCAGCGCAGCAGTCCATTGCTTGAGCCACTGCGCCAACCGTGCCGTCAACGTTTACTTTATGTATGTGAGTTTAAATGTTTGTAAACGCATGCGCGATACAGGAGAAATTCCAAGTGTGGGGCAATGTCAAATTGTGACCACTGATGTGTAAATTACTGTGAACAAAGAGATTTGCAATCAAGTAGAATTGGATTAGCATTTAGCATTCTACAAATTCATCAAGAATAACTTGTCATCAAACATCTAAGTACAACACAACGAAAACAATACTATTATCTACATAAACAATTTTCAATCAACACCAAAACAATTAAATGACTAAACACCGCCAATAAATCACATCTACCGCTAACTTACGTTAGTGCTAATCTCAGTTTAATCTCCCGATCATCACGCGACAAGTTTAGAGGTACAGTCAAAGCCCAGCATAACCTGAGCTCCAAAGAAAGAAGAAGAGTGCAAGTTAGTGGTGTGAGAAGAGGGGTCAGGTGATACTGGGTACAGACTGTACAATAGAAAATAGCCCAAGGTTCGCTTGTGGCGACTCTTGCATAACGACGTCATACAAGGCGTACTGATGGGCAATAATGCTCTAGGTCGAGGGTCACCAGGTTTTGAGAGAACAATGGACATGGTATGAAATCGAATTTGCAATGGTTGGTAGAGAGATTGTGTTTGAGAGGCGGTAAATGAGTTAGTCATTAAGGAATGGGAAGTTTTATTTATTTGGATTTTTTTCAGTTATTTCTTTCTGAAATACGTTTTCTAGGGTGAGTCTCGCGGCGTCTTTGTGTCACGTAATGAAAAATAGTACGACATATATTTAGCGAGTAATGTTTCATCAACGTGGATTGAAATGGAGTAACTACTTAATTTAAAAAGTTTGATCGATAAAATACATCATCATTTATTTTACTATAAGAAATCTACCATACCCATAAGACTTTCGGATAAGCCTTTGCAAATAAATCTTAAAATTTTCGCAAATATTGGTCAACATAACACCCTTATTTAGCATCCGTGTATAAATAAGCCAGGCCCACTGTCCCACATATCGGTAAATGTTGGTCACCGACTGATGTACACGATGCGACGCGCTCGCGCCTAACCGGTCCGGTTTGCGGCCGTTCACACGGCACTGTCCTGCATGGTATTTTGCAGACAACAGTTGGGATCAAACGTCAAATCCAACGCCAGCACATAAAACTACCCGAAACAGTAAATT
The DNA here is from genome assembly GCA_949316265.1 of Diarsia mendica. Classification (NCBI taxonomy): domain Eukaryota; kingdom Metazoa; phylum Arthropoda; class Insecta; order Lepidoptera; family Noctuidae; genus Diarsia; species Diarsia mendica. Next base: position 9,068,457 of record OX438891.1, read on the forward strand.
AAAAATAATTGACAATCGTAGTAGCTTGATGTGCTTCATTAGTCTCAAGAACACATTACTCGATTAATCGAAATAAAAGGAAAAAAAAAGTTCACGTAGTCCGATTGATCGAAGTATCATAGTCTCAAAAGCACATGGTTCGATTAATCAAACCAACTGGAAAAAAAGTTCACGTAGTCCGATTGATCGAACCATGCGGTCGAACCACGTGACCAGGGCCCCAAGTCTGCTATTCAATAGTGTCAGAATGGTCTATCATTGATCTCATAATTGTTGATTTTGATTACACCAAACTTGTCAAAATCAACAATTATTGAATAGCAGACTCGGGGCCCTGGACCGATGTGCTGGTGTGTATATGCGGTTTTGCCATGGAATCCCAAAGTTAAACTGCAATAGTATATTTCATTATAAGTGCGGAAAGCCTGTCATTGCAACGAGTTCCGACAAATGTCTAGCCGAGCCGAGGCACAGCCGACGGCGAGGGTTGACAGTCGGAACAAGTTGCAATGACGGTTCCGCACGTGTACTGAACAACTATTTTTAATACAGTTGCGAAAAAATGAAGCAATTTAATAAAATAATAAAACCGTAACTCGCAAACAACATTTTTGGAAAATGGCGCCAACCGTAAAAGAATATAAGCAGAGATTTTTTTTGTTTTCTTCACCCATTCTGGGTAGGCAAAGGTAACTATGCCCATACAGCCAAGTCTTCAGTAGATTTTTTTTATTGATATGAAATGAAATTTAATGAGATGAAAATAATGGAATGAAACCTTTAACTCATTGAATCAAATAATTAATCTTGATATTGAAACAATTTAGTAGCTTCTTTAGAAATATTTGCATGAATCATAAAAACTTCTATGATTTTTTTTAGTAAAAACTTCGTGGTTGGTTTTTTTTTAATGGACATTATTTTGACAGTTGGGAAAGAGAACGCACGAGTTCGGGAAAGGTAAAGAAAAAGCACGCGTACGTAATAGTCCACATCCCGAACGCTATACGTCCCTGCAATACGCCACTTTTTGAGCAACTGTATTAAAATAGTAGATTATTGCATCGAGCACAAAGTAATTTATTATTGCACCGAGTGCCTGATTTAGAGCCTGAGCGTTAGCGAGGGCTCTAATCTAACAGGCACGAGGGCAATATAAATTACTTAAGGCGAGGTGCATAATCTACTTTTCTTTCAACTATTACATAAAGGAATAGTAGATAAAAGAAACTCATATCAAACAGTTAAAAGATTTTCTATACTTAACACTGTCGTCTTCATTTAGAATGTTTTCCGGAGTTAATGTGTCGCTAAATGATTCCATTTTAATTCGAAGCCGAAGCACTCAAAATCAGATAGTATCACACTTTATCGTTTCCAAAAATATTGTCAAGCAAAATTAACAAAGTTCCCCAAAAGTTCCCGCCAAATTACTTTTTTAAATTTCTTTCATTTTATAGTAACTAGTTAGCAACAATCATTTTTTAAATTTGGAACAAGTAGTAGGATAGAAACGAATAATACTTATGTAAAAAAAAAGTATTGATATCGGCTGGCTGAATAGAGCTAATCCATTGAGATTGGCATCGGTGCGATTAAAAAAAATAAACTGTGCAATAATGAAATTTCATACATTTTTATTGCTCTAGAGCACTAAAGACTCGCTTTGTGCTGAGTTTTTAGTGTGATTATGATGAAATTAAAGCATAGTTGGAAGAAAAATAAATTATCATATTATCTGTATGACCTGCTTTGTGAACAGCGCTTAAGATGACAGTTTCATTTATAACTTAGTGCCAACTTTTACGATGTTTTTGCAATTTAACTTAACTTTGTGTGGTTTATGACTGGACTCGGACAATTTATTCATCAATAAATTATTATTATACTTATTAGTTACCGTACTGTTAAAATCTGCTACTTATAAAGGCCAATTATTGTCATAATAAAACAAACATCCCTATAGGTATTATTTGGTAGTAGTTATACGAATATAAAAAGCTTAGTTTAAATTTCGATTAAGATTAAAAACCAGTGGGGTAATGGCAGTAATAGGGACAACGGAAATACACCCAAAATTCAATAGATCACTTTGTTTGAAATATTTATTAAGTGTGTCGACACAAATATGTACCAGGACAACAGAACTCCACAGGGTGCTTAGTACTAAACTACTAACGAAAGCCAAATTGAATGTAAAGATATTCCTTTCCACTTGCTATGTCTGTCATGACCTATTCTGACGGCGTGGATATATTGGCAAGCATTTACAACGATAATTGACTTTATCGAAATCAATTATCTTGATAAACTAAAATACACTTGGAGTGGACATGGGCGGTAGAGTAATGCTGTGTACTGAAATGTAGGTGTGACGGTCTTTGGATCTAGGCTCTGGTATCTTTTGACGTGGACTTATTTGTTGTATTGTTAAAAGAATAGAGGGATAAATAACGTACATTTTCATGATTTATTCATAAATAAACTGAAGAAAATTGCATTTCCAACAGATAATGACTTAGTACTACTCCCATATTCCAATGGCTATAAAAATAACCATCATTACCTCTATGAGAACAAAATGAAGAGATCAACAGAAAGAAGCGCACACCTATAATTACATTACGAACACTTAACAAATAAATATCCTCCCCGCACGAAAGACACTGCTTCAGGGTACATTTACATGTTTCCAAAGAGTTAATGATGCAAGCTGTGAAGTAAGAGTGATGGCACGAAGCCTGATCAACAATACGGAGATGGGCCAACACTTTTGTTAAAGCTAATGTGTTGTGAATCTTGCGATGTAGGTAATATTGGAGCGGTACTTAACTGATGATATATTATTCGTGAAATGTAGAACGGTTTTGCTTCCGTAAGCCTTAATAACTATAAAATTATGTTACATCAAGATTACTCAGTGCTAGTGTTGATAATGTCAAAAGCCTCCCCCTCTTAAGTGCTTGTAGCATTAAACAGATTATGTCCAAACTACTGGTTAAATTGACTGCCTCTTTGATATAGTTAATGGTTACAAGAGCGACTACCATGCACGAGGTCCGGGTCCAATTCCCAAATCGAACAAAGTGGTATTGGGTTTATCCACAGAGTCTGAATCTGTGCCTGGTTGACAAAATGAATTAGTTTATTTGCATCTTCAAATAAAAAGACGATTTACAATAAAAAAGGCTTCAAAGTATTTAAGTTGTATGTTAGAGTTGCAGCCATTATCTAATCTAAGATAACTTAATTGATGGTTGATTGCAATAGGCTCGCCCCGTACTTTAAGGGACTTAAACACAACTTACTTGGACTGGCCTGTTGGTCTAGTGGTTAGTGACCCTAACTGCTATGCCGGAGGTCGTGGGTTCGATTCCCACCCAGGACAAATGTTTGTGTGATGAGCACGATCATTTGTTCTGTGTCTGGGTGTAATTTATCTATAATATGTATGTATTTAGAAATATATAAGTATGTTTATCAGTTGTCTAGTACCCATAACACAAGCTCTGCTTAGCTTGGGACTAGATGGCGTTGTGTGATAGTTGTGGAATATTATTATTATTATTATTATAACTGGAGAAATGTGAGTTTACTATTATGCACACTTCTGCTTAACCCTTCGGGGGTTATAGGCGTGACATTATGTTGTATGTAAACACTAGGTACTGATCAAATGTAGGTGTACCACTATTTCCGATCCCTGCAGGGGAATACGTCTTGGCATACATTTACGCGTAATGACATCAAGATTCAATGATTCCGAGAATAAAATAAATGATAGGTGGCAAGTAAAATTATTATCAAGCAACATGACATTAAAACGAGTAATCGTGTTTATGATACATGAAATTTGCGGATATCAACAAGCAGATTAACATTTAAGACGACTTTTGCAGTAAGATCATTATTAATTTCCGTATTAAGATCAGATCAAGTTGGATTTCAATATCTTTACCCGAGGAAGTGATACGAGATCACTTATCAAGGAAAATATTATGAATCAAGGAAAACTACAAGCATCAGTCTCTCCATTTAACCAAGAATGTATTACCTGCTACCCCACAACATCAAGCTGAAAGGAATGGTTATGGTTTTAGCAGTTTTTGTGTGAATGTATGTTTGTAACATAATTTTCCACCGTAGTGTTTCAGCTGTACATACAAATTACTTGGCATATTATTATTTAGAATTAACGCGTGACTCCGTTATACCTAAACCTTACAAACAAGGCAACAGGACAGTCCAGTTAAGCAGAAGCCACCACCTTAGGTTTACCTGTGAGATGCCATTTAGAAAAGAAAATATACCTACCATACTCAAAAAAAGATGTTTATTTATTAGACTTTTAGTTGCAGTTTTTGTTGCAGTTAGGTTTTAGTTTTCGGTTTCAGAATAGAATAGAAACTTTTATAGACATGTCCAATTACTAAAAACAATTGCTAACCGAAAAGTGATATTGAAATATTTTGATAATAATCTCCTGAATTATTGAAAGCGTGAGAACTGTCAGCCTGTGGCGCTTACAGTTATGTAAAGGTAAAATGTGACTAAGCGGATGCGTTTTTGCATTCCATTGAGGTGCATGCATAGACGTGAATGTAAGTGATTGTTTTAGAGTGGCTATTACAGCTAGATTGAGCTATGATTTTGACAAGGTGACTGTCAGTTAGCAGCTGGATACGATTGAGTGAGGAAAGTCTAAATAGTATGCGATTGAGGAGCGTTATAATTAAGTGTATTGCTTGAGACTGATGATGACGATGAAAAAACTTCAAGGAAAAAAAAACAAAGGCTATTGATATTGTATGTGAGGTTTCATCTTTTTTGTGCATTATTGTAACATTACACACTTGTAAGTTTTGATGTTGATTTGAGATTTGAGTTGAGGGAGAGAAATACCAAAAAAAAAGATAGATGGATTGTGAGAATATTTATTTATTTATTTATTATAAACACACACTATCTTTACAGGCAGACCCAATACAATAGTGGTTTGCAAACACTCACAACTCACAAGATACTTGGAAAATAACTTACGACTAATACTATAACTAAAACACTAAACTTTAAAAATAACTTGTAAAACACAAACAAACAACACAAAAACAAATAGGTAAAGTAAAAATTAAATATAAGAAACAAAATTCAACAAATCTCTTGCGAATTCACTCAAGTTGCACGAAAGTATGTCTGTCCTCTCATGCACTTCATTTAGTACCCGTATTGTACTGGTGAGGGGTGTTTTTGACAGCAGGTTGGTTTTGGCAACAGGCACGGCTAGCAGTGGCGGTCGCCGCCGCCTCCACACGTACCGGTCCGGCACGCACAGCTTCAGGTGTCGCAGCACTCCCGGGTTATGTGCAACTCCACGCAGGAGCTTAAGCACATACGCCGCCAGTGTATATTCTCTGCGCACTCTGAGTTCATTGTACCCCACCATACCCAGCACAAACAGTGTAGGATACATTAGCGGGTAAAATGGGTAAACTCCATAAAGTTTGAAATACAAGTGTCTTGTAAATTTATTCTGTACTCGCTCCAGCATGACATTGTATTTCGCTTCATGAGGAGCCCAAATCACCGCACTGTGTTCCAAGTGACTTCTCACCAACGCGTCATAGAGCACCTTAAGCGTGGTAAGGTTCGTAAATCCCTTCGACTGTCTCAGGACGAAACCAAGGTTTATGTACGCCTTCTTGCAAATCTTAACTATGTGATCCCGGAAAGTAAGATCCGGGGTAAGCAGTACTCCTAGGTCTCGTACCTGAGATACTCGCTGCATCGGCGCCTCCTCTACTTTATAATCGTAGACTAAGCTACTCTTCGCGCGCGTAAATGTCATTACTGAGCATTTCGCTGTGTTGAAAAACAGTTTATTTTTATGACTCCATTCTACCACTCTATCTATGTCTCCCTGCAGTTTCTCACAGTCCGACCCACTCCTGACCTCGAGCAGCAATTTGAGGTCATCTGCAAACAATAAACATAAACTATGTTTGACTACGTCTGGTAAGTCATTTATCATTAAGATAAATTCGAGAGGACCCAAATTACTGCCCTGGCTCACGCCTGACCTGGTGTAGTATGGCTCGGATTCGAACCCGTTGTAGTCGACGATCCTCCAAGTAGCTGGCGAAGAACTGTAAGAGTGTTTGAGTACAGCCAATTTTTGCCAACTTCATTAGCAGTACATCATTGTCGACGGCATCAAACGCCTTTTTAAAATCAAAATATGCCACGTCTACCTGTACACCAGCATCGACGGCCGGCACCACCCTCGCCATAAAGTTAAGGAGATTAGTCGCAGTGCTGCGCGCCGGCCGGAAGATAATATGGAGTAAAACGAGATGATAACGCCGTCCCCAAATAACATGGACAAGGGCAGGAAGATAATAATAATAATAATATTCCACAACTATCACACAACACATGATAACTTACATGTAAGTTTTACTGGGTAGACGATATTGTTGCTATTGGGGGAATATCCTGGATGAGACTAGCCCAAGAGCGTGAACCTTGGCTCAAGCAAAACGAGGCCTATACCCAGCAGTGGGTGAAGTTAGGCTGTTGATGACGATGATGAGGTTTTACTGATTAGATTTAAAATACACAGTACTGATTTTAAATTAAATTTAAATTAATGTTTTTGACGCCCTGTAATTCTTCCCTTTTTGATACTTGTATATTTTATTATAATTTCAGTTCAGTATTGATCACTGATCAGTACACACATTATTGCACAACAAAATAAAAGTAATCCATCTTTAACTCGGGCCAAGGACCTTAACTTTTTCAAGCATTTCGCAATGAACTTATAACTTAGAGTGTACAGTTTAATTGCTGTAATTGCTATCTTGGAGCGGCTTCCAATGAATCAATCTCGGTCGGAGTTGTTTTTGTAATGTCAACAAACGATTAGTAAACTACATGATTACGTAGGAACTTATGGAAATTATAGTGTGCGTGTGAATGGCAATTATCTGGTAAAAATAACTGGTTTTTTTGCGTTTTTTCGTGGTCTATATGGTTATCTGTAAACGGTTGCTGAATCAATAATAATTACTTACTTTACACTTAAGATAATTGTATGCTAGTGATGGTGTCAGACTCGTAACAGAGATTTGGGTCGACTCGGTATAGGTTGCCATCAATGTGCTAGGAAGAAAAATACAGTATTTTTATCAATTTATGATAGGTATTTCATAATTCATTTATTTCAGATAATAATCCTTAGAACACAATTAACATACAAATTCGGATCAGATTTCACAAAACAAAACTAAACTAAAATAAATGAAATTACCATCAAATTAAATTAAAACCGAAACAAAATCAAAATAAAGTCAAAACATACATAAAAATTAAATCAAAATAAAATTATACATTCAAAATTAAATAACATTTTGTCAGTGAGGGCCCAAAACAATGCGCATCCACTTGTCTTGAATAGGACAATCCGTGCGAGAAACAATCATCTGTAGGATGCCGTTGCTACTGCCTCATACACGCTGTGACAACGAAGCTATCTTTTTGCGCACAATTGCATGGAAGCCGTCCGTGCGTGCCTCCGCAAAATGTATTTGACATAAGTTTGTAAAAAACACTTTTTTTTTTTTTAAATGTGCAACAAAATCTTGTGTACCTAGTACAACTGTACAACGCCTCGAGGGCCGGGCAATGAATGACTGAAGTATTGCATCGTAATAAGCGGGTAACACGGTCTCGTACTTAAATCATAATGCTTGCAAACCATCTTAAGTTTAAGCAAGTTGTACTTGATTACTTGCTCTTTTAAAATAGCTAAATTATGGTGTGTTAATGCTGTGATGATCATGGGGTTACACGCACTTTTTTGTAGTTTCTGCAGGTTGGTGAAACATTATGATAAAGTTGAGTACATAGTAAGTATTATGAGATAGTTTTAGGGATTCTGGCCTATCACAGATGTGCATGTAGCAAAATATAGGTAAAGCTAAATCGGCTAAAAGCAACATGCTCACGTGATAAATGACGATAAACTGACGTCATCTTTCAAACAATGACGTCCTTCGTCATATATGACGTAATAAGATGACGTGATTCGGAGCTTTATGTCGTCGTTTGCTTTTTAAGACGTCATCAAGTAACGTGATTCGGAGCCCACCCACTTGATATCTAGTAGCGCCACTGCTCGATAGATGGCGCTGTACGCTGACGTCACGTTTCTGAATCGCGGTGTTAAGATTCTCCGTGAGCGAATGACTACCCCTGCTTTACTTAGATGTGTTATCGCTTCTCGGCCTTTTGGCTAAGATCAAAGTGTAGTATCTGTTCTTTTTAGCTTAATATCTGAAAGCTCCCTCACTGGATCATTCTCCTGCCCTCATCCCAATTTATTTGGGGTCGGCGCAACATGTCTTCTTCTTCCATACTTCCCTATTTCTCGTCATCTCATCAGTCACCTCCTTTCTAGGGACCAGTATTATTAATCTGATTTTTGTAAGCTGACGGGATGTTCGGGGCTCGCTCCACTCCCGTCGGGGGTCGGCCCGGCCTCGGTACCACTCTAATTAAGCCATTTATGACGTGATTATCACGACGAATGCGACGACATGGTAGACGTTATAATTGACGTCGAAATCACGTATCTGTAAACTGATCACGTCATTAATGACGCACTAATTTGTGACATCCTCACGTCAAAATTTACGTCTATAATGACGTGATGCGACGTCTTTCGATGCCTTAAAATTCACGTCATTATTCACGTGAGCATGTTGCTTGGGGTGCATTTCCCTCCATATAAACATGATGTTGATTTTATGAGAAATGTTTTCAAATATTGTCGACATTCCGCTAATCATCAAATGAAAAGAGAAATGTATACTTTGAGATGTATCATGAATCTGAAAGCCCTAAATCAATCAAAATAGCTTAACTTGGGCATACTTGCGAATGTGAGGGATCTATCGAAGAACGTTCCGCGGTTGTCACACGTCGATATTGAAACACCTGAGATAACTACACCTATCAACGTTGAGACCGTTAAATGCGAGAAGCATGAGAAAATTCTATACGCATCAATAGGATACCAAACATCTATTTGAAATAAGTCTCAACTCACACTAGAACATACCGCTTTACGACGAACACGTATTGTGTAATTTGTTTCTTATTGTAGTTAGAGATGTATTTAAAATGTTTTATTTTTTCATGCGTAGACTGGGACACATTTATATATAACGCATAGTTACAAAGGTGGCAGCGTGAAGGCTGTTTAACTCATTAGTGCCACATCAGATACTAATTCGCCGTTAAAAGTGTTGCACAAAAAGTAGGCAGACAAACATGCGCAACATTAAAAAAAAACATCCAAGGCATTGAATAGAATAATTATGAGACAGAAAGACGCTAGACATTAGTAAGACATAATGATTTTCTCACGGGATACGCTCCACGTCATGCAACTTCCATCATAATGGGTGCATCCTACTGAACTTAACAGCAAACCATAGTAGTTACAGTACCAAAGTGGGCTCTAATAAAATCGATTACGATGAAATCATTCGTTGCGTTGCAATCAAATTCCATATTTGCATCAATCGATAGATTCCGCAGCTCGAATTTCAAATTTCTTAAGCCCAACACACCGTCTACGGTCATTCACGATTGGAGCAGAAATATTCTTCGTGACAGATCGGCTTTTGATCGTAATTTGAAATGACCAATAAGTGAATAAGTGATACATTGTAAAATGTTGCTCGGGGTGATCATTATAAATTAGCATGACGTAGTACTTACAAGACCATTATGAAACGAATCATATTATGATTTGGAAGGATGTTATGTCCTGCAAAGTGATTTCAATAGTGAATGCGGTAACATGGAGAAAGATGGGACAGAGAAGGGCAGCATAAAAAAACATGCCCAGGAATTCTGATACCAGGTTAGTCATAAAGGCGATCCAAGCATAGTTTAGAAAGGCTTGGCTGATGATTCAATGGTAAATGATAGTCACAGTATATATAATATCAGCTCTACCAATACATGCAGAATTGATCAGAACATAAAATAGCAAAAGGGTCGCTACTATAAACTACATGGAAACAACAACAGGCAAAATGGGAGTGTGCCGAAAATCTGCTTAACCGTTTGAAGATTACAGAATTGATGTTGTATAGATAAGTAAAATATAGATAACAAGTTGGATTGAGAAATATAACAACAGAGTCGTTATCAATTGCTTGTTATGTCTCAAGGAGTGTTAACTGATGAAAATTGGCTATTATTCAATTGTGTTCAATTGAATCAACGCATTGGACCGACGTGTGACTGAGTGGAGCTGATGCATCGTGGAAGTTTTATTGCATAACTTGTTTACTGTAGTGTTATTGTGTGAAGACTGACGTAGGTAATTTTTATATAGATTGACGCCGCAAATTGACGTGGCCACTGACTGGGTCCAAGTAATTTGGCAAAACGAACCGTCTCGTTACGTAAAAAGAATGTAATGGATACAAACAGACTTTTATGAGCATGTTTACTAGTTTCTTGTGTTACTATTTGTATAGATATAATAAAACATTTTTACAATAATTTAAAAAATAATCAATTTGAACGCTAAGATTCAGAGAATAAAAATCTGTCAGTCCAGTTGGGTGATAAGACGTTAAAATTAACCATAAATATATTTAGGCCACGTTGGGATTGATCCAGATCTTTGCTAATACCAATCATTTGTTTTGTTACTGCAAGTCCAAACAAACGTTAAGATAGTCTCATATGTACCAGTTAGACAAGAATGTGCTGTAAATTTCTCGCTACTGTGAATCAGGTTTTACGCAGTCAGGACGAGCACCGTAGATGTAACGTATTTGGAAGCGCCCGGTGACCTGCATTGTTGAATATTAAACACTAGGCGCCTTATTCGGTAAATAGATTCCATTCTAGATACTTGGAGCTGTTTACCAGATATCTGATTTATGTCTTACAAATTAAGGATAAAAATCTTATAATGATGTTATTCACCGTAGTCATGGGAAAACAAGATTTGTGTTTTAGTGGACATTGGAACCAGTTAGGGCTCCCACACATAAACACGATACGACGTCGCGTCGTACAACGATGCAGCGTCGTTTCACGATACGACGTCGCGTCGTGAAAATCTACGATGGGCATCGTAAAAAAACACGACATCGTAACGTAATGTGCCACGCACGATGCGCGGCACGATGCCGTCGATACAGTGGGGTGGTGTTTTAATTTATTCCGAAAAATGGACCGCTCTAGACGCATTCTGAATAGAGTATTTAAATGTTTTCTAAATTAGAACCCAAATAAATGTTAATTTGTTCATTAAAGTAACAAGACAACTGCGCAGGATTGCATCGTGAGTTTCTAACGCCACGACGACGTCGCGTCGTATCGTGCATCAACACGTTACGACGTCGTCTCGTAGATTTCCACGACGCGACGTCGTATCGTGAAACGACGCCGCATCGTTGTACGACGCGACGTCGTATCGTGTTTATGTGTTCCCACACATAAACCTTAGTCTATTTCTCGATTGTGAGCTAGGAATTCATGCTAAAATTAAACTATGTATTTAAATAACGCTATTCAAAATACACTTTTGAATGTCAAACTTTACAAGGAAATATATTAGAATTTATTCTCGTTCATCTAGTTCTCATAGGTGTTTTTTGTCTGTTAGGCAATTATTTATTTCGATAAATATTTTGTTTTTGAGTTGCCTAATCGGTTTTATGTTGTAACAGCACTTGTGCTTTTTAATGGGAGAAAATCAAAGCGGAAAACACTTCTACAAAGACGATGACTATAACGTTTGTCACCACTTAACCTCAAAGTGCGCACCATAAGTTTTTCCAGTTACTGCGTGTCTTTGGAGAAAATATTACATCCAATTATACCAGTAACATTACATACACCAGTATCATCTAATTCACTTAAGAAATAATTTAGTTTCCACAGCGGATCGCGATAAATAATATAATTTATTATTTAAGTAGTTATGCGTTTTATTAAGGGAGCAATGCAATCTGAGCTTGCGAGAATTGTTTTGTAACCCAATAAATAGGTTTCGATTTAGTGAAGTAAACATTTATTAGGTGAATAGTTAGGATAGAAACTTGCTCGCTTTTAGTGATAATTTTCTGTATTGTACGCAATTTTCAGATCATTGGCACTAATGTTTTAGTAATAGGTTCCGCTTAGTAAGAGGTTTTTCGATTTAGTTGCTGTAAGTGCACGAAATCATTTCAAATTAATATACAACTCTTTTAGGGAACTTTAGTAATTTCGGTAAACATTAGGTTTTTTGAAAAGATGATCGTCATTGAATACGTTTTTGTAAGTGGTTCCTTATAACAACTATACTACTAACACTACTACTACTGTATACTAAAAACATCTCACATTTATCTTTAGTTCTGTCCTTTAACACATACATCTTAAATCACAGAATATATTGCTGCACCCTAATATATTCTGATACATTCAACGCTTAGTATCAACAGAAGATTTGTAAAAGATAAGTCTACTTATCATTTTATAGATTCAACACACGAGGATTTATTGGTTTGTACGTTTGCACCTTACATCGTGATTAACTCCTTATAAACGATAAATTCGAATCCATAATTTTATTCTAAACTCTATTTACAATATTCAGAATTATTACTTGAATATTAACATAAAACGTTAGTGTAGACAAGAGATCGAAAGATATCACGTAAATTGAAATAACTAGAAAAGGAATTTTACAACATTCTTAAGCTCAAATAAAAACTCGAGAAAGATAACATTTATTAAGAACGCGTTTCGCCTTTTAAAAGCCTATTTTGTTTCCCTGAAATATGTAAATGGCAGTGACATTGAATGGACAGCTGACAATGAGGTAATTTGGTTTAAAATTGCATCATCAAGCTATCTTAAAGAGAATATATTATACGAGATAATCATAGGCATTTTGTCGCGAGTAATAGTAGTTTATGCGACTGTGCATAATGAAGGGCATTACAACACAAGTGTGGGTTTAAGAAACGAGCCGAAGGCGAGTTTCTTAATAGCATCACACGAGTGTTGTAATGCCTAATTATGTATAGTTGCATACACTAATTTATCTACCCGAATATCATAAGGGCTCTATGATGGGTTCAGGAACCATAGGGAAATGACCAGCATTGTTACCAGTGTAATGCAATAAAAAATAAACAGGTTATTATTTGCATTCGTCGCTGCATTTACGATATCTGGCGGAGTGTTCATGTTAATTTCCGAGTCACTATCACTCATTTTCGACAGAAATAAAGAACTTATCAGAAAATTTGTCTACTCGTAACTGGAAATAAAAAGCTAACGAACAAATGACAGCTCGAAATGGCTGCGTTTCGGATTAAGTAGATACCTACGTGCGCGCGGAACTAGTTGGCCGCGCCTTAGGCATGTTTTTGTTTTTTATTTGTATTCTTTTCAATAAATTGAACAAATTATTGTTCACGATATCTCGAGATTGGTCATCACTGTCTAATTATAGTCTCCTGTGCATTGCGAGCTGTAGGCAACCTAACCTAAGGCGCGGCCAACTAGTTCCGCGCGCACTATAGATTAGCACACTCACTTGAATTTGACACCTGTTCCAAATTTAAAACTCATAACCTACTGTTTTCAGTAGGTTATGAGCTCATTACAGTTCTGTTAATTTCTGCTGGTTGGTAATGCTGGTCATTGCCTATGGTTTTTGAACACATTAGAGAGGGTTTATGATATTTGGGTAGATAAATACTTAAACACACACCATATTTACGCACAAAGTATGCCACCCGTAAATATAACCTTTGGCGTATTTAATCCAAACACAAAACACCTCGCACTGCAAACGTGACTACTGATCCTAGGTTTGATTCCCGGGTGGGACAAAGCGTTCTAGATATACGAATTTGTATACCAGGATTTTTTTGTAGCAGACACAGAGTCTAGATTTGGGCCTTGATTTTATTAGATGGCAATAGGCTCCCCCTTATTACTTGGGTCTTAAAACTTACTATGAGGTACACCTCTGCCTAACCCTTTGGAGAATACAGGCATGATATTACAAAACACATATGAAGCACAGTTGGTATCCAATTTACGACTTCTCCAGTTTCCAATGGCCGTGATTGTGAGTCCCTACGTGTTGTGAAGTCAGAATAGCATTTCATCAGTTCAATGTGAAGTTGAATATGAAATGCAGTAAACTATACAGCGCTCACACAGCCGGCGACCAAAGAAGTCTGATTATAAATGATTATTTAGCCTCATTTGGTAAGCTTGCAACTCGATCCGTAATAATGTCACCAAAGGTTACCCACTAAGGCTAGGCAGATGGTGACCAAGCCTAAAAATATTTGTAATAAATCAGTTAAGCATGATTTTACTGAATATTTTGTGATAATTCAGTCTGACCCTAGGTTTCTTGTAAAGTAAATATAGGTACTCGTAATTAGGTGTCAAATGTCAAGTTTAGCAAAAGCAAATGTTTTGATTAATAAACTATGAAAATGTGTAACTAACACATGATTTCTATATTAACGGAGTGATTTTGAAACCGCTATGATATTGCAAGGATTTTTCAATTCAAAAACATCTTTAACTATTAAGAATCTTATCTTCAGCGTGATTAACCTAGATCTTTATCAGCTTATTAGAGTTGAAATAATATCATCAACGATGTCTTCTAACTAACTCTGTCTTCATCGTTTTGCAACTGTGACAGTTATATATTATGATACATGATTGATTCCAAGATAAAATCGGTCCAGTTATAAAGGGCACTTGAAATTATTCACAAATAATAATTAGTAGTGATTTCTGTGTAAATGTGTATGCATAAATTTGATACAACGTTACTATTAGTAATAAAGATTAGTGTATTAAGATCAATTACTATTCATTTATGGCTGATCTAGAAGTAACATGAAAACCGGATTTGTAAGTTTGTGTTTCAAGTAATTTCCTCGAGTAATGAGTTGTAAATGTTGCTGCAAAAAATTAAGTATAATTTTATGACAAATCATTATATGTATGTTGGGTAAGGTCGTGAAAAAAGTTACCAATGTTCTTATCATAACTAGTTACTAGGATAGTCACTGTTAGTCATTATTAATGTGAGTAATAAAACAGCTGTTTATGTAAATAAACACAATAGTTCAACTAATGCTTAGTGGGTCTGTGATAGCAATGTGCTATTAAGTACACCTCAGCCTAGCCTTTTGGGAATAAGAGACGCGATGTTATGTTAAAACAATAAATTCGGAATAAAGGAAAACCCTGAGGTGACACTAAAAGTTCCACGCCAAGTTCTTTGAAATTTACCCTGAATACCAAGTGCTTGGTAACCGTACTCTATATAGGCAAGTCCTACTTTTTGTCTAAATCCGCATAGAAATCCCGGATAATAGAGTATTTTCTAGGATTTCATTGTGGATTCTAATTTTCGTTATAAATGATGTGGCTTTCATTCTCTTTATAAATGTCTTAAAGAATGAAGAAAAAGGTCTAAATTCTACAAATATACTCTGGAAATCCCTACTAAATAGACATGATTGGCCGTAACTAGTCTGGTGTGTAGCGATGACGCAACTTAAGGTAGACCATGTTTCACTAATAGAAACAGATTTATTAAAACTTTGAAGAGATTTCTGAACTTCATGCTAGAATAAGCTACTGGTAACTTTCGCGGCTTAACTGTCAGTTATTATTAATTATGAAAACTCATCCCCATTGTGACTGTTGAATATTACCTGACTGTAAATCCGCCCAACTCTGATAATTTATTTGAGAAGTGACAAGAGCAACACTTTTGATAACTGCGTTTAAATAGTCAAGTTTCAACTATATTTGAAGAAGACCATTCAAAAATTGTATGGCCCATATAAATCTTAAGACGACATAAACAGTTGATCATAGCTAATGGCTATAACGACGAAGGTTTTCTCAATCCCAAGGTAAGTGTGAAATCGCACTCATCAACATTTAACCTACTTTTAGTGCAAAACATTCTAATCGTGAATTTATTCAATAATGTTTGTGTACAATCATCTCTACTAGATACCGTGTTTACATGTATAGAATTGGGTCTTCTGTTGCTAAGGATTACACACCAATCAACTGCTTCTTACCTTTGAGAGGTCAGGAGGCTTCAACACTTAGATCAGGCAATAATAAAATGATTTTGAAGAACTACAACAGAAGCAGCAGTTGCGCCAGGTGCAACAGCGAGCCTATTGACATCCACCAGGCACATCTGATGCTAATGACTGGTCATACTCATCTCAATTTTCCCATCCCATTCACTTTTGTCTCAGGAGCTCAAAAAATACATAATTTCCGAAATAATCAACAATGGCTTTGACAAAATAACATAAACTTCGTGTCTCTTGATTTCCAAGTTGCAACTATAAGGTTTATGACTTGATTAGGGGGTCTAAAATGGCACTTGAAATCATTGATATAAAAACTAAAGATACGGTCGTCCGAACATTTTGCTCGATGCGTTCCCCGTATAGAGAAACACTTGACTAACGTCAACTATAAGAACTAATCAGGCTGCTCGTAAACGTAACCTTGTATGAGCGGCGAGGCGTGGTATTATCGAGGTATAAAGAAATTAAATAAAGCTTTCATTAAAATGTTAATAAAAAAAAATTAAAAAAAAATCTTTTAAACTTCGGTTTAGTCAAGACCTATTTGGGACCAAATTCGAGGCGTCATTTTATCATGCGGTCCGCCCAGTCCTTACGCAGTAATATATAAGTCAATGCTTGAAATTCATAAAATGGTCACAGGCGCAGTTACAGTTATGAATAGTTCATTTTTCGAATTTTAATGCAATTCATGATAAGATCCTATTATGATCTGCGAAAGTGGCCATTTTAGACCGTTTTTTTTTTGGTGTTTTGGAAAATCATCAAATAACCCCTCCTGCTCTTGAGCAGAGTAAAAGGGAGTGCCAGTCTTCTACTGACTAAAAACCACCCATGTTCCTTCTTTGCCCTTTATGTTGAGACCGCGTTATCTTTTGAACTACCCGCAGCCCCGATGTTAGACCCTCATACCGATCAGGCTTGACAAACCACATATTATAAGGATGCTCTTAGAATATATCAGTGAACATAAATATTATTTAATTTAAATAAAGTATTTAACTTCCTTCCTGATCAAAACTTTACATCTACTCGTATTCGCCTATCTGCCATCGTAAATCTTAATGATCCTTGAGATTAAAGACGATTAATATACAACTACATTTACAATTCACATTGTGTGCCCGTTCTTTCTATTGACATTTACATACTAGTTATTTACCGATATGGTAAATCAGGTGTAAATTGTTAATTAGTCAGAATCTGCCACCTGGCTCTTATGGCTTATTTACAAGGAAAGAGAATTTTGGCGAGGTGCGAGAAATCCGGCGTATGTTGGTCAAACTCAGGAGTTTACACTCTAGCTAGAATATAAATAAAAACAAGCCTGCTGAAATTAATTTGGTGTCTGTCTACCTAAGTAATACTACTGAATGTTTTTTTTTTGCAGGTTTTTTTAATAAAAACTTGTAAGATATTTCTCATTACTAATCTAGTTATTGAAAAGTGAGAAATATTGTAAAGAATAATCTTCTGAAACATTAAAAGTAATTATTGGATTAATGTACATAAAAAAAAAAAATGTTAAGCTATTTCTGTTGCTGACCGTACCTATTAAGCACTGAAAGCCTTTGTCCATTTAAATTGAAGTCGGGTTCCAGTCTTACCAGATAAAGTCAGAAGTCATACTGTTTTAATACGTTATAAACTGTTAGGCCCATCGATAATCACCTATTTGACAGGACTAAAAACTGAACCTGTGTAAATGATCCATTTCATGTCTATCTAAAATGGTGTGTGGTATACTCGCTTGAAATAAACATCTAGGTGTCTTCCATATTCGTGGCGTATAATTTTATGCTAAGAATATTTTATGATGCTTTACGAGCTTCTCGTGTAAAGGGATTCTTTGGTAAGTACTTATTAGGGAAGTCTTAATTAACCCTAGTAGCATTTTTGTTGGCATTTAGTTGGGCCACATACCTCTGTATGTGGCCCAACTAAATGCCAACAAAAAATGCTACTAGGGAACTGACCTTAGCGTGCGGAGATTATTTGTTTTAGTTCAAACGGTAAATATAGAGTAACCTTTTCATGTCTAGTATTTTATTAGTGTTTCATCATCAGATTCTCCCTTTTCTAACTATGCTGCGGTCAGCTTCCAGTGTATTCAGATGCATACAACCAGTCTGTTTTGAAAAGCTGTATCGCAGACTTGGTAAAATTGGCTATCAGCCTTAGGGGCTTCTTACTTAGTTTTTATTGTTCAACTAACTGACCCGTGCAATTTCAACAATATAGCCTCCTCGATAAATGGACTATCAAACACAAAACGGATTTTTTACGGTTTGCTGAGATAAGTGTATTCAAACAAATAAATAATAAACTCTTCAGCTTCATAAGTATCGTATAGATACTGTTACTTACAATTTTTTAATTTGATATGGTGATATACAACTTACGAATTTTGGGAACTGAAAATATAGGCTGGTATAATTATACCAGCCTATATTAATATATTTTTTCTTCTTTCGGAGCGCCATCTCGTAGTGAACACAGAATACACAATACCAGCTAAGTAACTAAGAGCAATCGTGCCTTCGTGTTTATAAAAGTTCAATACCGCTGTTTGGTTGTAATAGTGCGTCGGCGCAGCTAAAGCAGTATATAGCGCTATTAGAAGTTTCGGAAAACCTCCACAGATGACGCTGTTTACAATTTTGGTAAAAAGTAATAAATTACCTGAGCTCAAAGCTTGAATTTTCTTGAGTGATTGCCATTTTAGCAGCGGTAGTGATAATGGAAAAGAAAAGTCCAAAATATATTGGATTACAAGCTAACAAAAATCACATATTTTATATGTGTTGAAGGCGGTTAAGAAATAAAAAAAGACTACCACTAGGTAGTCCTGTGTTGGAATATTTTATAATATTAATTAGTGTAACTGCCTAGTTGGTTGCAAGTTAAGAGGTTCTGGATTCGATTCCCAGGTTGGGCAAGGCGTTACTGGGTTTTCCAACAGGAGTTTCTCAGTAACAGCGCCGGAGTCCTGTTTTGTGCTCAGTTGATGGCATTACGCTCACCCTCTATTACATAGGAGTTAAACATAACTGGAGAAATCTGGGTGTATATTTAGGTGCCTCTGTCTGACCATTCTGGTATTACAGGAGTGATTCCTATGTTACAATTTGCTATGTTATTACTATTTACAATACACTATCAATATTGAAACCGTTTCATTTTCCAAAGCGATAGGTACGTCACTTCGAAATATCGCCATGGACCCCACAAACCTATGACTCAGCATCAGTCCTCCACAGTCATGTCTTCAAACAAGGTTGTTTAACGCTGGTCTCTCGTGAGAACATAACTACTCACGCGTCACGCCCTACTTTCAATTTCATAGTGCTAATAACACATAGTGCGTAATACTGGGCAAAAGTGCCTACCACAGATGACAGAAACAACAGGAGATATGCCAAGGAGGCGTGGTACATGCGAACTCATGTGGCCACGACGGGGCCTTATGCCACTTTCAATAATAAGTCGAATGTCAACTTGCGACGTCTTCACTGCTCGTGATTTTTTACAAAATGCCGCGTTGTTCAGTGAATGTTTGTAAAAATAATAGCTGTATTGTGAATTACACGAAAGATGGTATCTCATTTCACACGTAAGTACTACAAAAATAATGTTTTTCATATTAAATTCATTAAAACATTACTTCGTGGTACGAGAAACATGATGAAAAACCAAATCAATTGTTTTCATTAGGAACAAAAACCATTGCTTGTTTAGTACAAATCGACCAGTGAATTGGCTGATCTAATAGCGCAATGGATAGGTGTTTTACTGATGCTCTCACTCACACAATATTTTCGAAAAGCTGCTGCTGTCAGTCTTTGTGAGCTAGAGTTGTCTAATTGTGATGTTTGTAGTTGTCGATATTTTATACGATGATTCTGCATATACGTAGGAATGATTATGCATATTATGCATTATACAATTAATTACTCTACACAATTGTTACTGCAGTATAAGGCGTATTTTATGGCGTTACTGAGCGTTGCCGTAAATGGAGATAAGAAAAACCAATATTCTGTACTATGTATTTACTATTAAAATATAAATTTATTTTTAGTTTAAACAACAAATTATAAATATAGGTAGGGATAACAACGTTTATATTATCACGCTTTCTTATTTTTGCAAGCAATACTGAAAATAGAAAGTGCTTTTTATTGTTTAATATTGACTGAATAAATAGTATTCATTGGTTGCTCGAGTTATCTATCTATCTATCTATATACTTACTTAAATAAAAAGAGAAGTCCTGACTGACTCATCAACGCCCAGCCCAAACCCTTGGACCTAGAAAGCTGAAATTTTGCACAGAGGTTCCCTATAAAATGTAGACAAGGAATAAAGAAGGATTTATTTTTTGAAATTCAACCCCTAAGGGACTTAAACTAACAGACAGACAAAAGTGCTGCTTATAATCAGCACTTTTCGAACGTCAAAATCTGTTGCAACACATCTGTGGTGTAAGTTAATATTACGATTTACTACAGACATAAATCATTTTTTTTTTTTAATCAACCTGTTTTGAATAAATAACTTTTTTTTTTATTTTGAATGATTTCTGGACATATTGTTTTTTATTTATAATATATTATTTTCAGGACCCCAAAAGAACTTTATTACAATATAATAATAAATAGAAGAATCGATAACTTTTCGATTTAGTCAATCACTAGCGTCGAAGTAAAACAAAATGTATTAAGTAAATTGTGCGGTGCATGGTAAATACACGCTGTGACTGAAAGGATAAGGTTTATAATTGATTGTGTAGTACGTAATGTTTTAAGAAATGCGGATGTGTTTGCGAATGCGTATATCTATTGTTTTTACTGATCTGCGTGTGTGAACTGACGACACAGGTCCCCATACATTTTCGGCTAAAGGGCATATCTCCTGTTGTTTCTGTCATCTGTGGTGCCTACCTACCAATTGAAGACCGAACGAGATACTTATTTAGACTACTTAATTATAGCTTTTCAAGTCTTTGATGGAGTTGAGATCTCTGTTATCGTTAGATTGGTTCCTGTTTATGAGGAAGTGATGTGATTTGAAAACTAATCCGTACTATTGATATAAATTTGTTATTGTTGACTTATAACTCCTGAAACAAATATACAACCAAATATAAAAACAAAACCTAGAGATGGGAATAATAGTTACCAACAGAAATCAATGTAGGTGTTCTTCTTAGCGTGTCGATGACAGTTTAAATTGAGTCAGCCTTGAGTCAGCCCATAATTTTAGCGACGAGTTTGGCATTTTCAATGACCATTAGCTCAGTTATGCCCGTAACATCATTGTAGGCATTGACGAGCTTCAGCCATTTGCATTCACACCATTTCGATGAACTTTTAAAATCTTCATTCAGTATTCTTCTTTACGTATCGATGAACTCAAACTGTGCCAGACCCGTAGGTATATTAATTATAGCTTGCACAGCTGTAACATTTGCATTGCTTAAATCCTGGAAGGTGCAAGTGGTTGTGCAGGATGGGCAGGTCAGGATGTGGCGCATATTTTGAAGAGGGGCTTCAGGTTTAGAACCATTATTTGCTCTCGGGTACGCCCCGCGGCCAACGTTACTGCAAACCTGTTTCTTCTAATCTCTGTATTCATGCTTCGAATGTCTCTTTTTGTTCCAAACAACGCACAATTAACAAATTACTGATTGTGATAAAAACCGACAAATTCATGTGAGCGTAACATACAATCATTCGCATAAAATCATTGCCAATAACACAATAAAGAAGTAAGTACCTGTGCAAGAAACACCCATGAAATAGTCACCCATAGTCTGCAATTGTGCGATACCCGTCGTGTACAATTCTAAGGAATTTTGTCACTCTAATGTACCTACTTAACGTTTGTCACAACATAACATCACACCTGCTAGCCTCGAAGGATTAAGCAGAGGAGTACTTATTAGTAAACCCAATTTGGTGAGTCAGGTTTAAGTCTCATCTAACAGTGTCTATTAAAATCAATGGGAAACCCTATTGATTTCAATAGACTCTGAGAGAAAACAAAGTCAGACTCGACTCGAGTTTCCTGATATAAAAAAAACAATAGCACTTTGTCTGATCTGGGATTCAAACCCAGTAGATTCGACATCAGCAGTAGTACTTACGGTCCCTTGATCAATGAGGCACTCGATCTTGCAACAGCCTATCAAATATCAATAAATTACTTTTTTTATCATAATACGCCTGATGTAAGCGTATCGGGACAGTTTGTCACGCCAACTCCTATTGGTTCAACCTTGGCGGCCAAGTACGTGTGTCGTTTATTTCGCCGTTTTTCCATGACCGAGTAGCACGTACCAATGTGGTACATTTTTTCAGTGGGATCTTGAATTTTGCAATCTTTGTTGTGGTTCTAACTGCTTAGTGAGCTGTAGTAGGTTTGTTTTTGTGGTTCAATGCTGATTATTCCGATTGATAGCTTTTCCGGGTATACAGATCACTTACGGTATAAAAAGCGAAGCATCTACTGAAGTAAAAAAAGTGGATGAATAAAATTTTCATGACTTAATGCTTCTGATATTGCAAATGTCCCTGATGGTAGTGTAACCAGTAGAGTATCAAGATTATTTGGCAATGGCTTTTCGAAACGACATTTATCTTTGATATTTATAGCTTTCTCTGCAGGTTTTTAATTTGGTAAATGCATGTTCATCATTTACCAATCTTGAATGTCACAGTTCTAGGCAAAGGTCTTCCTCATTCCATCATCCAGGTAACCTTGTTGTCATGTGCCACTTCGAGCCAGATTTTGTCATGCGGTCCCAGGTCGTCTCTGAACCCATCCTGATAAACTGTAACACTAAAAATTCGCTAATGACTTGATTCAACATTGCATACTTATATAATAATAACTACCTATACATCATTACAACAACATTAATCACGACCACTCAAAATTCTACCCATTCGACTACTCGAATCGATACCACGTGATTGCCGATTAATTTGATGCACTGATTAGTAATTATGGTAGCTTTGTTCTTATCATCGGCTGCTCTAATGGAGGGTTTGGATTCGAAGCGATGTGGTGCTGCAATCGTTGCCTTGTTCTGATTCCGCAACCGGAATATCAGTGATTTTATCGGATTTTCGATTGCTAATCGAAGAAGCCACTAGCGCTGAAGAGTGCTTCTATTGTTTTTTAATCGGCTGTTAGGACTCAGGCTTATGTAGCAGTACCTATACGTGATCTTTGTAGGATTGTAAGAGAAATTATGTGAAGGACAAACAAGTAAATGATAGAGTGACGATTTACAGGAGAGATAGGAAGTAAAAAACGTGTAGCGCCCATACCAAAGGACAGGAAGATGATGATGGATGTGGCCTTTTTATATATATATATGCTACCATATATCTAAATAAAAAGGCCTATATATATACAAGCTTTACTTGCAAACCTCCTTTAAAAAGGACTGTAATACAATAGTTGTGCATGTTTTCCTAAATAAATAATTAAGTAAAATCGCAATCCACAAACTAGACAAAATTTTGACCTTCAAATATTTTCGTGTAAGTATTTATAAATAATAATTTTATTGAGGTAAATTAAGTACGTAATCGTTTGTTTCCCGTCTTTAGTAATTTCCGTTTAGCAAACTTAAAATATATTCCATTCTAGATTTGTCCGAATAAAACGTCATTCGGACTAATCTACAAGCACAAACAAATAGGACTGAAATAATTTAGTTGAAAAAAAAAACAAAGAATCACTGATACTCAGTCATGTACTTAACTATGTTACTTCAGTATACATAGTACCTATGTCTACCTATATATTGTAGTATGTGGTAAATATTACCCCAGATACAGATAGCCATCGTTTAGCTTTAGCGGATCAATAGGTATTGTAGCTAAGTTTCGACACAATACTGAGTCAGAAACTACGGAGATGTTCAAGAAACTAGGATCGAGCTCAGTATGCACTTTAATTAAAGAACGGCAACGTAAAGGCAATAATATATTAGAATTACTAAGATTTAGGTTTAAAATATTGTGCGTGGGCCGTGTTACCCAATTTGAAATAGTTATGTTTAGGCTATCGATGTAACTGTATATTGTAATCGAATTCTTTGCCATTAATCACTGAAGCGGAGGTAGTACATAAACATTTATTTATTTGTAATGCAATTGTTACAAACATCACGCCTGCAGTCCTCGAAGGGTTAGGAAGAGGTGGTAGGTACCTAGTAGTAGTTTTAAGTTCCACACACAAATCCAGACTCCGTGGCTGATATTGAAAATTTCCTAATGGAAAAACACAATTAAAATTCGCTCACCTGGGCATCGAACCCAGGACCTCATTCTTAGCAGTCACTCTCGCGACGACTCATTGCCGTCATCATCTACAGCCCGACTTCACACTCTGCTGGGTATAGGCCTTTCTTTGCTTACGTGCCAAGCTCTACGTTCTGGTGCTTGCACCATCCAGGATATTCCCGAGATGGAAAACAATGTCGTCTGCCCATCTCTGCAATGTGTTCTGCGCACCTGAAACTCCCAGTATTTACCTATAATACCCGTCAGAGGAACTGGCGTTTGCCTATAGGTATTTTTATTTTATCACCGGTCTATAAATACGGTATTACTCTTAAATTAAACGAATTTCATTGGGAACACTGGGACTGCACACTTCTAATATACATTATTATTTCAGTCGGTCAGTTTTAATTGGGTTATTTTTTCTTAAGACAGTGTCATAAATTATGTTTTAAAATCTAACTTTATATTGTGTCCATTCAATTCGTGTAAATTCAATAGATGTAAATTATTTGAAATAACTGATTTTCTTAGTAGCTGATAAAGTATTAAAAACGCATCATCACAAAAACCGGTAACTTAGTCTTTTTGCACAAGTTACCACATCCCTATTTCCTTCCTGTCTTTATTTCCGTATCCTGCGTGAGCTTTACTAGCGCCCACACGCATATCAACTACCGCTTTCCGTTTAAAACTCCGGATCAAAACGGCGGCTCGCGAGCCAGCTCCGTGAAAAACTCAAAAAACCTTCAAGATAGTGATAAATACCACTCAAGGGACGTCCCAGACTATAAATAATGAACTTAGTGCACTACGAAAGAACCATAAAAGCGGGGTGAAGTGAATAAGTGCAACTCTCCACGGCCACGTGAGTACCCCATCTGCATAAATTCCTTCGTTCCCCTTGTTTTCAGGCTATTTTACCGGTGGGTTTACAGTCATTTGATCGAAGGGATGCTGTGCATGGGCATGTCATAGGAAGAGTGGAGGAATATGTCTACTTGGGACAAGCCTTGAACCTTGCCAAATTCGGACAAAATAGCGAGATTGAGCGCCGCATCCGCTTAGGCTGGGGAGCTTTTGGCAAACTGTCCGAAGTGTTCAAGTGCACGAGTATTCCCATTAACCTCAAGCGTCGGACCTTTGAACAATGCGTCCTACCAGTTATGGTCTACGGAGCCGAGTCATGGACGCTGACAAAGCAGGTGATGCACAAGCTCCAAGTTACCCAAAGAGCTATGGAACGGGCTATGTTAGGTATCTCTCTACGTGATCGAATCAGGAACACAGACATCCGGAAGAGAACAATATTGATCGACATAGCCCATGTGATCGCTAGCAGAAAATGGAAGTGGGCGGGCCATATATCCCGTAGACATGACAACAGGTGGGGTAGTCGGGCGCTTGAGTGGAGGCCTAGAGTAGGGCATAGAAATGTAGGCAGGCAACCGATGCGTTGGACCGACGACCTTGTTGGAGTGGCCGGTAAGGACTGGATGCGAAAGGCACAAAACCGAGAGGAATGGCGTGCATTAGAAGAGACCTACACTTAGCATTGGGTGGTGAAAGGTTGAAGAAGAAGAAGAAGATCGAAGGGATGAAACGATAACAGTAGCAGCCACGAAGTCTGGTCTTGATCCTGGTGATGGCAATGGGCTCGCCCCCTTTTAAATGTGACTAAAATATAATTAGCGAAATGCGGGGGTCCAATGTCTAACCCTTCGAAGATTAAAGGCGTGATGTTATGTTATTTTAGTAATTTCGTAATGGACGATTTTTTTTCCAAGGCATGCCAATTAAAAGCACGCAGTACATCAGCTTTGAACTTTCCTCTATGTGTTTAATGATAATTGAGTCATAGTATAGACTTTCATAATTTCCTAAAATCAATCTAAAAATTATGGAATTATATCAAAAGAAAGGACTAACCAATATCACATTAGCGGAAACTAATGTGTTTAAAAGTATCAGTCCTCGAAACACATAGAAGTTTCGTTATCGTCAATTGTACGCAAAATAATACGAAATCACACGACGCTAATATGCATAACGCAACTGGCTAATGCAAACAACCGCATACTATTTCATTAATTATCTTCATTTTACCAACTTACATTTGCAGCTGCCCAAATGTAGAACTCAAACGAGCTGTGAGACCTTCGAACTCGATTGGCAGCAAATGTAAATTTGTTAGACCATGTATGTAGAGATTTTAGGTTAGTGGCTATAAGTTGCATAGTTCCACTTATCTATCGCGTTTATTTTTTGCGTCAATTAACTTTAATATATTTGTAAGTATTATGTTTTATGACTGTATGAGCGTTTCCCGGTGTATGCGTCGCCGACATCATTGTTAATCCACTGCAGGTAACAACATAACTCCGTCAACATATCGTTTGTTTGCAAAAATAATGATATAACTCAATAAAATAATATCAATAAATAAAATAAACACGAAAATAATACTTTCAGTATTTATTTTTAATTTATTGTTTAAAAATATTTTAATTACAGGGATTGTTATTTTTTTTCTGGATCAATCCTTTTTTTTTCAAAAATTTTGTTTTTATTTTTTGTATTTCGTTACTTACTTTCACAAAATCCTAAAAAACTATTGGTCGAAAACGAGCGATATTTGTAAGGTACTTCCTGAAACCCCAAAAAGAACATAATTTACACTGATGTTCAGAAAAGTGTACCTGCATTAGAATGTACAAGGTAAAAGGAGTATGTATTTATCTGTATGAAATATTTTGGTCTTAAGGTTCCACCATCTACTACTAAAACATAATAAATGTGTACGATTTGGTATCAATCAAACTTAATGCATCCGTGCTGTAGAGTTTGATTTATTGAATAGCCATGGTGATCGTTTGCTAGCGTTTTTGTTTAACACTAGCTGTGACCTTTTTCTAAATATTGTCGGCAATCAGAATTCTTTCAAAACCCTGTAAATAAATGTAGGTAGGAAATACTCTTTCCCGTTTAGTCAACATCCACATCTTCCTAGCCTTTTCCCAACTATATTGGGGTCAGCAACCAGTCTTACCGGATGCTTCTAAGCAACTCTATCTGGCCTCCACAACCCAGAAGTATTAGGTAAGATGTTAATCTTTGGAAGACTGGTTATCAGACCTTCGGGGTACTGACTACCTGTAACGACTGCCAAAGATCTACAAATTACTAAATGACAGTCGGGCTTGGCGTGGTTTCCAGGACATGGAGGAAACTAGGTATATGTATAACTCGATAGGTAAAGGTGTTGCCAGTTGTAACAACTCGAAAATTATCCCATAGAAAGATAAAATCGGGATAAAACTATCCTATGTGTTAATCCAGGTTATAAACTATCTGTGTACCAAATTTTATCCAAATCCGTTTAGTAGTTTTTGCGTGAAAGAGTAACAAACATCCATCGTGGTCACCCATCCACAGACCAATCAATTTTCGTTTAGTTTACAGGACATTTGAGCGATTACGATCAAACGTTTTTAAGGATATGACTAAGACGCACGGGATATTGACTACCGCAACTTATAATTAATTGAACATCCATGTCATATTAAAAATATATAATTAAGCAATGCGTTGATTGCATGGTCCTCGACTAATCTTATTTACCTGTGTTATTTGAATTATATTATAATTCTAGAGGATACCATACAGGACGAGTAGATCTGGACCCGCCATAGCAAATTTTTATATAGAGGAGATCATTTGCTAATATTAAACCCTACTTTCCCTAGCTAACGTTTCATAGTTTAGGAGATATATGAATCCTTGCTTGCTCCCTAGATTTGCAAGATGAAGCGATTTCCCTTCATCTGTAAAATTCTACAAATAACAATTTTGTCAAAATTGAGGTCAATGATATATTATTATTTAAACTATCAAGAACATACCATTTATTTATATGACATTGATTCAACTTATGTATACCTAATAGAGCCAACCCCATTGTACTTAAGCAACAATTTTAATAACCATCAAAGGCTCACTATACTTACACTTGTAACCTCATTGAATATTAACACAAGCAATACTATCTCGATACAATGTGCGTACGCAACTCAGCTTAATAATTATTAACTGCAATAAATGGCGAACCAAATAAACTATGTATGTAGATCAATTATTTGTTTGATAGTCGGCGCACGTAACAATGCAGGTAATATTGTGATCAACGCTTGCGGCTGAGGGATTTCGAAAAATATTAGGTGTAATATGCTTAGAGTATGCAGAAATGTGTAGGTACCTAGTTGTAAGTAGATGGCTCGGCTAAATAATAAGAGCCACTTTGATCAATATTCAGGTTTAGCCACGCTTGTCTAGGTTAATATGTGGAAGGGTGACCCTATACATACTATTAGCCCGGGCTCTCATTTGTATAGATGTGTATGTATATAGGAGCTCGTGGAGCTCGTGGCTAAATAAGAACTGCCACTCGGGTCGATCTTTAGGTAAAGCTGTGCTTGCCTTGGTTGGTCTGTGGATGGGTGACCGCCCGACATACCGAGTTTCCTCCGTGCCTCGCAAAGCACGTTAAGCTGTTGGTCCCGGCTGCCATATATAGATCTTTGGCAGTCGTTACAGATAGACAGTGACCTGAAATTCTGACATCCAGTCTTACCAAAGGGTATCGTATTACCTAGTATTAACTGGGTTGTGGAGGTCTGATAGGCAGTCACTCCATGTAAAATACTGGTATTCAGCTGCATCCGGTTAGACTGGAAGCCGACCCCAATATAGTTGGGAAAAGGCTAGGCAGATGATGATGTATAGTCAGTGACCCGATTACCCGAAATTCTGCCAACCAGTCAGATAGACAGTTACTCAATCTATGTAAAGTACTGGTATTCAGCTGCATTTGGTTAAGCTGGAAGCCAACTCCAACGTGGTTGGGTAAAAGCTAGGTAGATGATGATGAGATGCTATTTGCATAAAAAAAACATAGGTAGGGTAAGGGACTTTTTCTATCTCTGCTTTTCCTGAAACACTTAGAAATGGCTAGGGACTGTTTTATTGGGTTACATAAGTGCTGACTGTTAGTTAACTCAAATGAATAGCTTTTTAATATTGGTGAGTTTCCGTACCAAAAGTATATCGTACCTATAAAATATATAATAAGGACCCATTAAGATAGGTGGACAAATTTTAACACAGCGTTCAGTAGGTCTAACCAAAGATATCTAAACAAAAAAAAAAAACATTAAATAAAGTGTTTTTTTTTTTACTTAAAATAATAAATTGCCGGCACTCTAGAACAAACGTTTTACTTATTATTTTTTTTTACCATCGTCCTTATTTTGGTGGTTTGAATGATTTCTGAAATTTTGTCCACCTATTTTAATGGAACCTTATATAATAAAAACAAACTTATATTTATGTCCCCTTATTACGTACATAACATAACGACTGTAATCCCCGATGGGGTAGGCAGAGGTAACTTAACAGTACACCCATAATTCACCAGTTATATTTGAGTCTCATGTAAAAGAGGGTGCACCCATTGTCAACAACAACATGGCACAAATCCAGACTCCGTGGCTGCTACTGAAGAATGCCTGATGGAAAAGTCTAATAGCACTTTGCCCGATCCGGGAATCAAACCCAGGACCTCATGCTTAACAGTCGCGCTTACACCCGCTAGACCAAACGAGGCAGTCCTCTTGTAAGTTACTTTTTTCAGGTTTCATCACCATCAGCCTATAATGTTCCCTAGGAGAGGGAGTGAGCACGCGGGCCCAGTGCGGATTGGTAGATGTCGCATGTCTTCGAATTTTTTGGTTCTAAGACATGCCGGTTTCCTCACGATGTTTTCCTTCACCGTTTTGAGAGCAGCGGTGATGAAATAAATTACAAAAGTAATGCGCCTGCCTGGGTTCGAACCCACGACCACTGTTCGTAAGTCGGGGCTGATACCACTGGGCCACCGCTGCTCTCCTGCTTTTTCAGGTTTAGTAGAAACTTTTCAGATAAATGAATACTACTATAATATTATAGTTCAAACATTCGAGTGCGAAAGTATCGTGGGATATTACGAGAGGGTTTCTTCGTTAGTTCATTTTTCACCAAGACTCGTAAACACTAATTTGCACTTCGAATTTTTGCACCTAACACGTGTTACATGTTGAAACCTAGTACTACATAGAATTCTAATTAACAATGGCCTTGACTTATTTGGTTTCTCCTTCCCACGCTGCTAAACTTAGATAATATAATAATTTCTGGATCATAATTACATAGTGATAATGTCCTAAGGTGCTGCGCTTTGGTTCTGTGGCGATAGTTAATAGGACCATACTTATTTCGTGCCTTGAATAGACACAAACAATTATTACACAAACAATTATTATATTTTACAATGACACGAGCACCAGCATGATATTATGTATTTTCACAGTTCTGTGTTAAATAATTCTTTATATTATTTCATTTTCTGTCATTGAAGATCAATAAATAAATTATTGTTTCACTTCTCCCTTTCTGAAATATGATGATGACTTTACAGCATGTTTTGCTCGTGGGTTTTCTCGCGTTGTCATCATCATCATCATCAGCATAATAATATAATGTTCACACAGGCCTCCTCTCTAAGAGAAGGATGAGCTATATCCACCACGTGCGGTTGAAAGTAATCCCACGAAACG
Source organism: Diarsia mendica (assembly GCA_949316265.1). Classification (NCBI taxonomy): domain Eukaryota; kingdom Metazoa; phylum Arthropoda; class Insecta; order Lepidoptera; family Noctuidae; genus Diarsia; species Diarsia mendica. The sequence goes on from OX438891.1 coordinate 9,099,594, forward strand.
GCCTTTTGTGAACATGCAGCAAAATTTTTCAAAGTCAAATTTTTGGTACCGGATCAGTAGTTCAGAACATAACAATACCTACATCCAATCTGATAAAGTAGAGTTCACTGACGGTGTGCCATTTTGCACCCTTATATGCTAAGTAATAAGAATAAAAATGGTTGACTGTCAGTAAACTCGGTTTTACTGACAGTCAACCATTAAGTAAATTGCTTTAAACATGGTATTTTTGATAGTATGTGATATAATTCTTTAAAAGCCTTCGGCCTTCTAGCCTTCTACATTTTCATTCCACGTAATTTATAATAATCTTGCGCATAGTCGTAGTTTAATAATAATTTTATAACCGTTCCAATCACAAATATCTGGAACAAAACATAAAATTTTATTGAAGACCTAATTTCAGTTGATTGATATTCCTCGTAAAACTGATTACTACATACGTGTTTAATAATAATAATTTATATTTTTGAAGAAGACGAAAGCTAATGCATAAGATTACTATGTTGCATGTAAATTCGTGCTTCTTTGAATTATTGCTAATGTATCCCTTTTTTCGACGAGCATTGTCAATAACTCTGTACCTATTAAAAAAAGGTACGTCTATTAGTACATCCACATTCCGTCATTTATGTTTCCGTTACATGTAATAGATGCCATCAACCAGGAAAAGAGTCCATTAAGACTCCGGGCGGCTACTGAGAAATTCCTGTTTGAAAAATCCAGAATCACTTTGCTCTAACAGAGAAACAAACTGGCCAACACTTCTAAAGACTATTTTAGAGATACCTACTCTTTCGTTGGGATACTCTGTTGGTTAATCTTTCAACCCGAATAATTAAGGGAAATTACTTAAAATCTTGCACTAGGCCCGTGTAGTGGATTATAGCCGGTTCCCTATCATAAAGAGGAGGCCTGTGCCCAGCAGTGGGAACATTACAGGCTGATAATGCTCTGCTCAAATTTTTTTTGCACTAAAAATCTCCAGTAACATACAACAACATGAACAAGCCGACACATCCGTCTAAGAGACCGACACGGACGCCTCATGACGATACAGCCGCACGCACCGCGGATGGTGCAACAGAGCTGCTTGTTATAAATACAGTGGGCTGCTGAGACCTGCACCAGTGTCAGTTCAGCTCCTGTCGGCATCGCTGAAGAGGACGAAAGTGACCTAGCTACTGTGAAAATGCGTGCCTTCCAAGTAAGTGCGGTGATTTGTGCATGTTTTTGGTAATTGGACTCTTTTTGGCCAAAATGAGCTCACTCGCTACCAATTATAAGTTAACAAATTCTAAATTATAAAATATCAATCTAGTCTTCGACATTTTATCAGCGTAAACTATCTCAAATCAATACAGTGTCTATCTAAACTACGGAAAAAGGGGTAAATTTTTGAGTGACTTTTGGCAGAACTGAGCTCAATTTAGTTCAAGATCTGAGGGATATTTTAAGATTTATTTTAAAAGTTCACATTCTAATCTAAATCTGAATCTGTTAAAATTACATCAACTTTATTGCAAGCCAATTGTTTTGCATTTTATCGACAAGTTTTTGACATTTACTACAACTGAGATGATATTGCAAATAGATGTAGAACATTTTTAGAACAGAAATTGGTTTTCTAGTTTAATTAGGAGATATTGTAATTAGTTTCAGTTTAAGTAAAAATAATTAGGACTTAAACAAAGCAAACAAAAGAGCTGCCCAGGTTGCTACGTACTGGATGGACAAAATTTATGTTGTCGACTCGAAAAGAAGAAGAATGTTATTAGTCTAGTTTTATCATATAAATCAACTAGCGGACGTCCCGCGGTTTCACCCGCGTAGATCCCGTTCCCGTGAGAATACAGGGATAAAAAGTAGCCTATGACACTCAGCAATAGGTAATGTGGCTTTCTATTGGTGAAAGAATTTTTAAAATCGGTTCAGTAGATTCTGAGATCACCCCTTACAATTTAACAAAATATATACAAACACACAAACTTTACTTCTTTATAATATTAGTATAGATAACCGGGGCAGAATTAGAAGGAGGAAATAAGTATATTTTGTACAAAATTAAAGGTGAAAAGTGAAAACCCTTTTTGTATACTTTACCGGCTCTCAATTGTAAAAGGCCTGTAATACAGCTAACTAATTTGACTTTTGACAGCAACAACATAACATCTATGGAAAAACGCCTACTAAATGAGGACTAATGTAAAATGGATATTACATTGATTACTCTCAATTTAACAACTTGATCAGTCAACTGCCCCAGTGCCTGAATAAGTTTGTTATCCAGTTGTCTCTTGGCGTTATCCTACTAGATAATAATGTCTCCTTCTTTAATATTTACATAATAAAATATGTTATTGTCCACCTTTGTAACAAGGAGTACCTCGTTCTAGCTTTTAATAGTATTACCATCCCACAGTCAGTATAATTTAAATCAGAATTGCCGCTTTTGTATAGAAACGCCTTTCATATAGACGTTAAAATTAAATAATTTAACATTAAACTTACACAGAAATCACAAAAAAACAAGAAATGAGAGCCTTACCTAGTTTAGCATCACGTACCAGTTATTGACATTCGAAAGAATCGTTGAATACATAAATAAAAAACCAATAAACCAATTTGGTATTCCTAAAAAGTACAGTTAGCTTTCTATTGACGATTACATAAAAAAATGACACGACAAAAAATGGATGGTCTTAATATCCATTTCTGACTAGGTTTTCATAATACCTAATTTCAGAGTATATATTAAAACCTATAAAAAAATGTTGCTGTAAATTAAACTGAGGTAATACTTTCAGCACCTGTTAATAAATTGTAAAACCGTTTCGGTACATTTATTTAGTTATCAAACGATTTTAAAACGGTTATTTGTGTGACAAGCGCTGCTTACGACATGTCACAAAAACCACGTATTCATCACCGTTACGGTATATTTAACAAATCTTGTTAGACGAATAAACGTAACGCGCAAAGTTATGGGAAATATCGATGTTACATTGTGACTAACACGTAATCGGTTATGTGGTTATGGAAAACCTATTTTTCTTTACAGTTTTTCATTTTTTGCTGTACGTAACGAATAGTATTCTAGTCAATACATTCGATGGAGTATGCGTTTTTGCTCGTACATAATTACTATGATCATAATTATGTTGTATTGTTCTTCAAATTGTCATTTTCAAACATGAATTCACATACCTTTTATGCAACTGGGGAGATACTGTTGCTACTTCTTATCATGGATAGTCCAAGCAAAACGGAAATTTGCATTTAATTTAACATTGAATCATTAGTATTAATGATTAGATCTGTTCATACTCACAATCGAATACAACAACTAACATCAACCGAACCTGACTCTGACCAATTAAAAAAAAAATTAAAACATTACTTGCGGCACCTTGTTCGCATTTTTATTTCTTTCAGACGTTAATAATACTACGTCAGTACACTTACCATGATATTATCACAATAAACAGTTGAACTGAAAAGGAGGTTCGTGGTTCACCAATGAAAACCTGGAACTCAGCCCATTAATAAAAAAAACGTTAGTTTACTTACCTAAAAAACAGAAACGAACAGTATTTATTTCGGAACCTCGCCACACGGGTATCATTTTCTTTTAATAATTTTGCGCACCCTCATCATCCACAACTCAATTCCAACCACTGGGTATAAGCCTTCTTGCGCCCAGCTCGACGCTCTTCTGTCAGCCTTATCCAGGATTTATCCGCAATGGCAACAATGTCGTCTGCCCATTTTGCGCAAGAATAGTAGTAATAATAATAGTCGACCTTTTCTCACCGGGACGAATTCTTGATTCGGATGCATAACGAATTACCCCTCTAAGAATTTGCTTATAATAATCTGTCCACATATTCTCTGAAATCGGAACACGCATAACCACAACACCTGTACAATATTTATTAGTTCAAAACTTCCTGCGATTGTTTTTGCTTGTCCTATTGTTCTAGATAATACCCATAACGTACTAAATGTACTAATATCGGTACATGATCGTGTGTAACATTGTTGCTCTCAGTTATGAATGGAATGAATCAAATGTGACCTGTGGAACACTGACCTTAAATGTCATTGTCATAATGGGTGCGAATTTTCTTGGTCGTAGTTCTATTGTTATCTGGAGCGATCTGATTAGATTCTTTTAATACTAACTTGTTAAAGTCAATGTTAGTTGATGTAGTTCGGTTCAGTGTTGTCGGTGTAGACGACAAATATAAAGTGATGTTCTATCAACGATCATGATGCTGGATAGCTGGACTATCAAAAACTTATTAGGTAGATAAGCAATCATAAAGCTGACACCGATGCTGTATAAATTTTTGTAAAAACATGAAGCGCTTTTAACGAAATTGCCCCTTGTTATTTAAAGAGCAAAAAGAGGAAAGTTGCCTATCTGGGTCACGTATTAAGACACGACAGATACGAACTCTTGCAACTAATAATGATGGGCAAAGTGGCAGGCAAAAGAGCAGTTGGACGTAGGAAGAAATTCTGGCTGCGCAATATCCGGGAATGGACGGGAGTTAAGAGCGCCGCGGAACTTTTTAGACTGGCAAAGGACCGAATAGGATATGCGGAGCTGACTGCCAACCTTCACTAGTTGGAGAGGCACCTGAAGAGAGAGAGATTTAAAGAGCAATGTTACATTCTGTCTTTCAAATTGAATAAAATGATCAGGCGATTACATCAATAGCGGGTATTTTTCAAACAACGGGGGCTCTAATTAAATGAAAACTTTCATATATTTAATTATTTAAGCTTTTTTTTAACATTCATGATGGTAATTGCTTAGATATAGGCTAAAGAGTGTTATCTTAAGTAACGACTTATCTAGAACTACGGAATAATATTTTGCCAAATAATCATAATTAATTTGAATGCATTTCAATACTACTGCACGCGGCAGCATCGGCAATACACTCGGAAGCAAGCTTTGTTTCTTGTTCTAGATAATGACGGTTCCGAGAAAAGGATAGTAGCACAAAATATATGATGTCATACTGCCACTTATGAGGCGCGATCCTTACCAAAAGGATAAGGCTAGCCATTGGCCAGCATGTTGGCGTCGCGTCGTTTTAATACTAGAATATCATTTTTTTTTTATCTTGCAATACCATTTTAAAGAATTGAATGTGCAACTATTGTACCAGGTACATGTTTTATGCTCATTATTAACTTCACTGTTCTCTAATTCCAGGTTGTTTTGTTTGTCGCGGCGTGTGCCGCTGCTAACGCCGGCTACATAGGCGCTGGCTATGGCGGAGGCCTATCAGGCTACAGTGGTGGTCATGGAGGCTACAGCGGTGACCATGGAGGCTACAGCGGTGACCATGGAGGCTACAGCGGTGGCCACGGAGGCTACAGTAGTGGCTACTATCCAGTACAAGCTGATTACGGTGGTGGACACAGCCAGGATTATTATGTAAGTAGACTTTTGTTTCGATGATGATGCCTGTTGGCAGGTTTGGTCCAGGATTAAGACGAGTAACCTGTTGCCGGCACAACGTGCCATTTGGCACACTTTTTTTTTGGGGCTTGCCGGCACATTGTGCCATTTGGCACATTTTGTCCGATCCTGTTACCGGCACAACGTGCCATTTGGCACACTTTTTTTTTGGGGCTTGCCGGCACATTGTGCCATTTGGCATAATGAAAACAAAGTAAAGACAATTAAAATAAAGATAAAAGGTGCCGGTGGGATAGGTAAAAATAAAGACAAAAGGTGCCGGTGGGGTAGGTAAAAATAAAGACAAAAGGTGCCGGTGGGTAGGTAAAAATAAAGATAAAAGGTGCCGGTGAGTAGGTAAATAAAGAAAACGGAGGCTCCTCCTGCACTGGTGTATACCACTGTACGATAAGGACGTCTCCTTATGTTTACAATGAGAAGATATATGGTATCGAGTCATTGAACTATTTGAATCTACTAAAAATCTTGCGACCGGTTTTATTAATGGTGCCTTAAATCTTTGTTTAATAAAAAAATTGCAAATTACAATTGGTATGTCTAACAGTGGCCCAGTGGTGTCGGCCCCGACTTACGAACAGTAGGTCGTGGGTTCGAACCCAGGCAGGCGCATTACTTTGTGTAATTTATTTCATCACCGCTGGTCTCAAAACGGTGAAGGAAAACATCGTGAGGAAACCGGCATGTCTTAAGAACCAAAAATTCGATGACATGTGACATCTGCCAATCCGCACTGGGCCCGCGTGGTGGATTATAGCCCATCCCTCTCCTATAGAGGAGGCCTGAGTCCCTGCAGTGGGAACATTATAGGCTGATGATGATGTCTAACAGGCCTAGTAAAATGCATTTTACTATGACGATTCCGTTCATGACTTCAAACTATCAATGGCTTATCTCTTTTGTTTACATACAACGCTCTGATTAATACGCTGATAAAATCATAATGTATAATAAAACGTCACAATATGCAAGCCTTTTATACATATCTGCTGCACAGCAATCTTTACTATATTCTCAAAACCATAAGATTGATAAACGCTCGTATTAAAAATATGCTACATCGTTTCTCTCTATACTAAATGACTGCCTATTTCAAAACCCATAAGACCTAAATTCTCTTGTGGTTAAAGGTATAAGTCGTCACGCTTATGATGTTTAGACACCATGACGTCCCATACTTAAGGGCTTGCATCACACTTGTCATTTGTATTGTGAAGTTTGAGGAAATTCGGATATGAGTCGCCTCATTACACTACTTGATGTCGGATACTATGAATTTGGACTTACGAAATTATAAGCGACTGCTCCTTGATCTGATTTGATAGGGATGGTCCAACGATATCCAGTGTGCAAATGCTTGTCAATGATGTTGTCGTTTATATCTTGTTATTTGAAATAGTTTCTTTATTCAACTCAGGTTAGCGGTTCACAGCTAGACACTGGCCTGTCCCAAGCTGCTCTGTAGATCCCTGTTCTCCACCTTCCACCCCAGTCTGTCCTAGCTACTTATAGACTTACCTAGCCGGGGCTCATGTCAGTAGTTGATAATTTTTTGTTGACTAAATATTAGGACACATTACAGTCGGACTAAAGAATAGGCAGGTTTTAAATGTGGTGTTTGTTTAATTTTAAACACAGAACTACTAAAATTAATAAAAGGATCTGTCTGTTTTAATTGTTTTTCTTACTTATTAAGTAGAAAAATTAAAACAGACAGATCCTTTTTTACAACATAGAAATCAGAAACATCCATCGATATAATAATATTTTGTACTATTCTTGTTAGGTGCTCGAGCGCGTTGATGTCTTTTACTCTGCGGTTTTGAAGTGTCGTAGTCTAGTTAATTGTGTTGCTTCTTTATTTGACTTTAATCTTTGTAATCCCATTATCTAAAATAAAACTAAAATATAATGTGAATAATAATTACATATTATTACAATATAAGTTACATAATTCATTGTACAGGCAATTATTAGTAATAATTATCATTATCTCGTGTAAAATTCTATGTAAATTATTAAGTGTCAATATCTAGGTTAATTTGTTAACATTATAGTTAACTTGAATAAATATTAAAATTAATAAAATAATAGCTCTAAAAAATACAAAACAATCAATTTGAAATTGCGTAAAGTAGAACAATAACCATTATAATCTTTGTTTATTATTAATTAAGACGAATTTAACCTAGTTTGAATGGTTCTTGAAATTCAACTTTTGTTTTTCTATTATAATTATGATGTGTTAATATTTACATTGATATTTTTCAGTCACATCCGAAATACTCATTCGACTATGCAGTGGCGGACCCTCACACCGGCGACCACAAGACGCAATGGGAGACCCGGGACGGTGATGTTGTCAAAGGTATGTTGGTTTTATTTTTACTAAGCTCAAAACCTTATTGAGGAAATATCTTATAAGTACCTCTCTTCTCCATTCATCAATTTTTTAACGACAATCAGAGTGGTATGGTACTATTGATTAGTATTGATAGGGTACTTAAATTTTTGAAAGTAGGAGAAACCACGACTGTTGCGGACTTTCATTTCAGGATTTGCACTTTTCTATGCTTAAACGTTCTAAAATACATTTAAATCAATTTGAAGTTATTCATTATTTGGTGACATAAGACATCTACTTCATATGCAAACACAATTTGATATAGTGCTATACTGACACAATCCAATTCTCCAGGTGCATACTCCCTCGCCGAGCCCGATGGCACCACTCGCATCGTCGAGTACACCGCCGACAAGATCAATGGCTTCAACGCCGTGGTCAAGCGCATCGGCAAAGCGCAGCACCCACAACACTACAACACACACAGCTCTGGTGGTTACTACTCTCACTACTAGATAGCGCTGCTGAACTTGCCAAGTAGTTCCCACGCTACCCAATAGATGGCACTGATTTAAGTTTGATCATTACCCTGAAAAATTCTGAAACCAGTGCCAGACTGTGATATTAACTTCGATGTATTATAAATTATTTATAATATAATATGTACCTAACGAAATAGTTGTCGCAAAGATAACTACTAATGTAATAGTTTGTAAGGCCTATAAATTAACGAAGAATCGTTGATTGTTTTGATACTGCGGGATGAGAAATAAAGAAAATATTTTTCTAGACATGTGTCTCAATTTTTTGTTCACTCACAAAGGAAAGTGATGAATTAAGCCGCTTTTCCTGATCAAATTCATCATCGTTATAGAAGGAGTCCATGCATGAAACATTGTTGAGCGGCGATTAATAAATATTGAAAGGACGTTCACACGTACATATCGGCGCGTGATCGCCGTCGTCGTCAGAGTCTCACAATATATTGGCATACACCAATATATTACACACACAATTACACAGTAAATAGGTAACAGCAGGAAGTATCAGCACAAGTTTAAAGAAAATAACTTACTCCAGATTAGGGTGTTTATTTCACGATCGGTGAATCAAGAATTACCTTTCTTTCGAAATACAATGTCTTTTATACACAGAAATGGCGGGCTTCATATCACAATATTTCGCTTTACAAGGCGGGAAAGATCAAAACAAATACTTAATAATCATTATTCTAGCAGTCATATCAAACTAACTTCTACTATTCAAATAAACAGATTTAACAATATTTTACAAATATCAAACAGGTGTGACAACATAAATCCTTATTATTGAAGCAAACGGAAATTACAATTACTTTTAAAATAGACGGAAATACGAACTTTAGTTCAGTAAATCTAAACATGTCAAATACAAGAACTGACTACCTTCATTAATTCAATGAATCTACGTGAGTCAAAATAAAATCATAACTACCCGTAAATTATAAACTAATTTAAAATCAACATTATGGTTTAGCGCCCATACGGCCATTCTGATTCAGCGCGCTCTCTGCGCAAAAGTATTTTAACAAATCAACGGCATCAACCACCAAGGGTTTAGCCTTACAACCAGGGCTGGTCAAAATACGTGCTTTGCTTTAATTGAAATACAAATTACAAAATCAAGTAATTAAAATACTAAATACAAAATACCTTTAAGTAAGGTATTTAAAATACAAAATACAGAGCTATTTTTAATTGAAATACAAAATACAAATTACATAATTACAAAAACGTTTCAAAAAATAAATAACCGCCTTCAAAAACCATCAGAAAAAAGTGTAAAGTAACTTTGTTTCGGAAGTTGTTGGCAAAAATGAATTTAAAAAAATAACAAACTTAAAAGTTTTTATTTTAACCTTTTTAGTTCAAAAATTTCTAAATGAAGGTTAAATGTATTTTAATGTTAAAATGTCTTTTGAAGCGGCAAGCTCTCGCCTTGGATCTAGCCATACTTCATGGCATCACCTGCCTTGGATATAGCCTCTTAACATGGCATCACCCGCATTGGATCTAGCCATACCAAATGGCATCACCCGCCTAGGATATAGCCCCCTAACACGGCATTACCCGCCTTGGATCTAGCCATACATAATGGCATCACCCGCCTTGGATTTAGCCGTATCGACCAGGAAAAAGGATACGCATGGTGATCAGTCAGCGCAATAGGTGGGAAAGGTGGAGTAGCTAATACAATATTTTTTCAATAATTTTAACCAAGTTGTTTCATTAACAAAAATAACAACAACATCTAATACAGTTTTTTTTTTTTTCGGTAGTTTTTACCAAGTTGTTTCATTAACTTAAAATAAAAACAACATACAATCATTTACACGGCATCACCCGCCTTGGATCTAGCCATACTTATGGCATCACCTGCCTGGGATATAGCCACCCTAACACGGCATTACCCGCCTTGGATCTAGCCATACCTTATGGCATCACCCGCCTTGGATTTAGCCGTATCGACCAGGAAAAAGGATACGCATGGTGGCCAGCCAGCGTAATAGGTGGGAAAGGTGGACCAGTTAATACAAACATTTTATGATTAATTCATCCGCCCATACGGTCGGTTCATTATCATTGTCATTCATAAATGGATCGTTTTGAGCCAGAGCTGCTGGTCTCAAAAAATCATGACAAGCAATCTTTTCGGAACAGTCATTCAAATTATCATGCTTACTTTGTAGCAATTATTAGGTAACACTTCAAAAACTTCGATAGGACCTTCATGTTTAGGTTAGGACCAAGTTTAGTTGTATGTCTTTTGTCCTTATGCATTAGGACAAAGTTCCACTTTTCAAATGATTTGATTTGAACTTTGTTTTTGTCAAGTCTTAATTTATACCGAAATGATCGCTCGTCCATCCTCAATCTTAATAATGATTTAACAGTATTCAGATCTTTAATTCGTATAAATTAAATTAACTTAAATCTGAGTCAAGCTTCTTATTACATAAACACTTATCCATTCAATTCTCATTCTCATATTTGTGAGAATTAAAATGACCAAATATCTAAAATATTAATATTGGCAAGAAACTAGAAGCCAAGCTTCAATAAAATATTCACATTTGGAATATGTAACAAATTCAATTTCATCATCTCATTAGTGTAATTTAAATATTTTTATCCAAATACTTTATATATAGATAAAGTAGTTCAACTTTCAAAGATGTTAGATCAAACTTAACAGAACATAACATAACGCCCGCAATACCCGAAGGGTTAGGCAGAGGTGTATCCATTAGTACAACTTTTCAGACACGGAAATATTAAGACAGAGCCTCTGAAGGCCTTACCGACATTAACTATTTCGTGCTGCTGTTCAGTTCATCCATGGTATGGCTTTGAAGCTGTCCTAGCAGCTTTTCAGTTTAACATCCGGAATCGTCAGCTCGCCGTCAAAGCCCTTATTGAATCGAGCCGGCGACCCGCAGACGTCACAGCTTTCAGCATCACATCAATAGCTCCAACATTGATCATGAAAACAACAAATGAAAACAATTAGCAATCATAAGTTAGCAAAAGCCCGAAATTGGTATTCCTAAAAGTGTAGACATATCTAGACAGGCAAAGTAACACGCTTTACTGACCTGATCTACCAATCTAATAGGCAGATAATGGTAATGAAAAGTTATTCCCAAGAATGTTTGGATTTAATTCTCGACTTGTGCAGAAATGTTGATCATTTAAGTCGACATAGTCGGTCCTCATAAAATATGACCACGAAATGGGAACACAGGAATAAACTATCTCTGAATAGTTTTGTTTAAGATCGTTTATAAGAAATGTTCCAACGGTGACAGTCTGTAGTGATAACACTGGACAATTCTGTCTACATTCTTTGTTCTAATACTCAACTGACCAGTTTTTACCTCGGAGGCCTTACCGGAGGTAAAAAAACAAAAGTATTAATTATGAAATTTCATTTATAAATTATGAATTTTATTAAATTTTTGTTCAAATTTATTGATCATAAAGGTCGGTATTTAATTTTATTCCCGACTTTGTCAAAGACAACAAGATTTTAAAAACTTGGGCGGACATTTTAATATTTGTTACCAATTTTCTAGCAGACAAGCGAACAAACGACCGACTTGTTACCAAGTAGTAATAAGTATTAAATAAGATTATCTTCGTCTTGCCTCTTATCATCCGCCTAGCCTTTTCCAACTATGTTGGGGTCAGCCTTTATGACAAACTGGACGCAGCTGAATACCAGTGTTTTACATTTAGCGACGGACTATCTGACCTTCACAACCCAGTTCAAATTGGGTAATACTGGTTGTCAGACTTTCGGTCACCGACTACATGTAACGACTGCTAAAGATCTATATATGGCAACCGGGAACAACAGCCTATCGTGCTTTCCGAGGCACGTAGAAAACTCGGGTATGTAATGGGTGACAAGCCCGTCACATTATTCCCAAACTACTGTAGCTCCTGTAAGCCAGAATCAACAGTGGCGAGGGCGACCACCAGAAAAGTGCCGAGATAATGAAGCTCGACGAAGTCCCAGAGAAGTGATTTAACTGTCTTGGGTCCCGCAACGAAATTAATCAGAAAAGAATAGCAGTTGCGTAGGAAAAACATAATTTCCACATGTAATGTGTGGTCACCCATCCACAGATCAACCTAGGCAAACGCTGCTTAACCTACGGATCGACCCCATTGGCAGTTATTATTAAGCCACGAGCTCAGTCTATTGCTCGTAAATATGTGAATGTCTTGGTTAAAGAAAACTCCATCAATAGTCATATTTCTGGATAATTCAGCTTTTTACCATTAAGTAAATCAACACATAACATCACGCTTGTAATCCCCGGAGGGTTAGGCAGAGGTGTACCCAATTAGTACACCCACAAGCCAATAACACTTTGCTCGACCCGGGTATCGAACCCAAGACCTCATGCTCAGCGTCAACGAGGCAGTCAAATAAAATAGCAGTAAGTAAATCAAATCCAATCAAAATATTTAACCTGCGTTTGGTTATCTTCTAACACAAAATGGTCAAGATACTCTCGGAACACATGACATTTACGCCGTCTATTCCCATAAAAAAAACCGTATTGACAGTCCTTTAACCAGTTAAACACAAAACAAAAAATATGCGCCGGTCTTGAATACACAGGAGGCATTCTTTCTAAATTGTAACTGTTGTCATGCAACGATCTATAACTACAACTTACGTAGTTTTAATCGGCTGACCTACATTTTTCTATACGGAAACCAGTTTCTAGGAATGATGGCAATATGTTCCACACAATTTTAGCTATAAGGTAAGGTAGTCGGGCGAAACCTGGGACGTAGGTTTTGCAGAAATACCCGATACAAAAGTTATTATTGAATATTCCTTACAGTTGCCAACACGAACATTGACATTTAAAACAAATTGGCTATGACCAACTTATATCAAGCGTTTCCGAAATCCATGATTTTTGTATGTATTATTGGATTTCGGTTGTTCTCTTCAAAAGGCACTACTAAATTAACACGTTTTAAGAACTGAGACGTTTGGGCAAAGTTCACACAATCAGGGTTGATACAGTGACAACAGAATCAATTACCTCGTCATCCGTGGCTTCAGGCTGTATTCCCTTGATGGTTAGCGTCCATCCCGTGGTTGCGTAGCCTGCTTAGCTGCTCGCCTGGGTAGCTGCTCGCCTATTTCGACGTGTAGTCACGCAACCGCTGATGTCGTCAACGCTGATCTCTTCGCCGAATATATGGATCAGGTCTAGCTTGCTTCCAGGTGGTGGTGGATTGCAAAAACCGCGTATCCACCCACGTGTTCGCTCTTCCTTTCAGCTTCAGTATTGTTTTCATTCAATCTTCATGCGGTGATGCCAATAATCGCAACAGTTTAATGGACATTGGCACACCAGTCCCTCACGCTGTAGGAACGCACATCGGGATCGAATGGGCATTGGTAGCGATTGCCACGATCCCGAGATGGCGCCGGTTCATCGGACAGCTCTGCAGTCACGGCGCTTGTTGTAGTTTGCTTCGTGGTTAGCGTCACCAGACTCAACACTTGTTCCATGAAGAAACTTGGGTCTGGCTGGGCGGTCGGCACAGGTTTGAGGACCCGGGATTCAGAAGGCTTCAGAAGGGGCGAGTTGGATCCCAACGCTGCTATCGGCGCGTGATCGCCGTCGTCGTCAGAGTCTCACAATATATTGGCATACACCAATATATTACACACACAATTACACAGTAAATAGGTAACAGCAGGAAGTATCAGCACAAGTTTAAAGAAAATAACTTACTCCAGATTAGGGTGTTTATTTCACGATCGGTGAATCAAGAATTACCTTTCTTTCGAAATACAATGTCTTTTATACACAGAAATGGCGGGCTTCATATCACAATATTTCGCTTTACAAGGCGGGAAAGATCAAAACAAATACTTAATAATCATTATTCTAGCAGTCATATCAAACTAACTTCTACTATTCAAATAAACAGATTTAACAATATTTTACAAATATCAAACAGGTGTGACAACATAAATCCTTATTATTGAAGCAAACGGAAATTACAATTACTTTTAAAATAGACGGAAATACGAACTTTAGTTCAGTAAATCTAAACATGTCAAATACAAGAACTGACTACCTTCATTAATTCAATGAATCTACGTGAGTCAAAATAAAATCATAACTACCCGTAAATTATAAACTAATTTAAAATCAACATTATGGTTTAGCGCCCATATACACGTCATGGGCTGCGATTATATGCTGAAATCCTAAACTTCATCGCTTAAGTTCCACACGTCGCGCGTCGTGATCAACACTCATATCTATCATACAATCCTAAATTGATGTAATGTTGATTAAATTATTACGCTTTGTAATTGAAACGACACTCGGAAAACTTCGAGACGTTTTTTTATTTTGCTGAAATTTACTGCCGCACGATTTCTACGCATGTTATGTGGAGGTGGTTTTAGTTATTGACGGATGACGCCGGCGGGTGTCGCCGCATCGTCGTTTACGCTTCAACAGACCGAACAGCCGATCAGGATATTAGCCTAAAACTATGTTAAAGAAACGGCTATACTTCAGTACCTACTGCCAATAAATTACTTTCATTCGACTATTGTTTAGACTACAATGATAGATGCATGCGATTAACGCCACTTTTTTTAATATACAGTTACCTGTTACTGTGAGTTAACAATGTTATTAATCTAGTTCTAACATCGGCTGTTTCATTGTAACTTAGGTTATCGGGCACTTTATCTTTTGTGCCATTCCGGGTGTGTACCGGAAAAATGTTGAGGAAAGATTCTTCGGCTATGAGTAAAACATAATTTCTAACTGGACATGGTGAATTAAATTTGAAAGTATTGTTTTGAGAACGAAGAATGGCTAAAGTTGACGTAGGTTCTTGAACATTATTTTCAGTTGATTAGGCGTCTAAGTAACTGATTTTAATAGAGTAGGTCGATATGATAATCTAAGGTGGAATGAAGTATCCACAAAATGAAATAATGCTACTGAAAATCTTGTCTTTTCTGCATTTTTGTAGGAAAAGAGTTCCATCGAAACAGCATATTTTTTACCCGACTGCGGTGAAGCCCAAAAGGAGGGTTATTATATTCATGGGTTGTCATAAATTTCCACCAGTTTGTTTAGTAGCTCTCTTTAATAGCTTGCGGCGCCTGCGGGGACTCCTGCCGTAATGTACGGGTAGCTCGCGGCACCGAAGACCATGGTCGTCCTCTTATACTTGTGTGGAGGTGTTTCTTCAAATCAGTTTCTGAAGTCAATAGTCTTTGCTTCTTACCACAAATTAGGTATGCTACTTATTCTGAAACAATTATACAGTACTAAATGAAATTATGAAATTGTTCCACCAAAATCCCCACCGAAAACTTTTAGTCTCAACAGTCCGTACTTTCATTATCCAACTTCATGTCAAGGCCTGCAATATTTAAACCAGCTCTAAATATCGTAATATATAGTCAGATAACAATTACCATTGCAAATTACGACACTTACGATAGTGCGTTACGCGTAACGACACTGACTGTCATGCTATCGCAGCTGAAAGCGCTCGCTTTCCTTGATTTGCATGCTTAGTTGATTATCAAATGATCATCATCTCTGGTATTTATTGCAATTTTATTTCAGTTTTACTACTTTAGCTGATATTCTTCTTCTTTTATTTTGATGATAGATCTTGTCAAGTTACATGGACTCAGTAGGTGGCCTGTATAAGAGAGTAGTATAACGAGTAGTTCGAAAAAGAGTAGGAACATCGGTGGTTTTTAGCCAGTAGAAGTCTGACACTTTCTTTGGCTCCGCCCACAGTAACAGGAGTCATTTGATGATTTCCCACTCTCCTAAATAAAAAGAAACTTTAGGTACTCCAGAAATTTGCCCATGATCTATGGGAACCGCTGAATCGTCAACATCATCAATAGACTTAAAACATCAACGTCTACGTTTTTATGCTTGCCAGCTGTTTCAACAAGACCATCGGTCATTGATTGAATGTGGCTTCAGACTAATTGTAGAGCAATATTTGTGAATACAGAAAGTGTGCTATAGGCTATGCCTATAAGTTTCCACAATTGAATAATTTAGTCACTATTTATCTGACTTCCTGTTCCTTATATTTTTGATCTAATTGGCACCTGCATAGCCGTAAAAATGTCGGCCTTCGTTACGGGAACGGATTTTAAAACGATAATTTTATTAATATTATTAAAGGTTTTTATTAGGTTTAATTTATAGCTATTTCTTCTGCTAAGTGTAAGGTACAATTATCAGATCGTTACCGGTAGCTGATCTACAATTAAATGTATCGCATCCTAGTTGAGTAATTGTCGCGTTTGAATGTGGGGTGTGAGTGTGTGTAAGTGTCGGTTCACGCACGCCCGGGGGGTGTTCCTGTGTGCGTTTATAAATAGGTAGGTGGTGGTTGCCGCGGCTCGTCTTTATCTAGCCTCAACCTTGAAATGGACAAGTTTATAGTTTTTATTTAATTTTTTTCTTGTGTTTTTGTTTTGTAATATCGTGACGTGACTTTATGTGGTGGTACACAATAATCATGGATAAAGCGTTTGTGATATTGGTAAGTAATTTATTATTATTAATTTCATTGTGTAATAGTTTTCAGTCGATTACAGTAGTTTCATTAGTTGCTTTATTGTAGTTACTAGTTCAGCTAAAATAATTTAATAATTCAGCTTTTGGTGGTATATAATAATATTACCTTCTATAGTTTAACTTAATTAAATATTATGAGTTTATGTTATGAGTTTTGGTTTAGTAGTACTAATATTGTTTTCCATTTCTAAAATAAAATTTCATAATTTCTAGATCCTCTTGGCAAATTTGTTAGCAACCAATTGTCAAGAAGGTGAATTTACGGAAGATACAGTCGAAGAGACGTCGGAAAAAGTGAGTAAACTTTTTTGTTCCTTAATTAGTTTTATGTAGTAGTTATTTTAGTTATTAAAGTGACTGGTAAACTGGTGTGGAGAGTTAGCTTTCATGTAATGTTTCCATCTTTATACAAATCGATATATTGGCTTATGTTTAGTTCATCGTGAACATATATTTTGACAATTTAGCAAAACAGTTCGGATAAAATTAGGCAATAGGAAAAATAAATTCTGAGTGTTTAAAACATTTCAATTTTTTTCATTTGTAAAACTGCTGATTTTTGAGGTTGTATAGACTCTAGCCATTTTCCTAAGAACAAATAAAAACTTTCGGAATATATTTAATTAATATCATGCCTATTTAACGTTCAGTAATCAACAGTAAACTGATCCTGCAAAGATAGCCTATAAAAATATTTATTACGAGCAGAAACACGATGGCACGCAAGTTTCACTATAATACTTTAGTGATAGTCGCACGCACGTGTGATTCAAGTTCACTAGTAAAGTATAATCTCTGGGTCTACTACGTGGGGCAGTGGACTGCAATACACCACGTGGCCCTAGTTCGGATCCACGTAGATATTACATATCTTAGAAAAATTTTATTTAGTATATAAGAGAGCTGATGTGATGAAATAATTTAAATCTCACTCAGATCCAGCCTGTCCCCTTGCTGCCCTCCCCCAGTGACAGCCTAGGCCCCACACGGGGTGCCCTTTGCGATTTGTCACTTAGCTTATAAGTTATTTGCCCCTGGCTGGAGTCCTTAAACTCAAGGCATCCACAGGAATTTGCCCGGTTAAGTAGAAAAAAGTCTCCTAGACTAGAAAAATGAAATAATTTACACATAAACATCGGTCTGGGTTAAACACACTTCTTTGTTGTTGGCGTCGAAACTATAATTATAGCTTATAATTACTTAAATGAATATCCATTTTTCTTTGATAATTAATTGGATGTATATGCGCATTATAATCTTGAAATTTCTTCGTGAAATTATATGGTTAATTAGCAGTTGTTTAGCGTGAAATAAAGCGTGAATTTTGTTCCTTGTAACATTTTTACGTTAAAAAAAATAGGTAAAAAAACTTTTTAAGTTAAACGGTTTTATGTTAAACATACATTGCAATGTTTAAGATAAATGTACTAAAAACCAAAAAATAATAAAATAGATACAGTCGTGGGAAAAAACCGTGGGGCACGTCAATTGTAATTTCCGCAGCACGACAGTTCCGAATTGACGTGCCCCACGGTTTTTTCCCACGACTGTATCTATTTTATTATTTTTTGGTTTTTAGTACATTTATCTTAAACATTGCAATGTATGTTTAACATAAAACCGTTTAACTTAAAAAGTTTTTTTACCTATTTTTATTTTCTAGTTTTTAGCCGCCATCTTGAATTTTAATTCTATATAGTATATTGTATTCTGCTTGTTGAGCCCTTTCATTTGATACCCATATTGATGGGATTAATAAATCATAAATTATCCGCCATTTTGTAGCGGCGGCCATCTTGAATTTATAATGATAATGAATAAACATAATTGTATTGTCACCAAAATCCAAAGTGTGTACAAAATTTCAGATTAATCGGTTGACAGGAAGAGGGTGAAATTTGAATTACTAAATTTGATCCAAGAATAAAACAAACGGGGTGAGCTAAATAAAACCGTTTAAAAAGCTGTCACACTTGAGTTCTTGTCTGAGTAGCATTCAAGAGTACGACTTGCGTCTAATTTTCCTATCTTTAAAGCTATATTTCATCCAGGCGTTACCTTTAGTGTTAAACTAGGAGCTTTAATATTATGATTTTTTGATTATCATTGTAATTTTGCTCAAGAGTGTGCGCTAATGTACCAAAAGCGAGCGCTAAGAAAGGTATTTATAAAAATCATCCCCAAAAGGCTAAACTTGTATGCTTCTTTATCATTCGTTATACTATCGGGCTTTTAAAAATAACTCAAGTTCTTCTTCTTCTCCTTCTTCCTGCCCTTATCCCATGTCATTTGGGGTCGGCGCAACACGTTTTTAAAAAATAATTCAAGTTAGAAATAAAAAAATGAGAAAGGTAAAATGCAAAATACAAGCGATTTTGGAATTTTAAGACTCAAACTAACTTATTCGTAGAAATCATGGCACTTGTTTAAATTATTCATACACTTTGCGAAAGGCATTACCATATTATACATTAATAGTTGTAGACAACATAACTAACAATTACTAAGCTATTCATAATAACAATAGGTACACTTGGTACTTTCTATTAAATGTTCTGTACACAATAAAGATACTAATCAGTTATTGCATTTTAAATCTGTTATTATTTATTATCCAGCTCGCATTCTCTTTCTATTATTTAATAGGATAAGCTGCTATTATATATTGCATAAGCAATTTGATTAGGAATAAAATTAAAGAGATGCAATCAATCATAATTATTATCAATGGTAGGTTCAATAGAAAAGGATCAAGCAATAACTTTCCAATCATTGTATTTCGTAAAATTCTTTACTCTGCTTATTCTGATATTGAGATTGAACAAAATGGAGTAATTATTTTACTACACATACATTAACACATAAAATAACTATCACAAAAATGTATCTATAGCAACGTTGAAATGGCTAGATGAAGTACATAAACTGCCTTTTCAAAAAACTTAACATACAGCACTTGATAACGAAGTTTTCTTCCAAACGAATCTGAACAATTTATAACAGCAACACATAAGCTATCCGAAAGCCTACTTAGATATTGTAATTTCTATGTGATTGGAATTCCATGATATTCAATGCTGACATGTGCACCATTAATTCCGATGTACGGCCTTCCACATTCGCTGCCACCTGCTCTAATTAGGCTCGCTGTATCAATGAAATACTAGCTCTAGATCTAGCAAACTTTTTGCTCTAAAAATAGGTAGGCAACGAACGCTTATCACCTCGCTTGCGACATGTCAATACACACAAATACTCGCACTATCGAAAGTGGTCGCTAAATGTCGAAACGAATGCGGCCGCGGTTGTCTCGTTCACCCACTTTTCTCAAAGTAACACGACTAGTTAAGCTGTTACACTGCTCTACTTGGTTGCTTTTAATTTTTGAACATAATATTATGCAAATCATAACTGCAGGAGCGAGGAACACGAACGGTCGCTAATTAGAACGTTGACAGCGGATTTTTTACTCAGTAAAAGTTTCTTTACTTTCGATTTTGATGTAATTATGCGCTGCAATTGATTCTTTAATAGCATTATCGATGACAGTTTCCATATCCGAAAACGTATAGTAACATATAGTTTTACACGATTAATTAAAATGTTAGATTACAACACGCCAAAAATCATGCTGCACGTCTCCCATTTATCAAAACAAGTGTGAATGATGAATAAAGAACAGCGACAACAAAAAAAAAGTGAATCGTGTTGAGCGAATCGAAGCGGAAACTAACGAAAGTGAACGATCCGTCATTGACATTGAGTAACAGCGAGCGATGCGCAAGCGCACCCACCTGGTTCATCTTGAACTTGGCGAGAAGATGGCCGCCAACGAGTGACATTTATGCCGTCAATGTTTACAAACATCGTGAAACTTGTCTAGGGGAATTTACATTTTTATGTTTGGAGTAATGTTATGGATTTGGGTAAATCAAGCTCAACCTGATTACATTAATTAAACTTGGGCCGTTTGAACTTCACACTTGACTTAGATAGGTGCTTTTTGTAGATATACAGTTTGTCAGCAGCTCTCTTATCATCTGCCTAGCCTTTTCCCAACTATGTTGGAGTCAATTTCCAGTTTAAGCAGATGTAGCTGAATACCAGTATTTTATATGGAGCGACTGAGACCTCCACAACTTTTCAGCAAATCTCTATTTCAGCATATTATCAAAAACAATCTACAAGCTTTGTCTTAAATAACCACCATTGTATTTTCTAAACTCGTACCAATCTAGAACCGTTTAGAACAATCTAACCTCAGTTGGGCAACCGCCAGTCGTGATCGAGAGTGATAAATGCCGCACGCGTTACGCCTAACGATTTGACGGACAGCCAGACATTAATACACTTACTCTACCTGATTGTAATTACCTGCATACCTACGTTATGGAAACGATTAAAGCCCTCATTACTTATTCAGAATATTAAACTGAAATAGCTGGACATGCAATCAATTGTCATAATGACTAAAATACCGAATTATTACACGCAAGCTATCGCTTCACACATTCTTCAAAGTTTTTTTTTATTTATAGTAACATCACGAAGTAATTGTAGTAGTCGTAAAAAATTGATTGTTGAATTAATGAGCAAATGCTTTGTTTTTTCTTGCTAGGGAAAATCGACCTACTCGTTCAGCTATGGAGTGACTGATGTCAAAACTGGAGACGTGAAGAGCGTGTGGGAGTCAAGAGATGGTGACACTGTTAAAGGTAATCATTAAATAAATTTAAAATAAATTAATCTATGACAATTAAGTTCACTAAATTATTTAACGTCAGACGTCCAAAAACTTTGTAATATCAAGTTAAACAAGCAGATTTCAAAGACTGTAGCACAATTTCTTTACATTTCAGGTCACTACAGTGTAGTAGAACCAGATGGCTCCACAAGGACCGTTGAGTATTCAGCAGGACCGAACACAGGGTTTCAAGCCGTTGTCAACAATGAAAACCAAAGATTCGATTCCGAAGAAATAGGACGGAGTATAATCGAAGAGAAAGCCATGCGAGATTATGACAAGTATTACGACTTTTCAGAAGATGCAGACGAGGATTATTATGAAAGAAGAAGACCAACAAAGAGGCCAAGTTACGAGCCAGTACGCAAAGAATACTCCAATAAGAAAAGAAATAAGTATCCATCATATGCGGATCAGCCGTTAGACTCAGAACCAAGCGAATACACGCACAGTATTTCAATTAAACATCCTCGTGATGAATACTCAGAATTTGAGCCACAAAGTCACGTCGGATACAGTTCCGACCCAAATTGCAAAACCAAAACTAGAAAAGAAAGTCACAGTAATAGAGACAATTTGTATTCCAACATTGTAGATTTAGAATTGAATAAGAAGTATCCGCCATTTCCCTCAGATTCTTATAGAGATACTTACGACAAATACGCTGAACCGAGTTACGACTTTGACAGATACGTCACAAAGCATTTTGGCAATGGGAACTTTAAGGGGCATAAATACGACGATACTGATGTCAAACCTACATCAGTGAAATATACCTTTCCAGTAATACCTGATGTGCCAGCACCTGAGAAATACTTTCCAGATGAAGTTCCTTCTAGACCTAAAAGGAAGAGGCCTTATAAACCACGAGAACCAGAGCAGCGTTTTCCAAGCGAAGATTTAAGTGACTATGTTTTAGTTCCTAAGAAAAAACTAAAGAAACCTGCACCTACTGTCGAACCTTACGATTACAGAGTACCCGAGGATGAATACGACCGTCCTCAGTACTTGAGCAACTACGACGATACGTCACAGGATGACAGGTACCCTAGTTCCACTCGAGGGGCTGCACCGAAGGAGGTTGTTCGAAAGGTTGTAAAGAAACGAAAACCTGTCATAAACCTGCTAGATATATTCGATATTTAAGTTATTTGTTATAAATACAAATTAGATTATTTATATTTGTGTGACTATTCAGGCCAAAGCCGTGATAGATAGTAAGATTAAAAAGTATTGATAGGATAAATTGAAGCAGACTGAAGTGAATTAACCAAATTGTTTATTGTTATTTTGTACTAAGTGATTTTTTCGCTGTAAGTCGTCGTTGGGGAGAATTAGAACCAAAGTTCACTAAGCTAATTTATAATTGACTGAGACGTTTCTGTAAATTAAAATGCATTTTATTTTAACGTACTACTGATTTATTTGTTCTCAATTTTAGAAATAATTTTAGAGACTAATTAAAACCCAAACTTAAATACTCGTATTTTTTTCTCTCTTTTGTTACCATAACACAGAACATAAAAATATTCATTCTAAGAATCAATATAAAAATAATACACAAAATAAGCCTGAAATCGAAATTTTAAAACATGCATTACGCATGCAGTATACATGTTGCGCAAAACGGTCTCACAATGATAGTGAAAGTCTAAAGCCTCAGAAACTGGAGCGAGTGGGAGTGTCGGTGCTGTATTACCTCACAAGGACGTTTGGAGATATTTTTATAAGCAGCAATACACGATATTCCTATACTAAGAATAGTAATTAGGTCAGTTTGTGTAGGTACCAAACTAGACGGCCGTGGCTTTGTCTTGGTGCCGAAAGGTACTTACTTTCATTTTTATGTGGTCCTTTTATGTAACTGCATTAACGAAATGAGAAACGAATAATTGTTTTCTGCAGAAAACTTGAAACAAATCTGACGGCAAGCCGACAGCAAAATATTTATACCTACCCCTTGCATAGCTAAGATTTTTAGGAAGGCAGGCTAGACTAGAAGGCTTTTGTCATCCTGCTGTTTAACATGGTAGATCATAAGTATTTATAAGGAAAGTAAGATGCGACCACCATCCTCTAAAATCATCGTCCTTTGCTGATTACAGTTTACTATTGGTCATCTTTATAATTATCATCAGCCCGACTTCACCTGCAGAACGTCTTCTACCTTTTGAATTGCAAGATTTATTTTATTTGATTTCATCTCCTCATGCAGCTACTAGTTATCCAACTAATATCATCAGCTACAACCTTCCAGGATATCCTATAGGTACTTAGTGATAGACTTATCAATTGAAACAAAAATCTAACCTCTACGATAAATTAAAAAATATAGATGCAAATAGATGCATTTTGTGCTTGTGAATGAAATGAAGTTCTTGTATAAATTAGCAATCTTGATTTGCACGAAGCTTCAATTTGCCTCGGTTTAGCAATACGATGATGACTACTCAAGTTTCTTCAAGTGTGAGCTTATTTCAAAAACCCTGGGAAAAATATGACGGACAAGCTTTACTGACCAATTAATTCACAATATCTTTTCTCAATCATAAAATTGGTCCAGTCCCTAAAATGTAATACGAGAGCAAGGTGCTCCGAATATGATCAGAGTGTGACATTAATGTCCCACGATTTACGCGTACTGTTATGTTTTATTTTAGTTGCATATGCCGTTCACTGGCGGCCATGACACCGTCGGCATTGTCGCAATGCGCCCGCTTTGTGCCACGCGCTGGGCACGAGCAATACATGTCCCTAATCAGGGCCCAGAGAAAGGTTTCCGCTATGGTGGTTTAAATGTCATTTTGGGTATTGAAATCTATATAAATAAAAAGAAACGTCCTCACTGACTGACTGACTGTCCATCAACGCTCAGCCCAAACCCTTAACCCTAGAAAGCTGAAATTTTGCACAGAGGCTCCTTTTATAATGTAGACAAGGAATGAGGAAGGATTTTTCAAAATTCAACCCAGGAGTTAAATAGGGGATGAAAGTTTGTATGAAAAATCGTCATTTTTGTAGTTAAACCGACATCTACGCGGGCGAAGCCGTGGTCAAAAGCTAGTTTAGATGTATAGAAGGGGCCGTTTGCACTGAAGCATGCGATTAAATCTCATAGCACACATATGAACAATGCACTGGATCGGCCACACCTTACCACATTTTTACTAGCTAATCCCAATCCATAATACCGTTACGGTGCTAAGTGTACCTTGTAGTATGGAGTACCTGAACCCGTGCAAGCAATACTGTTGATTTCACGCCAAAAGTCACATGTAAATCGAATTCCAACTGGTCCAGATGCATTCGAAACCAGAATAAAACCATTAAGGAACGTATGAAAGTGAAGGTAAATGACTCTTAAGATATCTTTTATAGAACATTACATAAAAGAATTCACAAGAATGCACTTATGAACAAGAAACTGATCGCTACAAAATTTTTGTCATAGGCCTACCAGTAAGTGATCATTATGAACTTCGAGCAATAAAAGTGTTGCCCAGTTACCAAATACAGGCGCCATAAAAGCCTGCGGAACTTAAAAGACATTGACTAAATTTATAGCCAATCGTAGCAAGTTAATAGCTGATAGACCATTAAATCCCTGTTATACTGTAAATCGTTTGGTATTATTAATACCAAACGATTTACCAAATATTGAAAATAATTACATACTTGCTCTACTTCATAAATTGATTGTCGTGAGAAAAAGGTTCTGCGGTTAAATCTGTTGATCTCAGATTAGGTTGTGGTCGAAACGTTTAGGGTCAGCAAAAACTTGATACAACATTAGGACAATAAATGCCTTGTCAATTAATTCTAGCATTTTTAGAATTTCCTATATACAATTAGTAGTTATCGTTTCTGTAATACAAAATATAAAATTGATAAATTTAAAAGTTCGTCGTTGCATGTTTGATTACTGATTCAAATTATATATTACTTAAAAACGTAATGCTATACAAATGCTTTAATTTGATCATTCAAATTATAAATTGTCTTTTATGTAATTTGCAGTCCTCCATATATGTATGGAAGACTGCAAATTACTCTGTTGACTGGATCATGGGCTAATTCCACCACAGTCTTCACCTGGGAGAACTTCCAGCGACATCACGACAGGCCTAGCTGACAATGGCGGGCCGACCTTGACCAGGTGACTGACACCTAGTCAGGTGTTAGGATTGCTAATAAATAAAAAATGAAGACGGTACAGTCTTTGGAAAACTCATGTGATGTCACATTGTAGTACATTTTTAGCGGCCAGTGATGCCAAAAGCCTTTCTTTGACGCGTTTTATCTTCGATTTTTTTTATAAATTAATTAGGAAACATCCCTATTGTATTAAATAGAATATATTTTCTGCCCGGTTTCGGGGCTAAATGATACTTATCAATTAACTTTACAAGATATTGTGAATTCTTGGATACTGTACCAACATCCTGTTTTAAAACCTTTAGATAACATGTGTGGCTTTTAAACTGAATACATAAATAATTTTGATGAATTATCTAGCAATACTACAATTTCTGAAGGAATGTGGTCACTAATTGCCATACACGAACTAGAGCAGGCCGATATGAGTTGAAATATTATCAGAAAATCGTTCGCTTTATCTTTGTAAAAAGTTACTTGACAGCTTTAATTAAACATTCACTTTATCTTAACACGGAAAGGTTTTTTACTTTCAAGTCAGCATTTAATGAAAGTGCGATTGTGTCCAGTTTTAAATTCTTCATTGTTAAGATTAGGTAGTAACAGTATTTTAATTGCACATAACGTATGCTTGTAGTCATAACTGTGACAGACTTAACAAAAAATATTCTTAATTTTGTACATTCGTATGTATTTATTTACCTACTACTCTTCTATTTTTACAAAAGGGAAAATAGGTTTATTATTAATTACAAACATGATGACGTGACAATTTCTTGATGCAACAATTTTTTCGTATTTAAAATACGGTTTTTACCAATCAGTCAAACGCTTTATCTCAAGAACATATTTAACTAGTTTATTTAAAACGTTATTATGAAACATAAAAATGTCTGCCTACTGTTTCAACTAGCAAACTGGGTGGGACAAATGTCTTGCATTGATCCGTTCATTGATTACCGATTTCCCTTTGCAGCAATCAGGGGCTATAAAACATTTTATAAGACTGTTATTAGGTATCAACTTATGATCAATGACCAAATTTCGACTGGTAAGGTTGCAGGCAGACTTGTTGAAACTGTGTGAGTGTGCGACACAAAATTGTTTTATGAAAACAATAATGACGAAGACTTGAAATATCAGAGTAGTTAATCATACAATCTACTGATTTTTCTTAGGTGCAGCTTCTTCTTTTTTAGCTACTCGTTCTTTGCTGACTGATGCGGCCCTTTAGTCATCAAGTACACAGGTCTCGAGGCATGCGACGCAAGATGAAAGATGGCCATTGTGCGGATCTACTGAAAACCTGTTTATTTCATCTACGGTTTAAAAAACTGAACAATTTCTATCGTGCATGCTGTCTAAGAGTACATCATTACAAAAATGTAATTAAACAGTAAGCAAATACTCGTAATGAAAAAATCCTTTACAAGGGGTAAGATGTACTTTTAATATTTACAAAAGGTAAAATGTACTAATAATAAAATGTATCTAATATGCGGTAAAATGTACAAGTGGATAAGTAGTGTATATTAGAAATATTGCAAGAATTTTAACAGCTGTCGTTTGATCACAGGCACTTAAATAAATTACATGGTTTAGATACTTACTCTACGGTGTCAAGATTTGCATTAACAAGTTGAAAGACTTCCTGTTTCATCACATACTTATCTTATGTTGGTTGCTTGCTACTTAATTTGCAAATGAAGTCTATATATTTTACTACTTTATAATTTGAACAAATTTTCTATTCCTTCTTTGGTGAAATAAGAAGGTAGTGTACAGGATTAATGTATATTCTTAAATACTTTAATTATTTAAGTTGATTATCCTATATGTTAGTACACACAGGATCAACCGAAATAGCTAGTCCATTATAATATCAGTTTTATTTAGTTCAAGGTTTTTTTTTCATCATCCTTGTCATCATTCTTCTGCTCTTATACCAATTTATTTGGAGTCAGCGCAGCGTGTCTTCTTCTACCTAAATTCTCTATAACTCGTCATATCAGCAGTCACCTCCCTTTTACCCATATCATCTATCACACAGTCGTTCACAAAGTGGTTCTTACAATGTCGTTTTAAATAAACATTTAACTTGATTTGTTAATTACTTAATTACCTAAATCCGGCCGTCAAGCATTTTATTTGTCCTATCCGCTATTGCAAGACATAATCTCGTTCCTGAGGAAACCTGATAGATCGACGAAATAAAGATTAAGTTACAGGTCAGACCACAGTGTGTTGAGTACATAAGAATTTAAAGTTTGTTGCTTGGCAACTTTACATTTATTAATTAATTCGTTTTAAATACTGAATACAATACAGTATTAAATTTTTGTAATACAAAAAGTAGTAAGTAGGTATCGGAATGAACTGAAAACGCACTACGATGACTGGTTTGTGGCGCAAGAAAAAAGTACTTGATAAAATATGAGACAGGCCTATAAGGGGAAGGGATATGAAGAGGCGTCCAGGCTTAGAAAATTCAAGGTTATTGAGAAAAAAAGAAGTAGAATTAATGTATATCGTTCAAAAGTGTTTATAGTTTATTTAAATTGGAGTTCGATGCTTGCATTCTTCACAAATGCCTCATCTATAAAGCTTAGTACAGTCGAGTGGCAATAGATTACGCTACTAGGCTCATTTGGTTTAATTTGAAGGCAAATTCGTACAACACTCGTTGAAACCCACCA
This sequence comes from Diarsia mendica, assembly GCA_949316265.1. Classification (NCBI taxonomy): domain Eukaryota; kingdom Metazoa; phylum Arthropoda; class Insecta; order Lepidoptera; family Noctuidae; genus Diarsia; species Diarsia mendica. Next base: position 9,128,193 of record OX438891.1, read on the forward strand.
GTATAGTTTGGTAATATATGTACATAAGTTGACATTGCACCCTTCAAGAACTGAATGAAGCAAGAGAGAGCTGACCAGCTTGCTGCTTAGTTGTTAAACAAAATCTGAGTCATTGATTCGAGAAGAAGAATTTAACATTCTTCTTCTTCTTTGGGTATCCGTAGAAATTCTCCTAGGTTAGTCATATTAATGTTATTTTCTGACATGCAGTTTATGTATGTTGTTTAGTGTAAGAAATTACTTTCCTTTTCTATCTCCATTAGTAAATCGTCGGACAAATTCATATCAGGAACATTTTCGCAGAATTCCTTAGAATAAGTCTAGCATAAAAAATATCAACATCTATGTTCACAATAGGTAACTCCATAAATACTCGTATGTCGAAAGGATAACAATCTATGAGTGAATATCTTTAGGAAATTGAAAGCATGATTTATGTAAAAGATCGTTAAATGCAAAAAGAATAATAAATTTACATATTTTTTTAATTAATTTATGATTGTTATTAACATACTTGAGGTTTGCCGTCTATGTGCTCATTATGCGTGAAATAGTAGAGGAACTGTTGTTTCTTATGAATGAAGTGACGGAACTTGCATAGATAGGCTTTCGGATGTACTACAGCACCTACCTATTACATCCTTGTTGCGCTTTTAACCCGACTGCGGCGAAGCCCAAAAGGAGGGTTATGTGTTTGACGTGTATGTATGTATATGAGTATTTATGTATGTATATATGTCCGTTTCTTTGTTCCCTCATAATTACTCATAAACGGATGAACCGATTTGAATGAAATATACCTCGTTAAATTCGTATTGGTGACGCGAGTGTTATTATAGGCTACATTAAAATTAAAAAACAAAGAAAACTTGCGAATTTTGGGGGCTAAATCGTGGAGTTCAAAAAAAAAAATCCATTACCATCGAGTAGGTTAACAAAATAAAGGGTTTTAAAAGGAGATTACAAAAATATATAACACTTATATGTTTAAAAGAAATTCAAAGTGAGAAATCCTATAAACAAGCACAAAAGTTAAATCATCTGCGAAGAATTTCACGCGACCAACGAAAGAACAAACACAAAAGAACTAAAAAGTTGGAAATAAAAAAAGTAGTTAAAAAACTAAAAAGCCCGACTGAAAAAACGGAAAAGCAAAAAACAAGCACATTTTAAATTATACAAAACTTGGAAGCAGGCGGGGTTCATTTAAATATTAAATTATGAAAAGAAAAAAACCGGCCAAGTGCGAGTCGGACTCGCGCACCGAGGGTTCCGTAAAAAAAATATATTTTGTGATGTAACTAAAAATGTATGGTTTTCGTAATTTTTCCTTTATCTATGCTATAAGACGTTGCTTCGTACCAAATTTCAAGATTCTGAGTTCACGGGAAGCACCCTGTAGGTTTTGATTCCCTTGCAAGTGTCGAAAATTTGCGGCATAAACGGCTGTATCTTTTGATTGCGTTGGCTTAGAAGTTTGATTTTTTCACAGCTTCAAGGGACAGTAGACCTGAGTAATTGATATAAATTTCAGCTTCATACCTCCACGCGTTCCTGAGAAAAAGGGTCTTGACAGACGGACGGACGGACGGACAGACGGACAACAAAGTGATCCTATAAGGGTTCCGTTTTTTCCTTTTGAGGTACGGAACCCTAAAAATGAAAAGAGAATGGACCCCGCCTGCTTCCAAGTTTTGTTTAATTTAAAATGTGCTTGTTTTTTGCTTTTCCGTTTTTTCAGTCGGGTTTTTTAGTTTTTTAACTACTTTTTTTTACATTATGCTTAGCATTATTGTCATTCGCCTAACCCTTCCTTGCAGCATAACTGGATGCAGCTAAATATCAGTTTATTAAATAGAGAAACTGCCCGTTCGACCTTCGCAACTCTATTACTGATTATGATACCCTTGTCACCCTCGGTCAGACAAAGATTCATCAAGATCAGCTGTACTGGACTGCCAAAAACTCCTTTTTTGCTACGACTACTGAAAGTGCTGACAACATAAAATCTTTGCAGCTGTTTCATGACAATGTCACATGAGTGATTCTTTTTTAGTGTTTACACCTCTCTTTATTATTTCAGAAGTATCACAGTATAATATCGTTGTACAGAAAGAAGCATCCACTTGACATGTGTCAAGGCACTTGTAGACTTCAGTTAAAAATCACTGTCAGTTGGTACACCTTGTTGTTGACATTTGGCATTATGCTGAGTTGAGACCCTCTTGGCATTATTTGTTTTGTTTATTTTGTACAATTTTTAGTGTGTTTTACTTTTTATTGACAAATAAACATATTTTTTTTCTTTTTCTAACTGCATCAACATACCTTTCTTGAGTATTTCTAAAAACTCTTTCCAATCTACTTTACATAACTTTACAATGTTGCAAGCCTGTCTAGATCAGACCTACGAATAATGAAGTCGTGCCTCAGTGACAAGTTGACACGTTGAGTTACGAAATCTATAGTGAGATTGACACGCGTGAATTATATTGTTGCTTATTATAATAGATTATGAACTAGACTTTGAAAGCTGTCGTGCATTGTGATCGAGACTTGAATGAGAATCTGAAAATATAATTTATATTTTGTCCAAGCTTTCTGAAAACTGAGTTTCATAATAGTTTTATATTTAAACCTTGGTTTATAACCAACAATTTCAATTATAAATATCATACTTGGGTAGCAGTTATGAATACATAATGTTTTTGAGGTTTTCTTTTATCTTCAATTTTTCAAATTACATAAATCTCAAATAACCAATCATTACTGATAAAAATGCAGAGATAAACAATACGGAGAGTTAAGAGTATTGTAAGTTATGATTATTATCTTTAATTGTTTGCAGAAAATCCACGTGTTACTGCTGAAATCAAACACTGAAATTCATTTTTAGCCATATAATTAGGTATAGTGCACACCACATACGGCTATAATTACCTACATATCTTAAACTTCTACTGAGGTACATATATCTAGGCCAAATTATCGTATAGGCTTCACGAAGGAACGATTTCAGCAATCACTGCAATCTGCCAGCAACAAATGAATGTCTCAAAATTTTAGAGATATTAATAATTGCAGGTAATATTTTAGAGCCTAAAATATGACCTGCAATTATAATTACCATTCATTTAAATTACGCTTGCTAATTACAGTATACTACTTGCATATCATCTTATGGAAGTTAATATATCACCTGTAAAACATTATTGCATTAACTATTAATAATTTGGTTTCTGACTGTTATAGTGATAGATCGATTCGTGATGGTGGCATTTAATTTAAATATATTAATGCATATGTGTTAAGGACATGTTGGACGAGGTCTTGTTGGTAGTTTGAACTCATTTTTGATGGTGTTATGCTAATGTAACCAAAATAAAGGACACGTTTCCGGTTGCGACACTTCTATTTAATTGGCTATTTGAAGATAAGAACTAATAAAATTTAAAAGGGCCTGTAATGTAAATTTTACTGCTCTAAAATAAACATTAATTATACTTCAAATGTGGTATTATACTAAATTGGAAAACCTTTAAAAGTATGGACGTAAGTCTTGCAGAACCTCGAAATTGTGAATAACAGCTTGATAAGGTCATTGGGCGTAATCCGACCCGGTCGCGGACATGAATGAAAATTATTTAAAATGAAAGAGTATAAATTCACATATCATTACATAAGGTTATTTTTTATTTAATCCATGGGAGAACAAAGTTTGAACTAAAAATACATTTCCTTAAAAATCGAATACTACTACTAAATATTAGTTGTCGTTCTGTTAAATAGCTACTAAAAGGTTTTCGCGAGTGCATGTGCGTCCCGTCATCCCGTGTGATGAAAACGGCAGGTATACGTTAAAAATAAATAATAATAATAATAAATAAATAATACAGAAATAGTCGGAGGGAAGGTATATAAATATGTAAAGCCTTTTCTGGTTGTTTGCACCGATGGTTATATAATAGACGTTGTGGGCATGTTATATAATAGAATATAATATATAAGATACGTTATATAATAGATGTATTATATATATTTAATATATAATATATTTATAAATATTTATATAAATATAAGGCGGGTGGCAAACCGGTCCTTAAGGCCCTACAGAAGCTGTTTGATTCCGTCATACTCGAGGGGAAACAGGCTTGGTGCAGGGGTGTGGTGGTGCTCTTCTTCAAAAAAGGTGACAATGCCCGGTTGAAGAACTATAGGCATCTCACTTCTAAGCCATGTCTACAAGTTGTTTTTAAGAGTCATCACGAATCGTCTCGCACGCATGTTTGACGATTTCCAGCCTCCCGAACAAGCCGGATTCCGAAAAGGCTTCAGTACCGTAGACCACATACATACGCTGCGGCAGGTTATACAGAAGACCGAAGAGTATAACCTGCCTCTCTGTTTAGCGTTTCTGGACTACGAGAAAGCCTTCGATTCGATCGAGACTTGGGCTGTGCTGCAGTCTCTCCAACGGTGCCAAATCGACTACCGGTACATCGAGATGTTGAAGAGTTGTACAAAAACGCCACCATGTCAGTCCGACTTCAGGACCAGACCTCGGAACCTATCCTTCTGCAGCGCGGTGTGAGACAGGGAGACGTCATATCTCCGAAACTGTTTACCGCTGCATCGGAGGATATCTTCAAGGTTCTGGATTGGAGAGGACTTGGCATCAACGTCAACGGCGAGTACATCACTCACCTTCGGTTTGCCGACGATATAGTGGTCATGGCTGAGACCATGGAAGACCTCAGTACAATGCTCAATGACCTCAGTAGAGCTTCCGAAAGAGTGGGTCTTAAAATGAACATGGCCAAAATCAAGGTTATGTTGAATGTTCATGTAACACCCACTCCTATCAAGATCGGAGACTCTACGCTCGAAGTTGTGGACGATTATGTCTACCTGGGACAAACGGTCCAGTCGGGTAGATCTAACCCCGAGAAAGAGGTCAATCGTCGAATCCGACTCGGCTGGGCAGCGTTCGGGAAGTTGCGCGGTATCTTCTCGTCCAACTTACCCCAGTGTCTCAAGACGAAAGTCTATGACCAGTATGTGTTGCCAGTGATTACATACGGGACCGAAACGTGGTCGCTCACAATGGGCCTCATCAGAAAGCTCAAAGTCACCCAAAAGGCAATGGAGAGAGCTATGCTCGGAGTTTCCTTGCGTGATCGAATCAGAAATGAGGACATCCGCTTGAGAACTAAGGTTACCGACGTAGCCCGAAGAATCGCCACCGCATAGCTCGCAGAACGGATGGCCGATGGGGCCGAAAAGTTCTGGAATGGCGACCGCGAACCGGAAGACGTTGCGCTGGAAGGCCTCCCACTAGGTGGACCGATGACCTGGTCAAGGTTGCAGGAAACCGCTGGATGAGAGACGCACGGGACCGGTCAATGTGGCGACGCCTGGGGGAGGGAGGCCTATGTTCAGCAGTGGACGTCTTTTGGCTGAAGTGATGATGATGATATATAAATATATAATATAATTATATAAATATATATATAATTATATAATATTATATATAATATGCACCGACGGTTATATAATTGACGTTGTGGGCACGTTATATAATAGACGTTGTATACACGGCCGCCGCACCGTCGGGAGCTGCTCGCATATAGCCAGTATAGTTTTTTTTTTTATCCTGGGCTAGGCACCAACAACAAATTGAAGCCCCTGCGGTATTTTTAGATGATGTAACAGTAGATATTGGAGTGCGGGGCAGTGGTCCAACTGCTCTGTCCAACTAGTTGGACCATGGGTCTTTACTAGGGGCAGTTGTCCAACTTTAAAAATAGTTGGACCACAGCACCTCTTGAGAGTTCCGTGGTCCAATTCATATAAAAATAACTTACCAACACTAAAAACCTCAACTGCATCTTGTGTGCAATATAATTATAGGAGTATACCTATAGGAGTACCTCCTATATATTTCTGGGCTGAACCACAACCATTAAAGAACTTCACTGTTATAGAAGTTATACGATTGACGAAATAATAATAATAAATGAAGAGAGTCACTATAGTCCCAATTGTTATATCAACCACAGGTGTTATCCCCAAACAAATATTCAACAGTTTTAGCGCACTCAATCTATCTAAATACACATACCTAACACTACAAAAAGCTGCCATACTAAACACTTGCCGAATAGTTAGAAAATTTTTACAATTAGACTTAGACAATAATTTCGCTGCAGTACAGAATAATTTAGTTTTATAAACAAATAATTAGGATCTCACCTTGGTTTACACCCGTGAGATTCTTAAAATACCAGGTATAAACCTGAGAAAACGAAAGTTTCAAACCACAATAATAATAATAAAATCTTTAATTAAAAAAAAAAAATTGTTAAATCAGGTTCTCTAATGGTTCTATACCCCTTATATATTTTTGGGCACCTGCTACTTTGTGAGATTTTACTGATATAGAAGTTATCTAAATGACGAAGCACTTAATTAAAAAAAAAAAGTTAAATCAGGTTGTCTAATGAACCCTGTACCTCCTATTATTTCTGGGCTCCTGGTACTTCGTGAGACTTTACTGCGCTTGTTTCTCATCTCCAACAAAAAAAAATCCTTGGTATTAGAAAGGCATATAGATTTGATTTTAAGATTCCAATTTCCAATACATCCTAATGTTTCTGTTCTCCTGGTAGTTTGATCGATTGGGATTAAATTAATTAACTATCAAATTCAATCCTTATGTACCTAGGTAAGTTATTTTTAAATGAATTGGACCACGGAACTCTCAAAAGGTGCTGTGGTCCAACTATTTTTAAAGTTGGACAACTGCCTCTAGTAAAGACCCATGGTCCAACTAGTAGGACAGAGCAGTTGGACCACTGCCCTGCACTCAGATATTGATCACGCCGAATAAATAATTTGAAATATGTAAAAGTTTTTGTGTGTTTTTTTCTCTTTACTCCCACATCCCACAAGAAAGCGACCCTTACCATGATAACTAGATACATTTTATCTATATATCTTCACAATTGCATTTCTGTCCGCCGTGGGTTTTTCTCCCATACTATTTGCCCATTGACCTTTGTAGGATACGATATAACTATGCACTACAGCTGACTACTACTAACTACTACTACTATACTACTACTATAGCTGATTCAGATTGAGAGATTGCGATCAGAAGGATTGACTAGCTTGACTTAATGATGTATTGTTTTCTTATAAATTGACAACACGCTCTCCCACATTTCTCAAATAAATGTCCAATCCGACTTCAATAAATCTGTCAGTATACCCATGAGTGGGTTCTGACAAGCTACCTTACTGGTATCACTCAGAAATTGTTGCCAAACTTCAGCTTTACTTCAGCAGATAATTGCCTAATTTGCCTACAAATTGAATGCTCATACATAAATTCCTTCATAACAACAGCCAACTTCTCAAAGCATATAGGATTTCGTCAAAGGCATACTGCTATTGATTTACGAATATTTCGCGGGTAATTCAATATTACTCTCATAGGAATCCAGTTACATACGAATATGAGCGTGGGTGCAAAAGCGCCCATATTTGATGAATGGTTTGCGCAACTATACACTACGGCGAATGTTGTACTAAATAACTTAATTATAGGGTAATTTCTGAAAAGGTATTCGCAAGTATTTAGAGGTAGGTAGGTTCAAATATGTCCCGGTGGGATTTTGGAGTCACTGACACTAAGAGTGGTAACTTTTCCTTACAGATGTTCTCAAGGCGTCATCTTAATATTTGATGACAACGATAGCGATGATTCTCCATACCAAAACAAGATGAACGGATGTCACTTGTTCGTACCTGAAGGTGACTTTTTATCAACCGAAAGGTCACTTGCTGGTCATCCCCACATTACCAAAGAAAAAAGCAAAGAAATCCTTATGTAAAACACGAAATTCGTACGTATAATAAAAAAAATATAACTATTAATGAATAGCTTGGTCAGTAGGTCACTGATCACTGTTGAGATTTTATAAATTGTTCGCAATTACTTTTTGGATTGAATTGATGATACAACAAAAATAGCATCTATTAAAAGTAGACCACTTACAAAATATATAGCAAGCGCATCACTTAAAATAGATTACCGAGCCATTACATCAAATTAATGTAATCCTAGAGCTATAACTCTTGGCACCACTTGCTACCTGCTTTCATGTAATGTGAGACAAATTGCTCAATCGCTATGATTTATATTGGGCAAAGCCCCATGCAGTACCTAATAAATCGCTAAAGAACACGTATGTATATCAAAATATATGATTTATTGATATTAGTAGTGTAAGGAATTGTAACATGTTGCTTGATAATGTATTTTGCACACCACCGTGATGTTACACGCACGAAGGTATCAACAAATATTGAAAAAAAAAAACTTGTTTTTTTCATTCGAGATATAGATAGAATAAAATTTCTTCCTCCTTTAACCTGTTACCCTTTTCTCGAACTGGCTGTAGAACCAAACAGCTGATAGGTATTTTGTTTCTCAGTCACACACAATTATCGTGTAATTTATAGATGAGCAAACAGATTTATAAGAGCAGCAATCACTGTTGACGTTAATAGTTTCTGCTGAATAGTAATAAAAAAATCCGACTAATAAGATAAATTAATACTAATTATAACAAATGTGTATTAGTAAGCATACATAATTTGTCACCTCATTCAAAAGCTGATTAGTGCGGAAAAACAAATTTAATGAATGAAATAGATAACTAACGCCACCTGAAGCAGCTTTAGCTATAGATATATCATGGTTTTTACTACAAAAGGACGCAATAAAGTCGTCATAATATCATTATTTTATTACAAACTGTTATACCTGTTTAGTGTTGAAATACAAGGAAAACAGCTACCTTCAGAATAGTAGCCAAGTTATTGGCCAGTAAACCTAATAGTTTACATCTTAATCTAACTATATTTATCTCATAACCACACGACTTGTCCAAGCACTATCTTTTCTACATCAACTGCATGGTATCAACGTCAACGAGTATGCAAAACAATTTCACAAGACAAGACTAAATCTTCATCACGCATGCATATAAGTGTAAAAACTCGTTCAACTTGCAACATCGTGTAAACGGGCGCATTCAGTAGGTAAGTATAAAGGTGGTTTCACATCGGCGAAGCTAGGAGGGAGTAGATGGGATAGGCAAGAATTTATATCTCGCTGACCTTTTTATCAATAGATTTAATTATGTCTTGCTCTCGCGATGTTTGTCGCGTGATTGATCAACCCATGTTGGACCAAGTGTAACCTATTTTAATTCTCGTCTCACACAGCAGTCTGCATACTTTAGATGGAGACTTTTCACATCAAAGATGGGTGGGACGTGAATTGAAATTATAAAATAAAATCTAGCCCATCCATTCTCCGGTGATGTGAAACCATCTTTATCGGGGCTTGTTGCCCGCGTTGCCCAATGAGGCTTGAGATAACCGCGGCGAGTTCAATGATCTCGGATAGATGAGTCACAGCCACTTGACATCCGAGACTGTGCGGTAGACGCGCACACCCCGATTTAAGGTGTGGTTTGACTGTGCGAGCTGTTTGTATTTCATAATATGCCGCTCAGAACAAATATTTGTATGGCCTATAAGTTGTTCTGGGTCACTAGACCCGTTTGTTTTGTATGTGAGTTTAAATATTTGTACGCCCCCACGATACTAGTAAAATTCCTAGTGAGAGTCAAGATTAATAAACAAAATAATTATGTAATTTCATGAACCAGAGAGGGATTTTATTATTATAGTATTTGTATATATACCTACGCCCATACATACGTACATAATTCCCTGCCTGTGTCGGTTTTTCCGAGTTCATATAACCCTAATCTATATAAGTCGCGAGTGAACAGGCTTCTACTGGGTAAGCTCGTCCCATCGTCGACATCATCTCTGCCCTTAGAGTAAGATTGAAGTCAAGAGCAAGCCCATTTATAATAAAATAAAATAAAATACGCAGAGAATACTAAGCACATAGACATAGTACACTACACATGATGCAACTTCAATGGTTTTCCTTATGTTCACCCGGATAATTAAGAGCATAGACGGGCTGCATTTTTCCATACAAATGTATTCCCCTATTCTCTTCCTGGATAATGCCTCTAGAGTAATCGTTTTTATTTATAAAAATCCAGGTCTATTGAAGGCATGCCCCTGTCATTTTTTTTTCAAAAAATTCATTACAAAAATAAATATGACTTACCAAAAACCTAAAAAAATACCCCGTTTTTACCTACGTAATCAGATGACTACCAAAGAAAATTGAAAAGTTTAAAAATAAAAACAAGTAATAGGGGCATAGATCTATTCTTCCTTTAAATTTTGATACCAAATATAATTTAATTGGCTTAGGTTTCGAGGAGAAAATAGGAGAATACGAAACGTCGATCGGTCAAGGTTTTTTATAGGTAAAATCCGTATATACGTATATTATACGCAGCCCGTCTACGCTCTTAAAAGACCCCACAAAAAGATGGGGTGGCTCGCGGTTCATCTCCAAGCAAATCAGACCTGCAAAATTTGTATTTTTTATACTTCATGGCCAGTATAGGTAGTATGTAAGGCGAATTAAAACCACAGAGCACTCTCTGCAAGTCAATCTTCAACACTCCAATTAAAGTATTTGGACTACCTACTTACAAACAATTTTCGAAACGGAAAACTTATGTTACTTAATAAAATGGTAACAGTGGAACCAGACTTTAATAAATGCAGTGTGGTTTGCTAGTAGATTTAATTTTAATTCAGTGCTAACTAGTTTGAGAGCTATTTTCGGACTATGCTAATACAAATGCCTTTGTAGTGATTCATTCACTATTAACATCTGAATTAAATACTGCCACTGACAATTAAACGATGTTTTTATTATGTATAATTTGACGACTTACATTTTTAAGAATGTTATGGTAAAAAATACTTTTTCAACACATTTGCTCGAAAAATGCATTTACGGAGCCTGTATACATTGTTCGAAAGTTAAAAATTACGCACTATACAACGGAACGTGCGGTAAAATATGTACTCTCACCTAAGTACCGTGCGGTAAAATAGGTACTCTCACCTAAGTACCTATTTTTCCGCACGGTCCATACCCCGTTGTATAGCACCGTTCGTATTCTTTACGGTTTTTTTTTTAATTTCCATAAAAAGTAATACAAGAATTCCACCAAGAAGTTTCACATTACTAGAATAAATAAGCTGACTGAACGAACCTCCTTGGAAGCGCTTTTGTTCAATACGTTTGTCTCACTTTAATACTAAAGAGTAAATGAGATGAAAGTTGTAGTTCTAATTTTCACCACGTGCATGTGGCGCCATTTCCAAATGCGCGGCATTTTAATATTAAAACGTCAAAGATTGTTGCGACTTTCCGACTGATATTTAAAAACAAAATAATATGAGTTCAAGCGAATCCGATATTAATATGGAATCTACTCCACCTGATATTTTAAATGAGGCGCAAATTGCAGAAAACGGTCTCTTGCCGTCAAAATCGCGAGAGCGCTATTTAATTACCTAGCGCGAGAGCGCTATTTTATAGCATGGAAGACTCGAAGAAATACTCAATCATTCTCTGAAAATGTTTTGATGGCTTACTTCAATGAATTACGTGTGAAGTATAAACCGCCCTCAATGTGGTCAACATATTCAATGTTAAAAACCACTCTAAAAACCAATAATGACATAGATTTAACAATATAAATAATGGTGTGGAACCGCGTCCTTCTACCTCACGTGAAAACTTCCAGCCACCGCCGCCTCCGCTGCAAGCTCCGCCGCCACCGACGTCACCGCCGTCGTTACCGACGTTTACGCCACAAGTTCAACATAATACGAGTGAAATCAGTCAGTCAGTTAAGCTTCCAAAGCACCAAATTTCATTGAATATTAATAATTGTTCCAATTTTACTATAAATTTCCAATAAAATATATCAAATAGTGACCTATCTGTAAAGTTGTATAATTTTTTATTTGCCATTAAAAATAGTCTTGAAAAAGTTTGTTTCATTACATAATTGTACTGTTTTCTCGCAAATGTGTTGAAAAACGTTGTATGATACACGTGCAGGAATTGGTTTTTACAAACTCGTGACTATGGTAACCCCTCGACTTCGTCTCGGGCTTACATTCGTCTACTCGTTTGTAAAAACCAACTTACCGCACTAGTATCATAAATAACTATTACACATATAAGTAGAGGGAGCAATGGTGGCCCAGTGGCGGTCTCGATTTTCGAGCAGTAAGTCGTGGATTCGAAGTCGAACCCATGCAAGCGCATTACAGTGTGTATTTTTCATCACTACTCCTCTCAAGACAGACACAGAAAATACATATTGAGAAACAGCCAAGTCCCAGATCAGCCAAGGTCTAGACTCGTGACACCTACCAACCCATTCTCTCTCATAGGCAGGAGACCTGTGCTTCAGCTGTGGGAATATTCGGCTTATATAACATATTCAGAATATAATGTTGAGCCTACCAAGAACTCTCTCTTTGAGTGATAGACCATACCACAGCGCAGAGCCAGTGTGCGATGCATGTTTATAAACACTGATTTATTTCCAGTCACAGTTTCCGTTTGTCATAAAAGGTTGCATGAAAACCCTTGTCAATCTTATAAAAGTAAAAGATATACCTCCTTTTTTTTTGGGGCTGGGAAATCATCAAAATGACTCCTCCCGCTCTGGAGTGTCAGACTTTTACTGACTAAAAACCACCCATGATCCTTCATAGCCCTTTATGTCGAGGCCACGGTATCTCTTTTGAACAACCCGCAGCCCCCCTTACTGCCTATCAGTGATCGTAAGCACATCCCATAACCAGATAACCGTGGGCGTCTAGAATGCCTTTATGTCAAGCGCACACGCATTGTTCTTAACATATGTCAGTATCGAGGCTTTTAACTTGTCTTACATGGAGATGCTTGTTGTACCTTACTTACGTGCATTCTTTACGAAAGAGTCTGTCGGTGTGGTCATTTTAATGAAGGTTGTCGCAGCCTGGTTTTTTCTTTACATGTGTATGTCAGTGTCCTTTTCTTGTCTCATGGCAAGTGAAAAAAAACTGCATAATATATAATTAACGTCTTTAATAACAGAAAGCTTTCTAAAATTTGTTGCATGGCATGTTGTCAAAGCATGAAAAATTACTTCATAAATGTAAAATTAATATGACTTTGTTTTTCATTCAGCGATTGTTTCCCTAATAAGCAAACAATTTGTTTTAAAGAATGTATCGATAAATAACAGTTCGACACAATTCTCGCCCAAATTGGCTCGACTCTTGTAAGACAATGCATAACTAACACGAAACCACCAAAGTTGTCGACGTGAGTGATTTTCCCAGGGCTTGTTTATGGCAACAATGACTTCATGCTTCTAGTATGGACACTTGGACAGCCAACATTTGGCACTCACCCATTTTAGACCTAGAAGTTTAACGAAGTTTAGTGAAGTTTTCACGAATTGTGATATTGAGGATAATGAATGTTACATGTGTCCTATTAATATTTCATATAAACTAGTTTTTACTTGGCCAGCCTGTTACCCGGTTACAGTAATCATAGCAGTTTTACTTTTTTACTGCATTAAAACAGCTATTGAAAGGGAAAACTTGATTTATGGTCGAAATACATCATGCAGCACATGCATTTCACCTTGTTTCGGACACGTCAAGATCGGCATAATGAAATAAGAAGATAAAGAAGATAACACCGCCTCATGAATATTAAAGTTGCTTGAGTTATATTGAAACATCAGAGGAAGAGTCTTGAACATGTAAATAGTAAGTGTCTTAGAGTGCTATGCTTGATATTACACACACTATAGTCTTTCCCCATATCCTTTTTACCTTAGATGGCTTCTGATGATTGTAGCCAGCGTCTACAAAGATAATTTAACATAGATTTATGTAATTTGCATTTTATACATAAAACCATAGAAGCCATTTTGTAATTTGCATCAAAGAGCCTAAAAATCTACTATAGTTACTAACTATTTCTAACTCAAGGGTTTGCTCTAAACCGTGACTTTAGAGAACCAATCATTTTAACAATGACCGAAGTTGGTAGCTATATAAAATTCGCTGTCTTAAAGACAATAATTCAATAGGGTACGTCTACGTAGCGTGTTTCAGATTAATTTATTTTGTTTAGAATGTACTTACAGTAGGTACAACTGTGTGGTATAAATGTATTTATTTACTATTCCGATACCAATTCTTAGCGCAGAACACTTTGAACTATAGTGACGAGGATAGTATGGATACGACATAATCAATATTTCTGTTTATAAAACGACTTTGCTTTCATGTTTTTGCATAAAAATGTTATGATAGGTTCAGTAAATACGAAACCTAAAAATTTTATTTTGTATGAAATCATGACCCAAAAATTAATTGCATGCAAAAAGTTAGTTGAGAAATGAGCTGGTCGCTATTACGAGTACATTAAGAAACAACAAGAGGTTCAGTTCATCCTAAAAAAAAAGGAATTATTTGATAATTTTTCGAACTACGTTTTCCAAGTTAGAGGCTTCATAAGGACAAATCTAGATGCCACTCTAGATGTCTGAGTTGTTGTCTTGATACAAACAATGTTTTTGGAAAAAAAACTCACTCTATGTTTTTTAAAACTTTTTCATGGTTTTAGGAAAATTATACTGAATTGGACCCTTCGAATTTCAAATCTATATCAAAAACAAAAGACAAGCGTATCCAACATATGCCACCGATCTAGTTTGCGGCAGCGCCCAACGCCACATACATGTAGCTACATACAGTTTCCTGCGACACCCAACTGGGACCCTAGCCTGTATCTATAGGACATACAGCCTCTATATAAACGCCTGGTATCTTAGAATTCGGCACACAACAAGCCCTAGAGCTTAGAGTGACGTACAGTTTGAACTTAGACAAACCTTAAACACAATGTTCGCTAAGGTAAAGTGATTTTTAAGTTTATGTGACACTTGTGGTTATTTTGTTGTGGTTTTGTGAGCTGGTGGTAAAGTTTTCGGGTAGTGAGATACTTGCTCGTATTGTTTGATAGAAAAAAGAGTTGGATATGGGAAAATGTTCTGAAGAAACCATGGGGGGTCATATTGTGATATTTTTTATCTCCGGGTCGATTTTCAACAAGATAGTATATCACTAAAAAGAATACAGACATAGGTTGTTTATTGTATTACTGACAAACTAAGCAAAGCGATGTTGAAATAACCACTGAAACATTGGCTATTCGTGGCACAATTTTCTCTCCAGTAAATTTTGACTAAAGGTGTTAAAGAATTGTGACTTCGAAATCAATTTTTAATAATTCTAAATTTTATTGAAAATAGTACTGTCGAATAGTAACAGCGGTTTCACCCCTGAAATGAAACACGATCATCACATGTGAACTGCGTTCATGGGCCGGTGCACCATCAGCAGATGATCTTGAACGCAGTTCGGATATTCTGATAGCGATCGGTGTCATTGGTGAGATTCAATCGAAGTTTAAATGAAAAAGTAAAAATGTGATGTGCCTTTGACTACCTCGTTGGTCTGATTGCTCCTGGGTTCAAATCCCAGGTCAGAGTTTTTCCATGAGTAATTTTGCAGTAGTAACCCAGAGTTTGTATTCGTACTCGGTTGACGGCCATATACTCAAATTACACGTTAGTTCAAAAATCATAACTGGCGAAATCTACCTTTACGTTTGGGGATTACAGGTGTGATAATGTTATAATCTGTTGTTATATTCTGTTATAATGGAATATAAAAATGTTCGTTTTCATTTGTGAAATACAGTAAAAGTAATGAAACCCTCTTCCTGCCACAGGTGTTATTCGCATGTGCGCTGGTAGGCGTCGCGCGCGCAGGACTGCTCGCAGCGGGTCACGGTGCGCTGTCATCACAGAGCATTGTGCTCGGCGCCCCTGCCCTTGCGCATGGTTATGGAGGCTACGGAGGATACGCCGCACCGGCTATTGCGGCACCCGCTCTGGGATATGGATTAGGTATGGTTTAGAGTGTAGTAGTACATTTTAATGAAGCATTATAGTAGATAGTACCCAAAAAGTTCGTTTATTCAGACGAAAGAGCATTGTTTTACTTTGTTGGAATCGTAAAACGAACTGATTCCTGAGACCGTGTGTGTAGGATCTGGTATATGAACGTCGACGAAATATGGAGTATGTAAGGATTGTAGTTGGTGACTATGGGTTAGAGTACAGGTGCTGCATCCAGGTGCCCAGCGACAAATAATTACAAACTTGGCTCCATGGGGAATAGTTTGTGTATTCACTTATTGGTGAACTTGCATGAACTTTTATCAAATTTGGTATGAAAATTCACTGTTTTTGAAAATATTTCCCCTAAATATTTCACTGGCTTTCTACTATTGTCAATCTTATAATCTGTATTACAGGAAATAGCAATAGGTTTTCAGATAAGCTCAAACTCTTCCTGTACCTAAACTAGGAGAGCTATGTATGTGTGATGACGTCAGGTCGTTTTCAGGTCACGGCGCCGTGGTTGCGCACGCGCCTGTTTACCGCCCAGCCCTCGCGCACGCTGCAGCCCCTGTTGAGATATATGTGAGTATTAAACGAATTAAATACAGTGTAAATATTGACATGCTTACAAATACTCCCATGGATCGATATCCTCTCACCTCATTTCTACTAGCTGATCCAGAAGAAAACGTCCCGAGGCATTGCCCGTTGACATGTGTCTCTAATGTTAATCCCCTGCTTATGTGTTTACTTGCATTTAAGGTATGATCTTCCTTTTCTTTATCATGTCGTTAGTATCTAACCTGTTGTCAGAGTTTTTATGCCACACGACATGTAAAGCCAAGCTAGAGGCCTATCTCTAGCTTGGCTTTACATGTCGTCAAGAATATGACTTGGGATGGTTGGTAACGTGGTTGATCGGTTTTTCTGTATTTTATTTGGATGACTACACATACACATGTCTGTGTATATCCCAGAAGGATTGAAAAACCAAAGTAAATGATCTGTATTTTCTGATACTAAACGGTAAGCGTGAAATCTACTAAAATAATTGCGAAAGTTTTAAGATATTCATTTAATTGCGTGTTCTTGCAATAGAAAATAATGTTAAAGTATTGAGTTATAGCTTAATAAATAATACTTCTTCAAAACAGCAACTCCATTATGACTAAAAGAATCACGTTACAAATATTAATTGTTTAAAAAGCGAGGGGCAATTCACATAAATAAAATAACGTTTGATATATTGACCACACTATTTTTTCACTGAAAATTAACAGGCATTAACTGCATAACATTTTCGTGTTCGTGTGTAAAAAGGCATGATGCAGAGTGTTATATAAAATATCACAAGTATGCATAGCATAGTATGTTTTTATTCGATTTTTTATTTTATTTCTCCAAACCATCATCACTGTTCTCTTGTCCTTATCCTAATCTATAATATAAATATTTGAGGAGATGGCACAGCGAGTTCATTTTTCTGTTACGCTTAATTCTTTATCCAAGACGTTATGTAAGTGATCCTCATAAAAAGGTAAAACTACCGTAATATCATCATTCACGTATCGCCACTATTCTTTCACGTGTCAAACAGCAAAATTGAAACGCTCTTTATTGGACAGTCTTGTCAAAAAGTCTATATAATAATATAAGGAAACTAACATTTCTAACGACTTGACTAAAATGTAGTTTAGCTGAGCAATGAAGGTATTTAAACAATACCATTAGGGTGTTTTATCCAAACACTCACTAAAATTTTATCCCATATAAATTCCAGGCCCACCCCCGCTACCAGTTCAACTATGGAGTCGCTGACGGTCACACCGGCGATCAGAAGAGTCAATGGGAAGCGCGCGACGGTGATGTCGTGAAGGGCCAGTACTCCCTCGTCGAACCCGACGGCACCGTGCGCACCGTCAACTACTCTGCTGATGACCATAATGGGTGAGGAGGATGAAATGTTTTTTCTTAACTTTTTCAGAATGACTACCTTATTAATCCAGTAAAAGAAAGATTTTCTTTATGGTATTCTCAGTTGTAGCTCTGAATTTTAGTTATGACTGGATATGAGCAAAGAAGCCATGTATCTTCCACTTTGCTTTTCACCTTTCTAATATATTAAAGTGCTTAGCGAATAATTATTGAAATTTTCATATTAAAGATGATTCTAAAGAACTTCACTGCCTGAAAGCAGAACCACTGTTGTGAAGCTTTTGGCGATACGATCACTATCTAATAAATAAAGAGAGAAGTCCTGACTGACTGACTGACTGACTGACTCATCAACGCCCAGCCCAAACCCTTGGACCTAGAAAGCTGAAATTTTGCACAGAGGTTCCCTTTATAATGTAGGCAAGGAATAAGGAAGGATCTTTCGAAATTCAACCCCTAAGGGAGTTAAATAGGGGATGAAAGTTTGTATGGAAAATCGTCATTTTCACGCGGGCGAAGCCGCTGGCAAAAGCTAGTTCTAATATATTAAAGTGCTTAGCAAATAATTATTAAATTTTTCATATTAAAAAACGATTCTAAAAAATCCCTGAAAGCAGACCACCGTTGTAGAGCTTTTGGCGATAATTATAAATAAGTAATGGTTTACACTTCTCATAACTATATACTGCTATGGTCTATTAACGATTGACTTATTGACACTCTATACTCTTTTAGATTCAACGCAGTAGTCAGCAGGACCGGCCATGCGGCGCACCCCGCTGCCCACGCTGTAGTCGCCGCCCCGGCCCTCGGTCATGGCCATCTCATCCACGGCTAGGCCAACCCCATACCTAGGCCTAGACCGACACCGACGACAACTATTTATTACTACGTAGCTTAAGCACGGACGGAATGCGACAACGAAAGAGCATCGTACAACGGAAGGCTTCCAGACTAGTTTGCTTACAGCCTAATCGTTTCACATCATGCATAGGGACTAAGGCCCAAATTAGCATAGAACTTTTTACATTTTCATCCATCTATTTTTTACAATGCATTAGAACCTTTTGTATTATATTTTCTTGTAGTATGTAAGTTTTTCGTGTTTTGTTTTTATTTTCAAACTTCATACATTTTGTGAAACGTTAGACGATTGCTTGCGGGGGTGCTGTGCAGAAACTTTGGTTTTTGTGACTGATAATGAATAATGTAACTTAAATATAATGTTTTGTCATATATAACACTGTCATTTTATTGTTGGAGTTTACTCTCTTCGTATGTTTCCTATAATTAGCAAAATACCACTTCACTACAATTCTTTGTGAAATAAGAGAAACATCGCGTTTCTGAAAGATAAAAATATCCTGGATTGTAGCTTTCATGACTTGTCCTGGTTTATTATTATACAAAGGTTAGCTAGTCTAAACTGTTGTCAAATGCAAACTGCAGACAAAATATAATCACATTCATGACATTTTCACACACTACAACTAGGAGGACCAATGGGGCCAAGGCAAGTGCAATTGCTTTCAAAGCCTACGTACTCTTGATTTCCTATTTCTACAATAATTGACATTATAGGCTTTTCGATAGTTTATGTCATCCAATACGTTTGTGACTTTTCGATTTTCTTTATTTGTGATAGAATAATTATCACTTCTGGTTTCTTAGTTCAATGTAGGTATCTATGTAACAGAAATGTGGTCTCAAGCACTCTACCTTTTGTCAAGAAATTCTTACCTTCCTCTTAACGCCTTTCATTAACAAATATTTCGAGAAAAAGTGAATTCACTGGTTACAGAACTGGTGATAAAAGTATAAGGAACCTGTTTTCAGCTTGTTAACGTACTAATAAACTGGTGCAAAGGAAAGATTTTACGCCTTGTTTTTGAGTATAAAAAGGCTCTCGATTTCTGAAATTATATCATTCGATTAATAAGTGCATAACAACACATACAAGCACGATGATCTCCAAAGTAAGTAGCTTTTTGGATTTTATAAGTTTAAAGTATGTTTTTTGTTAAAAAGTGAAATTTCAATAAGCTACTAATGCATCTTACCCTATTGTTACGTTGGCAACTCAAAGTATAGCTCAAGATTGTCTAGTCGACTATCTTTGTGGTCATTATCAATTATGTAAAATATAAATTTCTAACCTAATAATAATAAAAATATCATCTATTTTTCCAGATTGTCTTCGCCCTTGCCGTAGCAGCGGTGTTCGCTCAAGACCATCACGGTCACGAACACGGCCACGCTTACTCTTCCCAGTCCATCCACATCTCCCACGGACACGAAAGTTCCCACGGACATGAAAGTTCCCAGGGACATCAAGGTTCCTACGGACATCAAGGTTCCTACGGACATCAAGGTTCCTACGGACATCAAGGAAGCTCCCAAGGTCAACACGAAATTGGCCATGGACATTACGAAATTCCCCATGGTCACCAAGAAATTGCCCAAGGACATCACGAAATTTCCCACGGTCATCAAGAAGTTGCCCAAGGACATCACGAAATTTCCTACGGTCATCAAGAATCTGCCCAAGGTCATCACGAAATTTCCCAAGGTTACCACGGTGGGGAACACATCATTCATCAGCAGCCCATCCATTATGCCCCCATAGCCGTGCACCATGAGGCTCCCGTGTCTGTGCATCATGCAGCTCCTGCTGTCCACTATGTAGAGGCTGCCCAAAATGAGAAGAAGGAACACCATGGAGAAGAACACCATGTTGATTATTATGTGAGTTGAACTCTTCTATTCTTAATAGTACTTATTTCATGTTGATGAACGTTCAGTTTTGCTTGAATAACTGGTTCGGGCTATGTAGGTAGATGTCAAGTTAATAAATAATTTTATGACTTGATTGTTTGAAGATCATCAACCGTCAAATTGTGATGCAACCAGTCCAGTGATCAGCTCATTACTATAAAAATGCATTTTTGTAAAAATAACCCTAGTTCTCAATGAAATTATAAAATAAAGGTTGTAGTTTCCTGCTTAGACTATTGTTACTTTAGGCAGATGAATTAAAATTAGCATTGAATTACGTTATATAATTTTCTAACCATTATCATTAACATATATCTTCTAGTCTATAAGGATGTAACTGAATACCAGTATTTTATAATAGCATCACGTTAGATGCCAGACCAATGTTGATAAAGTTTCACTGCAGTATTGCTTAGAGTTTAGAAATCAAATGAGAAATGTCCCCAAAGGTAAATCCTACCAATCAAACTTAAATAACCCATACAATTAAATATTGGTTATTTTATTCTGTTTAATAAAACCTCAAAGACTCTTGTTTGGTCTTCCGTTTGTTACTGATCCCTATCAATCATTAACATCTTTGAAAGACCTGAAAAAACGCTGACCTTTTGCCAGTCATTTTGGTTAAAATTCTAGATGTTTTAGAGACTATTATCTTCCAGACTACGCAGTTCATAGTCCTTAAAACATCTATAAAATGTCATCGCCCAAATCTTGCGATTCTAATATCTCCATATCAATCTCTTCCAGGCTCACCCTAAATACGAGTACGAGTACAAGATTGAGGACCCTCACACCGGTGACAACAAGTACCAGCACGAGTCCCGCGACGGTGAGAACGTTAAGGGCGTCTACAGCCTCCACGATTCCGACGGCTCCATCCGCACCGTTGAGTACTCCGCCGATAAGCACAATGGGTATGAAGAAATCTTGATATTTTCTTAAAACGTTTTAGGTAGTGTAGCATTCATAGATTTTTATTTACATTCTACATTCGGTTTTATAAAATAGCGTTAAAAATATAATCTTTCTATTTTGTATTGCATTCATAAAATTATTGATTAACAAGGAGTACTGAAAACTTATTCTTCCACAAATACCTCTATGCACTAGTACAAACCTTTAAAAATCTAATTCGAATCTAATTGATAATTGAACTTTAAAATCTAATTTGATACTTAATTGATGATGACAATAAACCTAATTTAAATTTATTGTCATCATCAATTTATCCTATGATGGTGGTTATAATATTGGTGTTCCCCTGACTCTATTAGAAACTTGGCCATCCACTGGGTAAAACCGATCTAAAAAGTACCTGTAACAGAGCACTTGACATCCTGCTAAGTACACCTTTATTTCTATAAATCGGGATCTAACCAACATATTCTTTTGTTCCCGTCAACGGCGCTTCTCCTCTTCACCGTATTCAGAATGTTAACTGTTATCAATTAAATGTTCAATGCCATTTCATTAACGTCCATTTTTCTATCTCATTTCAGCTTTAACGCAGTAGTAAAGACTGAAACCAAGCACGGCCATGGTGGACACGAACAGCAGTACCATCACTAAGGAAACCGCACCAGTACCTGATAACATGTTATGTTCTGTATGTTGTTGTAACCATTAAATATATCTAGTCTAATGTGTTTAATTAATTTGCAATGTTTTATTTTGTTTCTATCTTGTGTGATTGAAGATACTGTGGCGACTAGCGACATCTATCGCAATACCTGCGTACTAACAACGATCGACAGAAATTCCTACATCGCGCTATCAACATTATCCGCGACATAAGCCTATAAAGGAGTTCCCCACTTACATATTATGTCGGGCAGTTAGCCCGCCGGACACAACACCCGTCCGGTCGGAGGATCCTCTCTTTTCAATGGGGGATGAGGAGCTTTACACCCTGTTCCTCATACTCCCCCAAACTGGTGACTCCGAGCATTAATGTCAGCGCAGCCTTCGTGCAACTACTTACTTACATTACTTAATATATTTTACCGTTTTTAGAAACCATTTAATGCAATTTTTTCCGAATCACTTTATTCTAATACTAAAATCTGAAAATCATTCGATTGGAAACGTACGTGCTAAACAACTTTTAACCATTACTTGTAGAAATACTATGATTATTTATTGTCTACATAATGATGGTCCTTTAACTATTAATTGAAATTTTTTACTTATCCTTCACCCTAGAAACCTCAACAAACACCTAAAGCCATCGAATACAATCAAAGCGAAATCGGCAAAATGACATCATCATCACCCTATTAGTTAGCACCCTATTACCTAGTTATTTAGAAATGCCAAAGGAAAATGATTTGTTACTACACCGGTACCAACATCCTGTTAAATAACTTCCTTTATAATGAATGAATACTTAGCTTCCTTTCACACGTTTGTTACGCGCATCACTACTAAGTAAAGCGCTGACACAACGGCACGAGGCACACCGCGTGCGCACCATCGACCCAGATGCTACGAGGGGAAAATGCTGACACAGGACATGCGGTCCGAAGACACTGGCTACGTGACCGAGCCCGCTCACTTCGTATCCACCCATCGATCGAGTCATTTGCATTTTTCAATAATTGTAATTTCTAATATTAAATAAATTAGTTTGTAATAAATTCGGTTTTTTTTGAGTCCTCCGGCAGTAGCCTACGTAATTGGCGCAGTCGGTAGGATTCCCGGGTCGTACTTGCATATACCGGTATATTGCACCGCGTTCGCTACGATAGACTTTCAACGTCGCGCCGGGAGATCCAGAACAACGAGACTACGCCGGAGATCCAGAAATCGATACCGCTCAACGAAGACCAGAATGTTCATGTAAGTCCGCTGAATTTTTCTTAGTGGTTGCTTGCTTCCTTTTGTCTGTATATTCCATATTATACCTTGTCCAACATTTTTTATCCACGTAGATTAAGTACACCTAGGTTAGTTAGTAGTAGGAATAGAAATATAGATTTGAGACGTGACATAAGTCCCGAAATTAAACCCGAGATGGCAGACTTAGACGCAGTATTTAAAGCCCTCCGCTTAGTTCCCGATTTTGATGGGAATCCAAATGTACTTACCAGGTTTATTAAATTGTGTGACCAATTGACACACGAGTTTATCCGAGAGGGACAACCATTAATTAAATTAGCGCTGTTAAATGGCATCTTAAATAAAGTTACGGGGCCCGCCGCCCGTCTGATTAACGCCAACGGTATACCTGATGATTGGGCAGGCATACGTAGTGCTCTTATTAATAATTTTGCTGACCAGCGAGACGAGACTGCCCTCTACAATGATTTGGCTTTACTTACACAAGGTTCCGGCACGCCACAAGAATTTTATGAGCGCTGCCAGAGTCTCTTCAGCACCGTCATGACATATGTTTCATTGCACGACACCCTAGATTCAACTGTAGCCGCCAAACGCGATTTATATCGCAAACTAACCTTGCAGGCCTATCTCCGTGGTTTGAAAGACCCTCTAGGCGCGCGTATTAGATGTATGAGACCAAATACGATTGAGAAGGCTCTAGAGTTCGTGCACGAGGAGACCAACACTATATATTTGCAGAGTAGGAATGAAAATTTACCAGATAGAAAATCGTCAGCTCGAATGCCAACTAATCCACATAACGATATTAATCCTAAAATGCCAGACCGAAATAATATGCTTATCCCTTTTAGACCTAACCCTTTTAACATGCCCGGTTCATTTAGACCGCAAGGACCGCAATTTATGCCACGTCCTTGGCCATCTCAAATGCCGTTTAATCAAAGTAACATGCAACCACGTGGCCCGACCCGTACGCAACAAATATTTAGCGTACAACCGCCTAATAATAACCAGGGTGGTTCTGGATTTAGAATGCCGCAAAGAAACCCGTACCCGTCAAATAACGGTCCCAGGCCAATGAGCGGCGTAAGCCACTTTGTACCCAGGCCCCTACCTGCTACCAACAGCTGGAATTGGGCACAACGCGGCAATCCACCACCTTCTAACTATCTTAAATCCCGCGATGTTAACGTGAACGAGTGTTCGAATTATGGTGACGACTATTATTACCCCGACCCATACGACTTCTTTTACATTGACCCTTACAACCAAGATTACTTTTATCTCAACGACTGTACATATAACTACGTCATACCAGAACAGACTGACCAGACTAACGACAAAGACAAGACAGGCACTGCTGACCAACCGCAACCCTCGACCAGTCAGGATTTTCAGAAAGTTCCGAAGTCAAACAGCTCAGGATAGAATTAAATTTACAAACCCAAAGGCAACTACCATTCGTTCGTATTCATAACCCTCCACTTAACTTTCTAATAGATACTGGTGCAAATCAATCATTCATCAGTCCGGAAGCAGTCCAGAATTATTTCCCGCACATACCTCTTAACTATGATCCATTCGAAGTTACTAACGTTCACGCCACAAGCAGGAGCGATTACTCTATTAACTTACCATGCTTTCCCGAATTCGGTGACGCGAAACCGATTAAATTATTCGTTTATAAATTTCACGATCGTTTTGATGGTTTGATAGGAATGGATTTACTTACCAAGTGGGAGGCTAAGTTAGATTTGAAAGACCTTACACTCATAACTAAGTTCGCAATTAATCCCATCCAAATTTATAACTCTCGTAACTTAAATCTTTATGAAGAAATCATACCAGCGGGAAGTTCGAAATTAGTACGATTACCCATTAACGCACCAGGTGGTGAGGTTTTCGTAGAGGAACAGATAATTTGTAATTGCATTATATCCGAATGCCTGACTACCGTTTCAAATAGCCGCGGTATAGTCGAAGTAACTAACCCAACCAATAATGATATAATATTCTCACTGGACCATGCCACTCAGGCAACGATATTTAATGTTGAATGTACTGAGCAATTGACACCCCGCGCTAAAGAAGTTACATCCCGGTTACGTACCGATCACCTGAATGAAGAGGAAAAAGCGAATCTATCAGCACTATGCTCAAAATACGCCGACGTATTTTATATTGAAGGCGAAGCATTAACCTTCACCAACAAAGTAAAACATAGCATTAAAACTACAGATGAAATTCCAATTTACACTAAAAGCTATAGATATCCGTTTATACACCGTCAGGAAGTCAGTGATCAAATATCGAAAATGTTAGATCAAGGAATCATTAGGCCATCCGAATCTGCTTGGAGCTCACCAATTTGGGTCGTCCCGAAGAAAAATGACGCCTCTGGAAAACAGAAATGGCGTATAGTTATTGACTTTCGGAAACTTAACGAAAAAACGATCGATGACAAATACCCTATCCCTAATATTACAGACGTCCTAGACAAACTAGGCAAATGCCAATACTTTACCACTCTTGACCTAGCATCAGGTTTCCACCAAGTAGAAATGAACCTCAGTGACATTCCTAAGACCGCCTTTAACGTTGAACATGGGCACTTTGAATTTTTGAGAATGCCCATGGGTCTTAAAAACTCTCCATCCACATTCCAACGAGTGATGGACAACGTACTTAGAGGACTTCAAAATGTTATATGTCTCGTCTATCTCGACGATATAATTGTATTCAGTACCTCTCTCCAGGAACACATGAACAACTTAGAGAAGGTGTTCCAAAGATTAAGAGAATCTAACTTTAAAATACAGCTTGATAAATCAGAATTCTTAAAACTTGAAACCGCATACCTAGGTCATGTCATTAGTACTGAAGGAATAAAACCTAACCCAGACAAGATCACCGCTATTCAAAACTACCCCATACCTAAAACACCTAAAGAAATTAAACAGTTTCTCGGACTTCTCGGATATTACCGAAAATTCATCCCAGACTTTTCCCGTATTACCAAACCTATGACACAATGTTTAAAGAAAGGAAAAAAGGTAACTTTAGACTCAGACTATACTAACTGTTTTGAAAAGTGTAAAACTCTACTGACCAACGACCCTATCCTAAAATACCCCGACTTTGACAGAGAATTCATTTTAACCACAGACGCATCCAACTTTGCAATCGGTGCGATACTCTCCCAAGGTTCTATTGGCTCGGATAAGCCCGTAGCCTATGCTTCACGAACACTTAATGAAAGTGAAGTAAATTACAGCACAATAGAAAAAGAATTATTAGCCATTGTATGGGCAACAAAATATTTCCGGCCTTACCTCTTTGGACGTAAGTTTAAAATAGTAACGGACCATAAACCATTACAGTGGGTCATGAGCCTCAAGGAACCAAATTCACGATTAACCAGGTGGCGGTTAAAACTAAGTGAATATGATTTTACTGTCATCTATAAAAAGGGAAAATATAATACCAACGCCGACGCCTTATCTCGCGTCGAGATTCATAACGAAGAGGTTAGTTCGATCATTGCAAACGCAACTGACAGACCACCATCCCTAGCTAACTCCAACACCCTGACAGCTCATACCTCCGAAGAAAACCCTATACTTGAAATACCCATAACCGACGAACCACTTAATAAATTTCACCGACAGCTATGCCTAACCGTTGTAGGTGACTTTAAAAAACGAACTACTGCCATTAAGCCATTTGACACCCACACTCGAACATCCGTTCAGCTATCCGAATCCAATCTGGAAGAAGAGCTAATTAATGCCATTAAAGAATACGTCAACCCTAAAATAAAAACAGCCCTGTTAATAAATCCACCTCTTGCAATGTACAACATAATCCCTCTGTTACAAAAACACTTCAAAAGTTCATGTATGAAATTGGTATTAGCTAAAAAGGAACTTGAAAACGTAAAAGAATACCTGAGGCAGCAGGAAATTATTCGTCATTACCATGAAGGCAAGACCAACCACCGTGGCATTAACGAGTGTTTTCTAGCCTTATCTGTTAAATATTATTGGCCCAAAATGCGAGAACACATAACCAAATTCATAAATGACTGCACAATATGTGGACAAGCAAAGTATGACAGGAGCCCCATAAAGCAGAAGTTCAACATAGCGCCCCCTGCCACCAGACCGTTCGAAATAATACATATGGATAGTTTCTCAGCACAAAATGAAAAATACATAACGTTCATAGACGCCTTTTCAAAGTACGGTCAAGCTTACCTCCTACGAGATGGGACTGCAGTTAGTATCATACAAGCTTTACTAACTTTCAGCACGCATCATGGCCTACCACTAACCATTATTACAGATCAAGGGACTGAATTCACCAACCAGATGTTCTCCGAGTTCTGCAAAGTACACAAAATAATCCATCACCAAACACTCGCATACTCACCTAACGTTAACGGTAACATTGAACGTTTTCACTCCACCATACTGGAACATCTTCGTATTTTAAAACTAAAACACAAAGATGAGCCAGTTGTACATCTGATGCCATACGCTATAATAGCATACAATAGTTCAATTCATTCTTTCACACGGTGCAAACCATTCGACCTTATATTAGGACACACAGACCCACGAGACCCGACTGACATAGACCTGACCGGACACCTACTACAACAATATACTGAAACACATAGAGAACGCATGCAAAAAGTATACGAACTTATCAATGAGACGTCCCTCGCAAATCGAACGGCGCTCATAGACAGTCGTAATAAAACCCGTGAGGACGAAGTCGATTACGAACCCGACCAACAAATATTCATCAGCAATCCTTCCGCTAGTAGATCTAAACTCGCACCCAGGTATACCCAAGACACAGTTCTAGCTAATTTACCTATCCACATTTATACTTCTAAGAAAAAAGGACCTATAGCTAAATCTAGACTAAAGCGCGTCCCTAAAACTGCGAAATTGTTGCAGGATACCCCTGATGCTGTCACTTAGCCTAACATTGGCGCAGGAGATCAATCTAGAACGACTTGACAATGGACCTGGACTATTACCCTTCAAACTAGGACCCATGAAACTCATTACTCATTATCATACATTTTTGCAGAGCATAGAACTAAAAGACATGGACGATAACATTAACGAAATACGAACCCAACTTATTAAAGCCACAGACAGACTAGACAATTACACTCGCACTTTATACGAGTTACAAATAGATAGTTTGAACGTAAAGTTAGATAAAGCCTCATCTCACCTACAAAGTCTAAAGCCTAATCGTTTCAAGAGAGGTTTAATAGATGGTCTTGGATCTGTAATTAAGAGCATTACAGGAAACCTAGATCATACAGATGCTATTCAATATGATAACGCCCTTAAAACCCTCAACGATAACCAGCAACAAGTAGCTATTGAGCAAAATCATCATATAAGCCTAAGCAAAAGTTTGATGAACGAGCACACAAAAATTATTACAAAATTAGTAGAAAACCAAGTACAATTAAATGACAGTCTGCACATTTTACTCGACGCCGATAAGTATAAACAATACAACCTCATAAAATTTGCAAAGTTTTCGCAAATACTGCAAATAATTAGCAATAACATAGATAGTTTATTAAGCGAATTAAGTAGGATAGAAAACGCAATAGCAATTTCCGGTCAACTGCATACTCATCATTCTATGTTAGGTACAGAAATACTAAGCAATATGATACGCAAACTAAGTGCGCTTTATAATAAAGACCAACTATTAGAATTAGAAATCCGAGAATATTATGATATCATTAAACCATTAGCTTATTACCGTGGGACTCAAATAGTTTTTGCATATAAATTTCCTATAACGTCTCCACTAAAATTCTTGCGGTATAAGTTAGTCATTGTACCAAATAGAAATAGGCAAGCCATTATCCCGTCCTACCCATTCCTAGCAATCACTGGAAATATTCACTCGTACATAGAGGCAGAATGCCCGAAGGTAGCTTCAAGTTATCTCTGCGAAGAAAAACTCAACCACCAGATGAGGACAAATCCAGACTGCATCTGCAATGTCATCGCAAGTCAAACACCGCACAAATCATGCAACACGATTACCATCAGCCTGACGAAGCCCGCAATGGAAAAGTTGGACGACCGCCGCTACGCTCTCGTGTTCCCGAAACCAACACAAGTCCAGTTAATCTGCGAACAAGAAGAATCAATAACCCTAGCCGGAAGTTTCCTTGCCACCATCCCACATAACTGCAAGTTACAAACAGATGAGTTCACTATCGTCAACATTAACGACCACATTAGGGGACAACCCATGAAGATAAGCAACGTGCCAGATGACATCGAGGAATCAACCACGCCGCCTCTACAAATCAGTGCTATTAACTTAAAGAAGCTGCACGATATTCAAGACAGAATAGACTCACAGAAGCCAATCCACATTGAACCAACCTCAACCATTTACCATACAACAATCCCGTTTTATGGCATACTACTCGCCATATCTGTACTGGGAACAATACTATTATACCGACGAGTCCATATCCGCCGAAAGAAACAGATGACAACTCCAGATGAAGCCACATACGCCGAGCCTGAAACCCGCCAGAACCAGCCGGCATCCCAAGATCAATCTAAGCTCTCGACGATATTTCATCTCAAAATCTGAAATAGTCGTCGATCTGAGGGGGGAGGTGTTACGCGCATCACTACTAAGTAAAGCGCTGACACAACGGCACGAGGCACACCGCGTGCGCACCATCGACCCAGATGCTACGAGGGGAAAATGCTGACACAGGACATGCGGTCCGAAGACACTGGCTACGTGACCGAGCCCGCTCACTTCGTATCCACCCATCGATCGAGTCATTTGCATTTTTCAATAATTGTAATTTCTAATATTAAATAAATTAGTTTGTAATAAATTCGGTTTTTTTTGAGTCCTCCGGCAGTAGCCTACGTAATTCGTTCATAAACAAACATGTATCTGTCTAATTGTATTTTTATAATAAACTTGTTTATGTATGTGGCTTCACTTTCGACGATGTCGGAAGTTATCCTAAAGAAACACCATACCGGGGTGTCCCATAGACCATATCCGTATGAATCATAATGCCAAATTACGTCGAAATTCGTTCAGCAGTTAAGACGTGATGAAGGCGTGACAAACCAATAAAATTTAAATAAGTAAACAATTTCACTTTCTCATTAATAATATTGGTTAAGATGATTGATATGAACTAGAATGATCGTGATCGACATCTAGGCCATCAATGTCTTAAGTAATTAATCTCAAATCATTATCACTGTGAGTATATAAGTACTTGTATAACAATTATGTTGAAACTGGCAGTCACTTCCCATAAACGTAATAGTAATAAGTATATATTGTTTTGATTGACAAATCAGATTAATTAGGCTGTGTACAGACTAAGGCCCAGATTAAGAGACCACACTTTGACTTTACTACACTTTTCTTTTGTAGGAAATTAGTTTAACACGAAGGACTACATTATTTTAAACGCATAATAATGCAAAGTTTACTTTGAGGCCAAAGTCATGATTATCGACTACTTCGCCTTTACTAAGTAAAGAACAGCTTGAAGTAGATCTTTCCATCAAAGTAAAGTCAAAGTGTGGTCTCTGAATCTGGGCCAAACTATTTGAAAGCTATTATAATTATGATAAAAGCCTCAAAGATATGCAGGTTTAGGCGCACAAATGCACATTTACTGTTTTAGAATCAACATTGTAAAATTTTCATTGATACAAGTCAAAACAACAAACTGTCTGATGACGAAACTACCTTTTTTTTAGGGGGTGGGAAATCCTCAAATAACCACTCCTGATCTGGGCAGAGCAGAAGGGAGTGTCAGACTTCTACTGACTAAAAACCACCTATGTTACTTCTTAGCCCTTGTGCCGAGGCCGCGGCGGTATCTCTTTCGAACAACCCCAGCCCCGACGGGTGACGAAACTACCTCAATTATTATATGCGCTTATTATTACAAATTGGTGTATTACCATGATAACCAGTGAAAAGCTTACTATTACGAAAAGTTAATCATTATGTAAGTGTTGGGTTATTCTACAATAAAGTAACAACTTGATTAAATTTCTTCGACGTGATTTCGTGTGATTGAATGAAAGAATAATGCAATACCTACGCGCTGACTCCCGATGAATTACTAAGAATAAACAGAAAATAAATATTTACAATAAGATTTGATTGTGCAGTGTTGCGTGCAATAGTTAAAAAAAATACTGCCTTGTATAATATTGATTTCTGAATTAATTGCATTATTACCAAACAAAATTACAAAAATATTGCTGAAGTATTATCAAAAAAGTCTAAACGAAAATATATCATCTGATCTGTTTTTAATTAAAAAAAAAACCAAGGCAAGAAAGAAGGAATCGTAAGCATAAAAATAAAAACCATTAATTATATCAAAATATTAAATAAACTTTATTTAGATTAAATATAGGTAGGCAAGTACACATCTAGTAACAATAACGACTATAATACAACAGGACAACTTGATCAGTCTTGTCTTAGTTTTGATGATGGCTCTTAATCTCAACGTGATGACCTGGGGCGGAGTGCTTCACCACGGCGTTGAATCTGTTGAAGAAACAGGTGTTACATATGATGATACAACTTATTTATCAGGCATTGCAAGTAATACAACAGGTGTTGATAGGAAATAGAAAGCTAAAACAATACGATCGAAGGCAGTGCGTGACTCGACGCATAAAGCGGGTAAAAATGAAGTCTAAAGTATCTAGAGTCTAGCTAGACGTTCAATTTCATTTAAAATAGGAACTGAATCTTGATAGCTTTAATCTAGATAGTAAATTATACTGACAGAAACATACATCTAGATGAGATTTAAATCGAATAGAGAAACAATAAGAGCTGTAGCTTGCTTGAGGCTACGCTGTTCGTAGAAACTTTAATTAGTTGGGACAAGAACCGTTGACACTTACCCAGTGTGTTTGTCAGAGCTGTATTCAACAGTCCTGATGGAGCCATCAGGTTCCTGAAGACTGTACACTCCCTTCACAACGTCACCATCACGGAACTCATGCTGGAACTTGTTGTCTCCGGTGTGAGGGTCCTCCACTTTGTACTCATACTGGTACTTAGGATACGCCTGGAATATTAAGACATTTAGATTTAATAAACGTCATTTAAATGCGACTACTCAACTACCGCGGTTTAAACGGTTCAATTTGTGATTGGAATAAATGAATAGAAAGTTACCATAAAACTGCGAGTCGGAAATAAGTGTTTTATATTCTAATAATGTTGGGCGCTTACGTAATAGTCGATGGGCTCGTCGTGGGAATCGTGAGCGTGGGCATCGTGATGTACAGGAACCGCGTGATGGACGGGAGCTTCGTGGTAGATGGGAGCAGCATGATGAACAGGGGTAGCGTGATGTACGGGGGTGGCGTGGTGGACTGGAGCTGGGTGATGAACAGCCGTGTGGAGTTGGGCACCGCTGTGGAAACTCAAGCCTTCGTAAGCGTTAGCACCGTGATGGTAGCTTGGGCCTTCGTGTCCCTGAGAATATTGTGGTTGACCGTGATCGTGCTGAGGAGCGTGGGATTGATGATATTTGATTTCATGTTGCTCTTGAGCGGGAGCGAAATGAATAGCCTGATAATGTTGAGCTGGAGCCTCGTGGTCAGCCTGTGGCTGCTGGTGAGCTGGCTCTGCTTCCTCCTGCACATATTGGTACACTGGGGCAACATGCTCATTGTGGGACTCCTGAGACTCTCCCTGGCCAGCATGCGCCGCGTGGTGTATGATACTCTGCGAGGAGTACGCGTGTCCGTGCCCATGGCCCTCAGGAGCACTACTGTACTGAACTTCTTGGGAACCCTCCTCCTCATGAACCCTTATCGGGACATGTTCATAACGTTGTCTGTACTCCTGGGCTGCCTCATGGGGATTCTTGAGAGGGTATCCATGATCTTCGCATAAAACTGCAGCAACAAAAGTCAGCACTACCACCTAAAACAGACACAAAGTTAAATTATTATGATGAAACAAAATATCAAATATATATTGTCAACTCATGGGATGTCACACACGCACTTTAGCAAACATTTTGTTCTTTCTCCTAAGACTTCCGTGGTGGAACTGATGAATTAACATAGTCATTAGCTCAATATATACCGGAGACGTTACGAGAGAGTATTGAATCAATTTGCTGCCGCTCGGGGCGTCATGTTTGTAACCCACGGCGCGCACGGATCTATGACGTAATTTACGTAACCAATGTGAAGGTTGTCAATCTGCAAAATTAGAGCACCGCCAAATTTGACAATAGCTTTAATAATAAATAATTTGACCCATAGATCTAGCGGAAAATCTTAATGCCAATCTAGGGTACAGTGCTGCATGGTTCTTATCGTGTGTGAATGATATTGACAGGTGGTTGCAAAGCTGTTGATAAACACTGATGAAACTGCCGTGAAAATTGTATTGAAAAAACAAAATGGTAGCGTTAGTTCCAATAAATTATGGCCATGCACCCAAATATCAATCAATGCATTCCTATATTGAATATTTGTCACTAGGTACTCTAATTTATATAGAGAAATCTCTTTACCGATACCTAGTCGACATTCCACACATTCGAACGAAACGCTTTGCTGGGTCCTTTATTATGCGCACAGCAAAGGAGTGGAATTCCCTGCCTGCGTCCGTTTTTCCGAGTTCATATAACCCTAATCTAATTTAAGTCGCGAGTAAACAGGCTTCTACTGGGTAAGCTCGTTCCATCGTCGACATCATCTCTGCCCTTAGGGCAAGATTGAAGTCAAGAGCAAGCCCATTTATAATAAAAAAAAAAAAAAAAATAGTTTGTATTCTAGAATAGTTCTTGCTTCCTACTTCTTGGGATTCAATTAAAAGTCGATTTCACTGTTAAAATTATGACCTGAAGTTGTTAATATAAACCTAATCACGATTTTGTTGCGTCCTGAGATGGTTAAATTAAGCGCATTAATGTCAACCTTTAATAATGAGTTTTTTAGTTGCAGTAAGAAATCCGGGTAGCGACAATCACCTAACCACATTGATTTCACCTGCGAAATAATATTTAAAGCACCTTATGCTTTAAATAATATTCTTCGAACGAGAAACGATCTCAGGGAGGTATCAAAAAGCATTCATAGGGAGCTTTTATAAACAGTTTCTCTTCAAACACTTAATCGCATAATCAATCGAAGAAGAAGTCGCTAATATTGACAACAATCATTCAATCAATCATTCATAACATATTTATCACATGTGACCATGATATTGAACTTACGGCCACTAGACCAATTAATAAAACGATGACCATGACGACGCTAGCAATCTGATAAAATTATGCATAAATAAATCAAAGATATTAATATCAACTCATTACTTCCTAATATAGAATATGGAGGAGCAGTGGTGGCCCAGTGGTGGCTGCCCCGACTAACGAACAGTGAGTCGTGGGTTCGAATCCCGTCAGGCGCATTACTTTGTGTAATTTATATCATCACCACTGCTCTCAAAACGGTGAAGGAAAACATCGTGAGGAAACCGGCATGTCTTAGTACCAAAATATTCGAAGACATGTGACATCTACCAATCCGCACTGGGCCCGCGTGGTAGATTATAAGCCCATCCTTCTCTTAGAGAGGAGGCCTGAGTCCCTGCAGTGGGAACATTATAGGCTGATGATGATGATAGAATATAATTCGACCCGGGGACCGGGGTCATTGCCATCATTCCTAAATATGGCAAATTGTCGTGCTTACCCATCCTTAATATACCTGCCTAATTATTCTAATTTGTGAGATAATTATAGCTAAGCTAGTTTAAACTATTTCACAATAAGCCGGATGTTATGTAGATACCCTGTGACTATACACATTGGAATTCGGTTAGATATTATACAGTTATCTAAGAGCATTAGTAGTTCAAAGCTGTAGACCAGTAGAGCATTTGCAGGTATATAGTTCATATTGAATTCAACGTTTACTATACAGGGTTACTGGTAACTCGACGTATTCCTTGCAGGACGCCATAGTAAGGCTCAAAAGCAACAAATTAAGCCACTAAATGTTCCCCCAAAACTCAGTAGTTTTTGAGTTGGCTAGATTTTTTTTAAGAGAATACGTCGTGGCAAGGTATACATCGACTTACCAGTAACCCTAGAGAGCAGATGATTGGTGACGATTGATAAAGAAGTGTTGAAGAAGAAGACGAGGAAGATAAACTCAAAGACATGATGATTTTAATGTTGTATATTCTTAAACACTGCTTTAAGGTAAGTTAGTAATGATTAGTGCATATTTAACCATTAATTTTGTAATGTGTTTAACGAATCTAAGCTTTAACCAGCGTTTATAAATTCATCTTAGAGTGTCTTAATTTTATTGATTCCAGACTATGTGTTGTGTGTTTGCTTGAAGTATTTAATTTATTTAATATCGACTACTGACCGTATCATCAAACATAAAAATCGGCCACGGTGTGCAGTCAATCATGGTAAATAGCCTGTTTTTATCATAGGTCAGTTCAAGAAAGAAGTTTTTTGTATCAAGCTCGTCCCTCGTGACAACGGAAAGTGACCTCAACCATGTCATTGCCATACTTTTTTAATAAAAATCAGGTGAATTAAACTACTTACGCATAGAGCTCTTCATTGTGTAACCATGAACCACATTTAAGTACCGCTTCTAGTATTTCACAACATCACTGAGAAAACTGGTCTCCTATCAAGTTGAAATTTTGCTTGATTGAGTAAAAAACGATTAAATTAATCATTAATCATTTTAAAACAACAAACCACAATTGATTGTGGAAATCAAATTTAAATGATTGTACGCTTATAAAGTGAAATATGTTTAAAACAATAAAACTTCTTATTTAATTTTGGTGACGTCATAAACCATTATTAATTCTAATAAGATAAAATGATTGGGGTATTTTAATCATTTGCATATAATTCAGTTAAAAAACTACGTTATTGATGTAAATGTATCCTACTAAGATACTTGATTAGCAACATTAATAAAATATCTTTATTACATTTATAAATGTCTTCATCTAAGTAATGATCGGAAAATAATATGAGAAATCAATTAACTTTTTTAAATTAATAATTAATTTAAAATGGTAACTTCGTCTTTATTTTTTCAATCAGTCGTTGCTGTGACTCGAGCGCGCGCGTCTGTTTAACCGTTTTTCGTTCGTGATTGTGTCGAATTTTGTTATTTTCTTTCTTGATATTTTGCAATTGTCCCGTGTTAATTTAAATAAAATTTCTGATAATTTGCCATTAGTACCTATAGTATTATTTAAAGTGGTCCCGGTATCAAGTCGTGGCGGCAAGTGAATACCTACCTAGTGTTTGATGGAGGAAGCTGGCGACTTACTAAAGGCGTGGGGCCTCTCGGATTTAAAGCCCATTTTCACCAGTAAGTATTTTGCATCTACTTTCCACATTACTTGCCATTAGGTACTGCTTAGTTTCTCTTCAGACCAATCACAATTTCGTAAGAATACTCTACTGGCGGGAAGGGAACAGGTAAGGGCGCAGTGCGAGAAACAAATATTTTTTTTTTTTTTTTTGGGGTTCCTCCCCTACGTGTAAGGTGGAGATGATAATTTGTTTTGCGTTCCCTATCGTGTGGGGTATTGTTGGATAGGTCTTTCAATAATGACCGTTTTTGATTTAGTAAACCGTTTGTGAGTTATTATGCAAATTTTCGTTACGAGTCAAGTGAACTGAGTTTAGCATCGGTCTGGGTCACTGTTTCTGACATTTGTTTGTCGTTACACAAACCTCTGACAGCAGGGCTTGCAAGCTCACATGGGTGTGTCTGTGAGTGTGTGTGCGAGTGAGTGTATGTGTAATATATCATCATCATTTCAGCCAAAAGACGTCCACTGCTGGACATGGGCCACCCCCAAAGGAGGGTTTTTGCTATAATCGCCACGCTTGGCAGGCGGGTTGGCGATCGCAGTGCGGTTGTTACAAAAGCTCAGAGAACGCTGTTGCCCATTCTCTGGGAAGTCCCTTAGTCGCCTCTTACGACACCCACGGGAAGATATGGGATGGTACTATT
The DNA here is from genome assembly GCA_949316265.1 of Diarsia mendica. NCBI lineage: Eukaryota > Metazoa > Arthropoda > Insecta > Lepidoptera > Noctuidae > Diarsia > Diarsia mendica. Next base: position 9,165,871 of record OX438891.1, read on the forward strand.
CGTTACGTACGACACCATATGCAGACATGTGTGTGTAATATATATTAATATAAAATGTTTCTTTTTTCAGGTGACACTGAAAAAAGGACTTTGTTTCATGGACTGATTACTCTGCGAAGTTTTCGGAAGGCCGTCCCTAACACCCGTTTATTCTTATGTTATAACAATTTCGTTCATTTTATGTTGATTATTTAACTTGCTGTTTTGAATATAGATAAATGAGTCAAATTACTTGATTATTTTATTTCAGTACTAAACACTTAAGAATATTTCAAATTATCTTTATTACGTTTAAGTTGTATGTTTGTTGCTATTGTTTGTTTTTTTTTGCGTTTAAGTTGTTTGTCTTCTGTTACTATTAAGTTGTTTGTTTGTTGCTTTTGAGTTTGTTAAGGCTCAATTTACACCGAAATCGAATCGAATTTTTGCAACGAATTTGTTTATAGCATAATGAACCTTATGTAACGTACGTAATTTGTACGTTAACCAATTGACATAAAGTTCATTATGTTAAGTAGAATTTCGTAGCAAAAAGTCGCTTCGTTCCATTCCGCGGCGGTGTAAATTGAGCCTAAACAAACAACTCAATAGCGAAAAACATACAACTTAATAGCAACAAACATACAACTTAATAGCAACAAACATACAACTTATTAGCAAAAAACATACAACTTAATAGCAACAAACACACAACTTATTAGCAACAAACATACAACTTAATAGTAACAGACAGACAACTTAATAGGAACAAACATACAACTTAAGCACAACAAAGAAGTACTTAATTCAGATCAACACTTTTAATTACTTAACTTTAATAAGCTACATGATCTGTACAAAGACGTACTTACATCAATCAATTAATTGTCATTATAAAATGTATCATCTGACATGATACTATCAAACAAATCGCCTATCGTCATAAGTATATTTCATTTTAAAACTTACAATTTTAATGATTTAATCTATCAGCGAAGATGTTGAAATCAATCAAGTGACTTTTATACATTGGTCAAGTGCTTTTTAAACGCAACAACTGCCATAGTTAGCATAAACAAGAGACCTAAACGCTTTGTTATAAGGCATGTTAATATCAGTCAAGTTATTTATTCAAATTAATCAAGAAACTTTATAAAGCGACTATTTTTCTACTTATTTACGCTTTGCGACTGGTCAAAAAAGTAAACAAGTTCTTAATAAAATCTACAAAAATCATAGCGACATCCATAAAGTAATCTTACTACGGACAACTCAATGTACTTTATTACTGTAATCGTACACCTTTGTGCGTTCCTATATAAATAAGTTACATAATTGACGGAGACACATTCTTGATACATACTATCATTTATTTTTCTCAGTGATCCTTTATCCATAGTACCGATTTCATTTTTTTTACAAATATTTATATATATCAATAACAGTATTATTATAATTGGTTTTATATTTGTTTGCGCCGAAAGATGATACATCTCAAACTCGTATTCAAAGTTTCTTATCCAAATACCAACGCATTTGTAACAAGTATCAATATTACCTGTTACAAATCCGTAGGTACATGTATATTGATACCTTCCTTATTGCTTAGTTTACATGTCTTAGTATGTAGGTATATGTAACAAGCGATGTGGCTAACTTTCTATGATGTAAGTTAATACGGATTTCTTCTACTTATCGGAAAAATCTGTGTCACTGATGCATACAGATTTTTAGGTATTCCTAGCAACTATGAGATCATTACCTTGAATGTCTTATTTTGCTCTTTATTTCATTATTATTTTAAGAATGGCGAAGAAATATAAAAGGAACTGTTAGGGAGAAGAAGACCCGTCGGGGCTGCGGGATATCCACAGGATACCGCGGCCACGACATATAGGGCTAAGAAGGAACGCGGGTGGTTTTTAGTCAGTAGAAGTTTGATCTCTTTCGCTCTGCCCAAGAGCGGGAGGGGTAATTTGATGATTTTACACCCAAAAAAAAAGGGAGACGAAGACAAAAGACACGATGGATAGATTGTGTGAGGAATTATATAAAATAAAAAAGAATAAATGATAGCGTGACGATTGACAGGGGAGAATGGAAGAAAAAAGCATGTGATAACGCTGACCCAAATAATATTGAACAAGGGAAGATTCTGATGGATGATATGGCTAGAAAGGCGGTGGCTGCTGACATGACGAGAAATAGAGAAGTATGGAAGAAGAAGACAATAAATTGGGATAAGGGCAGGAGAATGATGATGATGATGATGAAGGGCAGGACGATGTTGATGACGATGTTAGCTAGATAACAATGACAAAATATTGACTAAAAAAATGTAATGTTTGTATATGATCTTATTACGTAGAAGTAAGGATGGTTTTGGATTACAAATGTTACTAGGTAGATGCTGACGGGCTTTTCACCATTAATAAAATAAACAGCTAGAGTTTCTTTGATGTTTTAAATATTTATTTAACAACTTAAATTAATGAACACAGGATACTGCTTTTGAATCAAACTGGCTATTTAGTGGTGGTAATGATGTTCGTGCTTGCCTTTGTGTGATACCTCAGCGTTGAACCTAGAAAAGAGAAAAAAGATTTAGATAAGACAGAGACGAAACATTGAGTAAGAGAGTATTGAAGTTTGCGTCTGTGCCTCTCTGAACAGGATGTTTTGATGCCATTTGGGAAAGGCCTGTCTGCAGCAGTGAACTGTGATGATAATAAAGCTCTGCCGCAGTCGGTTAATAAACAAGCTGTTCCACCGTTTCATTATCAGGCTTCAAAATAAAATTAGTTACGGTAATAAGCTTTCAACTTACCCTGTCTTCTTATCAGAAGTATATTTAACTGTCCTGATGGAACCATCAGCCTCGTGCAGGCTGTATACGCCCTTCACGACGTCACCGTCGCGGGATTCGTGCTGGTACTTGTTGTCGCCGGTGTGAGGGTCCTCCACTTTGTACTCGTACTCGTATTTGGGGTGGGCCTGAAATAGGAAAATGTTAGTTACCTACCGATATTTTCAGTCATCTACTATGAATTTAATGATAACCATTGTAATTGGTTGAATTAAATAACAGGTACCAAATCGCTTGACAAAGTTTCGGTAACAGGATTAATTACATTACAAAAAGAATATAGCAAAAACTAGGAATAAAGAATATAAAGGATATTCATATCAAAACTTACGTAATACTCAACATGGTAACCATGATCATGCTCCTTGTGGGACTCCTTATGGTAGGTTTCCTTATGTTGAACTTCCTGGTGCTCTGCTACTTTATGTTCCTGATGATACACAATCGGTTGAGCCACATGAATGGGAGCCACATGAACTGGCGCCACATGAACTGGCGCCACACGAACGGGAGCCACATAAACTGGAGCCACACGAACGGGAGCCACATAAACTGGAGCCACACGAACGGGAGTCACATGAATGTTTTTCCCCACAGGAACGTATTTGTATTGAACAGCTGGAACCTCGACAGTAGCCACCTCATGAACGGGAGCGGGTTCTTTGGACGGAACGAAGTAATGCTGAGGAGCTACTTTGACAATTTGGTCATGTCCATGGCTGTCATGACGGACTATGCTTTGAGAAGAGACCGCGTGGTGTTGTGGAGCAGCGTGGACTGCGTGGACTTCATGAATTTGAACTGGGGCTTTAAGTTCTTCTTGGTAGTGGTATTCTACTTTCTTTGGAATCTCGTGGTGTGTGTTGTGCTCTACTACTGTTTTCAGGGACACTGTGTGGTGGTGATGGTCTTGACAGTATGTCGCCACCATTAACCCGAGTAATGCGAGGACCTGAAATGAAGTATGGTTAATTTAGTTTGATAATGATTGTGAAACATTCGGCGGGGCGCTGAATGATGACTAGGATTGATCCTTTGTTACGATGGTTGGAGATTGAGATGATATGTCATGATAAATTACAAAGTTGGACAACAATAAAATATTGGATTGTTCTTTTATTTCCGATCAGGAAGTCGGTGCACTAGCACTATTTGTAACAACAAATGGACTAGACGTGCTTGAACTCCAGATTACTTAAGCGTATAATTTTATCATAGGAATAATTGAATGATGTCACATGATCGAAATGTTAAGATATCTAGTACTAGACCGTAAAAGTAACCGATATTTATTAAAACCTAGTCCGAAAATAAGTTTTATTTAGGAAATGGAACGAAATATTGCGACCCTTTTTTTTGGGAGATGGGAAATCATCAAATGCTTTCTCCCGCTCGAGCAGGAGGAGTCATTTGATGATTTCCTCTAACGCTCAGGTTCAGGGAGTGTCAGTCTTCTACTGACTAAAAAACACCCATGTTCCTTCTTAGCCCTTATGCCGAGGCCGTGGTATCTCTTTCGAATAACCCGCAGCACCGACGGGGGCATATTGCGACCCTTAAGAATAAGTAGGTATATATAAATAATTTTAAAAAACTTGATGCGTACCTTTGCATGAAACATTTTGATGTTTTGCTCACTAAAGCTGTTGCAAATATGATACTGGATCTCAGGGAAACTTAAGATTTTATACTCAAAAATAATTCGAAACAAAACGAGTTTGCTACAATTTGGGAGCCACTTTATATGTGCAAATTACGCATACCACTGAAAAACTGGTTCACGTATGCACAATCATGACTCAAGATTTACTTTCTTTGGAACCCAAGGTACCCAATCTGTCATCGAGAGCAAAGGTTTGGACAGCTCGGTACAAATAAAACACTCATAACCTTCGTTAAAGTATGTAATTGCCAATAAAACTGTTTTACGATGTGTGGCCGAAAAGTACATTTTAAGACTTTTGTAACAAAACTTTAAAATTATCAAGTTGTTAGTTATTTAAATTAGATTGAGCTCTGGTAGTTATATGAATATTTGGCACTCATTAGGTGTATTTTAGTTTTACAAAAATAATCAACAATTTAAATAATCATAGTATTTCCACATTTTTGTATTTTGTCTATAAGCATAAGGACACCACATAATAGAGTCTTCTCATCACGGAGAATATTGAGCTGTCGGGCAGGTTATCTTTATGGCCTACGAATGTTATTTAATTATAATACACAAATCATTCAGTTTATGGTAACTAAGTAGACTGGGCTTGTGTTATCATCCATCATGCCGAAATTTGGAATGAGTGTAAAAGATAATTACGAATTTATGAGTTAAACGGTGATTATGTATGGGTCTCAGTCACCTCGAGGGAAGACAGTACTCGTCAAGCTGGTCTAAGTTGGCGATCATTCAGTAAACGTGGTACAATTACTGCAAAGCCTACTACCTGAAGAATCCATACAAACTTGTACTTGTAATACTCATAACGTAATTTGTAAGTACACCTTACAAAATAAAACCTTTGAACTATAGAATTTTCTTTACACATTATGAAAGTTATATCGTTACTGCATGCGTTGCGTCCGCACACAAAAACGACGTCATTCATAGCAACATTTGCGTTCATTAATTCTTGATCAGTTTTTCAATAAGAATACTGCTGCAACTCATTATCACTTAGGCCTTTTTTTGTTCTATTATATTTGTGTCAATAATACACTGATCTTGCGCAATTTACTTATAACAAACTGTGGCAATGTCACACTGCAAGGTGTAAGTGGTCATTCCGAACAAACGCTTTTACGAAATTCATTGCTAATGCCGTATACTGAAGTTCGTGAATAATTTGTACTGCTTGTTCATACCCTAGAGAGAAATCTATTTACCTTGGCTACCTTTGTTATTGATATAAAAGACGTTGATTTCAATCAATATGTATCAGTCCACTGTTGGTCTTAGTTTCATTAACACAACAAATAATAGAATCTATTCTTCTTAAAAATGTTCTCAAAGGTAAACATATTTTCCATATCTAAGTGTTCCTAAGTGAAGTGTCTTGTGTTAGTTTTGTGTGCAAAATTTTCGTGAAGTGATTTCTCGCCTACAACTACATACTTGAAGACTATGGGTTTTATCATGGCAAAATTCATCATGGCACGCTATCCGCCGTCTTCCACATACAAAATTTCCTGGCAATTTTAAAGTCATCATTTCACCTAACTGATGGGGGGCATCCCACTCTTCATCGATACGCGGTCTCCACACCAGGACTCGTTTATCCCATCGGCCATAGGTCCTTTAACATTCCTTTACCGTTCTTAACATTTCACAATGAATAGCAGTCGGTCTTACGAACATCCTGTTTTGAATTCTGCAACATCGCTCCATGGAAGTCGGCTTACAACAAATTCCATTACTTAGGAACCAGAGTAAACCCCTAATTTTGTCCTCCATCTTCATTTCAGGTACTCTGTCTCGTAGCTGCCGTAGCTTTCCTGGAAGCTGTGTACGGACACGGCCATGGTTTCTCCTCCCAGTACATCCATCGTCACGATGGACCGGCGGAAGTTGTCCATGTCCATGGTGGTCATGATGGCGGTCATGGGGGATACGGTCACGGTCATGGACATGACGGCGGTCATGGTCACGCTGTTGACTATTATGTAAGTTTTAGTATGGTTTTAGTAGGTACCTAATAAACTTTTCACTTTGGCATATCTGATAGACCAGGTCTGCACAATGAATTTACAAGATTGTATCTCAAATTATTTGGGGATGACGCAACATATCTTTTCTTACATATTTTTTTATCGTCATCTTAACACAACTACGAACAACTTGATCGTTTCCTGTTTTCTTAGCTGCGATAAAAATATCAACGTAAACTTGAAAAATTCCAGGCCTACCCCAAATACGAATTCGGTTACAAAGTAGAGGACCCTCACACCGGAGACATCAAGTCCCAGCACGAGCACCGCGACGGTGATGTCGTCAAGGGTTACTACGCGCTGCATCAACCTGATGGCTCCGTCAGACATGTTGAGTACCACGGTGATAAGCACTCTGGGTGAGTTTGAATTAAGGAACTAGACTTACAATAATCAAGCTAAATAGTAGGGACTCCTCACTGGGGTATGACATTCAGACTATAGTCCAGTTCTTCAGCCATATACCATTAAAAATATGCCCTTAAAATAATGTCCAGTCCTAACGGCTATGACAACTATGCATTACAATGCAAAAAAGTCATCATCAAGGCTGGTACCTGGTACTCAAAACCCTTAAAAACCAGAAGAAATAAAATCTGTTTTGAGCTCGGCCAGCTAAGTGAATAGTTTTCATCTATACTTTTATAACCCATAGCCCAACTTCACCTACTCCGCTTTTTGTTTGTACCAAGTTGCTCTGGCAGCATCGTAATGTTTTACCCGCAATGGCAACGATGTCGTTTGTCTGTCTCATCGCCGAACAAACACCAGTCTTTTCCAAGTACACGTCATCCTACAATGAATTTTATGATGAACCCGTTATAATTCAATTTTCTTTCTGCCCAGTTTCCACGCTGATGTGAAGCACAGCACCCACCACATTGTGCCCCACCACGAACATCACGGCCACTACTAAACCGCTGCTGAACCAAAACTGTGATAAAACTACCGTTACTGTAACGTACCTACTGTGATCTAATGTTTATTTGTTGATGAATTTTTAGTTTTTGATACATATTATTACACGATTTACTACTTATTTTTTATTTTCTTTCTTCTCACTTTTACCTATAACATGAACATATAACTACATAACATCACCTGCGATCTCCAAAAGGTGAGGCAGAGGCTTACTTAAGGCGGGGTTGCAGTAATTTTAAGATTTTTGAACCTATAAAAATCGAACTAAATACGAGTTTTTTAATAAATAAAAATCATTACATAAAAATTGAACATACTCTCTAGTAAATCGTAAAGATAGAAACGCGATTTAGAATGATCGGCTCGATACTTTTTATTATCAAACATGACTCTAAATCACAATTTCGAACGTGTACTGCTAAGACATTTCATCATGAATTTATATGAAAGTTATATCAGTAGATAGAACTTTTTATTCTGAAGTAAATGGTGAAAACAGATTGTATAATTTCTTTACAGTTTTTTTCCAAGAAGCAAAAAACAGTCAAAATTTAGGCATTATATCGCTCGCGCGGCAGGGCGGGGGGCGAGGTCGTGCGTACATAAAAACAAAGTACTGCAACCTCGCCTTAATAGTTCACCCACATTTCGACATTTCTATCACATGAAGTCACTTTATTAACCATTTTTGTTACTTAGCTTTTTAGTATCTTTAAAATTATCAGAAGGCCCAGACCAAAATTCAGTCTTTATGAGATAATGATGATGGAAATGATTGACATTAGCTACCAGAAAAGTGTATGCTAATCCTGTTGAAAATCAATGTATAGTCTAGGCCACTTTAAGTGTGCAGTTTAAGGTAGCATTGCTTGCCAAAAAATCAAATCATCTTGTTAGTGACATGTCAAACCTTACACAGTGATGTTCTGTATTTTCACGCCTGCAGTTGAAGTTAACACACATTGAAAGCAAACTTTGTCATTAAGTCATTTACTAGTAACCGTATTAAATAATACTTCTATTATGGCATCATGTAAAATTATCGATCTAAAAGGTACATTTTAGTGCAATATAATTGCAATTTCAATCAATTGTCAATATAAACTTATTCACCACACAATGTCACAAACATAATTATAATGTGAAAACTAAACAAGATCTATTACGAATTTGAATAAAAAATCAGGTCGTTCTATTGTATGAAAATAAGTTCAAAGTCATGTGGTTACATTGTGCTAGTGACAGCTTATGGCCGAATAAATTTTGCGTGGCCGTGACCAAACCAAGTCATACTTTGCGGTTCAAAATGACACTGCATTTTTTTCTTATCGCAGATGATGTTCATTTTTTTATTGGCTGATTTAACGGTGCTGCAGTCAAGTAAAGTTTTCGGCATACTATAAATAAAAGTACATTAGTTAATACGTTACAATAAAAGGCGTATAGAATCTACAAAAACTGCGGTAGCAACATTGGGATTTTCATTCGATAGCACACACAACATTAAGCATGTGAAAATCCTTAACTTTAAGGCAATATTCTGTTCCTACATAAAGTCAAACAAGCTAACAATTCGCCACTACATTTAAACAATTTGTGATTATGCTTTATAGTCATTTCAGACTGTACTGAAAATCACTGAATTTACAGTTAATTGAGAAGTTACTTAATTGTTTGTTACTATTGTTTATATCATAGGTCAAGAATAAAGTAATGAACCATTACTTGTAACGAATTAGGAACTTTCAAGGTGACCTGAAATCATTGATGCTTTGTTTGTGAACGGACTGCCTCGCTTGTCGAGATGACGTGAGTTTGATATTTAATTTTACAGTAAAGTGTTAGGTTAATTCTGTGAAAAGTGTGTATACTATTAGGTACAAAATCGCCCAACCCTTCGGTGATTAGGCGTGATGTAGAGTGGTTCTTCCATTAAAAAAACACAGTCCTAACCAGTTCAAAGTAAGAATTTGTGCCCGGTTAGGACTCATTATATCATGACATGTAGTAAACATGACTACAACTATGAGTGTACCATCTCTACCCCCTCAAATGTGTAAAAATACCGGGCTTTGCATGACTAAAGTATTGAATACGCAAAGTGTATCTTATTTTCAACCGACTTCAAAAAAAGAAGAGGTGCTTTGATAAGAACACACATCACGATTGTTGACTTTAAAATTCACGTTGACATGATTATGTAAAGAAGTATGAACCAGTTTTGTACAAGAAGTATATTATTCTTAATTAATGTCGATGCACTAAGAAAGTAAATGCGTTTAAATGGTGGTAATAAAGGCGGTATTCAAGGTCGGCTCAGATTACCAAAAACTGTTACATGCGGGAAACTGGTTGTGTTGCAAAAAATCGTACCACTATCCCGTTAATATGACCATGTATAAAAAGAAAAAATATGCACTGGGAGATTATCAGTCACGGTCCAGTACTTCAAGAGTTAAGAACACAATCCTTCAATATGATCAAGGTACAAAAAGCTATAAATCACTCTTTTTGTTAAACATTACATTTGCTACAAAACACTTTAAATATTACCCCGTAGCGAATTGCTCACCAAATTCATTCAAATGTGGGCACCGACAACAAAACATACATAAATTGTATACATACAGTAACTTATCTCATCTAATACAATCCTAATTTTTTCGTAAAATAGATCATCCTTATCGCTGCTGTGGTCGCGATTGCTGCTGCGCGGCCGCAATACGGTCATGGTCACGATGACCACCACGGTCACGGACACGCCATCTCGTCACAGAACATCGTACTGCACCAAACTCACGAGACCGAACACAAGCCCGCACACCACGAGGAGCACCACGAACAGAAACATGAAGAGCACCACAACGAACACGAGGAGCATCATCACGAGGAACACCACGGTCACGCCTCCTCATCACAGAGCATCAAGCAGCACCATGGAAAAGCCACTGAGAAACATGTCGAGTACTATGTATGACACCGTTCCTATCTTGAACTCACTCAAACTCAAACCGTTTATTTCAATTAAGCCATTACAGGCACTTTTGAATGTCAGAAGGACGGAAGAAGAACGAAACTACGAGTGCAATGCGTAAAATATTGTTTATTTTTGCCTCGTTTGGATGTTGCTTGCTAACCATCTATTGTTTTACAGTCTCATCCCAAGTATGAGTTCGCGTACAAGGTAGTGGACCCTCACACCGGCGACAAGAAGTCTCAGCACGAGTCACGCGATGGTGACGTCGTGAAGGGAGTGTACAGCCTGCACCAGCCCGATGGCTCCATCAGAATCGTGGAATATCATTCTGACAAGAAAACTGGGTAAGGAAACAATAATTGAATTTTATTTAATAAAAGATCTAAATCTACATCTATTCCTGAATTTGCTAATTTTTGTTTTTCCGTGTTCACAGATTTAACGCCAACGTAAATTACAAGGGTCATGCCGTACATGTTGTTCCTGAACATCATCATCATCACTGATCTAGTAAAACGTAATTGTTGAAGAACTTTCCGTTGAACCTCATAATATAAGATTGTTGATTAATGAGCCTCATAATGTATTGCATTGTAAATATTTAAAATAAATACGTGTTTGCTACTTAACACATTATTTTTATTCCTGCTCGCTTTTATGAATATGTCATACCTTAACACAACGTGGTATGCACCAAAGCCAATTGTTTAAAAAAAAATAAAGGAGACTGAACTTCATTTCAACTAATCCGCAAATGCAGCTGACGAGAAAAATTCAACAACAACTCAACTCAACTCAGGAGAAAAAAAAATATATATACGGTCGAATTGAGAAACCTCCTCCTTTTTGGGAAGTCGGTAAAAAAGAGGGTCTAGACGATTATATGGACATAGTAAGAGTAAAGAAAAGACGCAATGGGTGCCTGAGATTAAAGTCACCGCCAAGGCCGGCCCAAAAAGAGGTGTTCAGAAGGACGCGTACTGCAATGGCTGGTGTAGGGACATAAACGTCTAGTAAAAGAAAAAAAAATGTATTTTATGACAATCTTGCCTGGTTGTCACGTTATCCAGGCATTTAGCAAACATGGGTTGCGAAAAAAAAAGACTAATTTTAGTCTAATATTAATGACTGTACAATTTGTTTGCATATCATTCACTAGCTGACCCACGCAACTTCGTCTGCGTCACATAAATATAGCTATAACCTTTCTCGATATATCGACTAACCGACATAAATTAAGCTAACTCGTAACAAACAAAAAATCTTATCTTTTCTTTTTATTAAAATAGTTTAGATGGTTTAGATTATCTTAGATTATATTAAAGTGTGAATTACTATAGGTATCTCTTGCTGTTAAATATACTATAACACTCTGTACTTGTAAACATTATGATGCAGTAAATATTTTGAATTTGAATTTTCCGGAGGCCAGCCAGAATCCCCCGTACCTACATTGCGACGCGCGAATTTTTTGCCGCGCGGATATTTTTACATTGCGATATCTTCTAAGATATTTGTTTAAACTGTATTAAGTAAACGGCACAAATATTCTATATTAAATTTCCGTTCTAACAAACACATTTATTTAGATATAGATTAATACCATATGGATTAAATAAGCTTCGCAAAAAATAATTCTTTTTAACCTAACAGTGTATCAGTAAAAAAAGGTTACAGTGAGTCAATCTTAAAAGATAGATATATGCTGTCGCGGACTTTTTTTTAGAACTTTTAAAGAGGAACAATTCCTTCATACATGATATTTGCGTAACTTAAACCGTTTTCGCAGCGCACGCAGCAGAAGCTCTCAAAGAGGAAATACCTTTTCCCGTTTTTGCAACATTTCTCAATTATGCTCCGCTCCTATTGGTAGTAGCGTGATGTTATATAGCCTATAACCTTCCTCGATAAATGGACTATCCAACACAAAAAGAATTTTTCAATTCCAACCAGCAGTTCCTGAGTTTACCGCGTTCAAACAAACAAACAAACAAACTCTTCAGCTTTATAATATTAGTATAGATTAGAAGAAATGAACTCGAATCGGCTCCTTGACAAGAGCTTCATTTATAAAAAAATAACACGAGTCAAAAAGTAGATTTGGACATAATACAAGATAATATATAAAGAAAGAAAGAAAAACTTATTTATTTGTTCCGAAACAAGAACATACAAGGAGACACAAAGAGAAAAAAAAGTAGTTATAAAACTAAAAAACCGAAAAAACGGAAAAGCAAAAAACAAGCACATTTTAAATTAAACAAAACTTGGAAGCAGGCGGGGTCCATTTTATTTTCATTTCATAATTTAATATTCAAACTTTTTAGTTCTTTTGTGTTGATCTTTCGTTTGTGGTGTAAAATTCTTCGCAGAAATGTTTGTATTTGTTTATAGGATTTGTCACTTTGAATTTCTTTTAATCATATAAGTTTTATATATTTTTGTAATCTCCTTTTAAAACCCTTTATTTTAAAACCCTACTCGAAGGTAGGTATAGGTTTTTTTTTAATTTCGTTATTTGGCCCCCAAAATCCGCAAGTTTTCTTTGTTTTTATTTTAATTGAGCCTATAACACTCGCGCCATCAAGACAAATCTAACGACGTATATTTTATTCAAATCCCTTCATCCGTTTAGGAGTTATGAGGGAACAAAGAAACGGACATACATACAGTCATACATACACGTCAAACACATAACCCTCCTTTTGGTCTTCGCCGCAGTCGGGTAAAAAATAACAAACTTTCCTTGTGTCTACGTGAGCAGGGTAGTATTGTGTGTGTGTTATTATTGTGTGCTCTCAAAATAGTGGAAAAAATACTGTAAGGAAACCGATATGTCATAGAACCAAAAATAAGACATCTTCCAATCCATACGAGGCCTATTTCAGCTACTTAAGCCAATTCTTTAGACGAAAATAATCTCAACTCATTTTTTCTACGTGGTTGCAAGTAGGTACTGAGTTGAGCTTCTCGAATAATTAACCCTTGCTAGTGCCTCTTGATATTCAGGTCATTAAGTAAAAAAACTAACTGCCTCTCGTTGGTCTGGTGTTTGCAATTCAATTCTTATTTCCATTTATATGGAAATAAATATAATAATTTGGCGAAATGTGGGTGCACTAACAAGATTTTTTTATGGCACTTATTCGTTTATGGCTTCGTTTTTGAAACGTTAGAAGTGGATCCCATTTTTAACCGACTTCAAAAAAGGAGGTTACTATGTTCGTGTGTATGTTTTTTTTTTTTTTTTTTATGTATGTTACCTGATTTCTCCCCCATTTGTGGACCGATTCCCAAAATTCTTTTTTTATTTGAAAGAGTTTACTCCTGAGGTGGTCCCATTTTAATTTGGTGAAGATCTTGTGCTGATCTTCGGAGATATACAATGGAACTCTTCAAAAATAGACGGCAAATCTGTCGTAATTGCTGGAATCACTTGGATGTTTATTGAATATACATTATCATGACGTAACATCACGCCTGTATGCTCTGAGGGGGTATGCAGATGTGTACAATACACATTTTTTTAGTTGTTATTTATGAATTTCATAGACACGTATTACGTGTTTCGTGCTTTTTCTGATGCTATTCAAGTATTCGCATCTAGCAGTCATCACTTGTCTTCATGTTGATGAGCTGATAATGGAAGGTACTACTCCTCAACGGTTAAGAGTTGAAAGCAAAAATAGGGGAATCTTGAAGGTTAAGGGTTAGGTTTCTTGGTTGAATGTTAAATGCATAGTAAATATTTGTATAGGATATTATAGGTACTTACAACTAAAAATGAAAAAATAAAAAAAACTTTTTTGCAAAAAAAAAAACAACCGACTTCAAAAACACCAAAAAGAGAAAAATAAACTTCAGAAGAAAAATCAGCTTCTGAAGTCGGTGGCAAAAAAATAAAATCAAACAAACAATGTCAAATATTTACTATGCATTTAACATTCAACCAAGAAACCTAACCCTTTTTATTATTTTTCTAAATGCTTATGTCAGATCAATATTCGAAGTGAAACTTTCTTTGTGTTTAACACTAATGAAGGTAACCTTCATTATGTTTACCCATTATTATCAGACAAGACATTGTACTCATTACCTGAAGTCATAACCACCAATTACCAGGAAATTGCTTTTAAATAATATGCAATTTTTTATTTGAGGAAAAACTAGTGTAGAAAATAATGGACCTAATTTAACGCCTTGTGGAACTCTATTAGTAATATTCTGAAATAATTTTTGAAAGTAATCATAATCATGCGTGAGTACTTGCAAACTTTAACTAATCTGATAAGTTTCTGAGGATAAGATAAGATAGATTTGACTGGAATAAATAGATTCAAAATGCGAAACGAATGTAATACGAAAAGATATAATAACTAAGGAATGCGTACATAAATAAGAGGAAGTTTCAAGATGGCACCGGAGTGACTGAAAAGTTTCGTAGCTACGGAGGAATGAAGTAAATGTAGTAAGAATTTTAAGCTATTGCATAGCTTCTATCACGGGCCTTGAGCGTGGAGAGCGAATCCAGAAATTCCGTAACGAAAATTTTCAACCAGGTTGCTATGGTTACGGAAAATAACAAGATTGTCAACTGAGGTTGTCAAATTAAATAATTGATAAAAAATGCTATGCAATAGCTTTACCGCGGCAGTCTCTGAGTGCCACATTCTCTTTTTTTGAATATGATGGTTGATGACTATACTCGTAGAAGTAGAGAAAGCCCAAACTGTGTGAAAGATGATAATTATGGCTACAAAGGAAGTGACTGCAGAGGTGAAGAGCAATAGAGAAGTTCCATACTTCTCTATTGCTCTTCACCTCTGCAGTCAGAAGAAGACGTGCTTGCTGCACCGACACAAATTAAATTGTTAGGAGAAATATGATGTTATCGACCCACAATCTTCTATATAAATAAAAAGAGAAGTCCTGACTGACTGACTGACTGACTCATCAACGCCCAGCCTAAACTCTTGGACCTAGAAAGCTGAAATATTTCAAAGATGTTCCCTTTATAGTGTAGACAAGGAATAAGGAAGGATTTTTCGAAATTCAACCCCTAAGGGATTTAAATAGGGGATGAAAGTTTGTATGAAAAATCGTCATTTTCACGCGGGCGAAGCCGCTGGCAAAAGCTAGTACATTATAATTATGGCAGAAACTTTTTTTTTTTTACTAGCATAATTTTCTGTTTAGAACTACGTTGCTAGCAACAATGTAATGCAGTTGACTAATGTTTCGTGGTCATGATAACATTACATCACACCTGTAATCCCTGAAGGGTTCGGAAAAGGTGTACCTAACACTACACACACATTTAAGGATTATTGGTAAATGTAATACGTTTGCCTACATTCAGTTTCCTTAAGGCCGGGTTGCAGTAATTTGATTTTTGAACCTATAAAAATCGAACTAAATTCGAGTTTTTTAATAAATAAAAATCATTACATAAAAATTGAACATACTCTCTAGTAAATCGTAAAGATAGAAACGCGATTTAGAATGATCGGCTCGATACTTTTTTTTATCAAACATGACTCTAAATCACAATTTCAAACGTGTACTGCTAAGACATTTCATCATGAATTAATATAAAAGTTATATCAATAGATAGAGCTTTTTATTTTGAAGTAAATGTTGAAAACCTATTGCATAATTTCTTTATAGTTTTTCTCCAAGAAGCAAAAAACAGTCAAAATTTAGGCATTATATCGCTCGCGCGGCAGGGCGGGGGGCGAGGTCGTGCGTACATAAAAACAAAGTACTGCAACCTCGCCTTAAACGACAATATTACCATGTCATGAACCAAAGTAAAATGTAAATGTAAACAAAGAATTGGTGGTATGAACGTTTTATTTAAATAATTTACAAAGTATCACATTTTTGATGCTCAATAATCAACAATCTTAAAGTATAAGAAGTAACAATCAGGCTCAAATAGTAGCGTTTAATGATGATGGTGATGTTCAGGAACAACATGTACGGCGTGACCTTTGTAATTTACGTTTGCGTTAAATCTGTGAACAGATAATAGTACATTATGATATAAGTGCGGTAAGTTGAAAATTACAGCCGAGGCGATATTGCTAGCCCGAGCCGTAGGCGAGGGCTACAAGAGAGCAGAGGCTGTAATTATCAAAGCGCACGTATGTCATACGACGTTTTATAACACATTTGCGAGGAAATAAATAAAACTCGGACTTTCTTAAACGAATAAATCTTTTATTTGTTCACAAATTAGCGATGCGCGGGCATCAGTGCTTTTTTTTTAAGGCAACGGTACAAAAACAGCCAGTATTACTAATAAAGTAAATTAATATTTTTTTGTTTCTGTTACAGATGTAATTTACTGCCAAAATGAATTAAATTAAAGAATTAAAAGTTTATTTTTTATATTTTATCTCCCAAAGTTAATTTTATTCATAAAATATTGACTACTTTTCTGACATAAAAACTTTTTGATTTGCTTTCTTTGCTTTTTTTTTCTTAAGATTTAAAAAAGTACCGTTGGTTTTAGACGGAGCATGATAAACCGTACGTGTTACCTTATTAGAAAGAAACTCGTGCGTTTTACTTTACGATTACGCACAAGTACGTAATGACATACATTACGATATTGAAATTGGTGAAATAAGAGGCCCTTTACGAGCAAATGTGTTATAAAAAATAAAATTAGCAAAGTCAGATTAAGATTTTGATCTTTTATTAAATATAATTTTATTCTATTTTTGTTTCTTACCCAGTTTTCTTGTCAGAGTGGTATTCCACGATCCTGATGGAGCCATCGGGCTGGTGCAGGCTGTACACTCCCTTCACGACGTCACCGTCGCGTGACTCGTGCTGAGACTTCTTGTCTCCGGTGTGAGGGTCCACTACCTTGTAAGCGAACTCGTACTTGGGATGAGACTGTAAAAAAAGTGAAGTTAGTAAATCTCTCCTTGGAGGAAACGGTAAAATTAGAAACAATAATTGAAACATCATCATACATAGTACTCGACGTGTTTCTCAGTGGCTTTTCCGTGGTGCTGCTTGATGCTCTGTGATGAGGAGGCGTAACCGTGGTGTTCCTCGTAATGATGCTCCTCGTGTTCGTTGTGTTGCTCTTCATGTTTCTGTTCGTGGTGCTCCTCGTGGTGTGCGGACTTGTGTTCGGTCTCGTGAGTTTGCTGCAGTACGATGTTCTGTGACGAGACAGCGTGACCATGACCGTAGTGTTCTTGGTGATGGTGCTCTTCGGGTTGGATATAGAGCTCCTCATGTTTGTTCTCGTGGTACTCCTCGTGGTGTACGGGCTTGTGTTCGGTTTCGTGAGTTTGGTGCAGTACGATGTTCTGTGACGAGATAGCGTGACCATGACCGTGGTGTTCTTCGTGATGGTGCTCTTCGGGTTGGATATAGAGCTCTTCATGTTTGTCCTCGTGGTGTTCCTCGAGGTGCTTCTCGTGGTGTACGGGCTTGTGTTCGGTCTCGTGAGTTTGATGCAGTACAATGTTTTGTGACGAGATAGCGTGACCATGACCGTAGTGTTCTTCGTGGTGATGCTCCTCAGGTTGGATATAGAGCACCTCATGATTGTCCTCGTGGTACTCCCCGTGGTGTACGGGCTTGTGTTCGGTCTCGTGAGTTTGGTGCAGTACGATGTTCTGTGACGAGATAGCGTGACCATGACCGTAGTGTTCTTCGTGATGGTGCTCTTCGGGTTGGATATAGAGCTCTTCATGTTTGTCCTCGTGGTGTTCCTCGAGGTGCTTCTCGTGGTGTACGGGCTTGTGTTCGGTCTCGTGAGTTTGGTGCAGTACAATATTTTGTGACGAGATAGCGTGACCATGACCGTAGTGTTCTTCGTGATGATGCTCCTCAGGTTGGATATAGAGCACCTCATGTTTGTCCTCGTGGTACTCCCCGTGGTGTACGGGCTTGTGTTCGGTCTCGTGAGTTTGGTGCAGTACGATGTTCTGTGACGAGATAGCGTGACCATGACCGTAGTTTTCTTCGTGATGATGCTCTTCAGGTTGGAAATAGAGCTCCTCATGTTTGTCCTCGTGGTACTCCTCGTGGTGTGCGGGCTTGTGTTCGGTCTCGTGAGTTTGGTGCAGTACGATGCTCTGTGACGAGATGGCGTGTCCGTGACCGTGATAGTCATCGTGACCATAACCGTCTTGCGGCCGCGCAGCAGCCATCGCGACCACAGCGGCTATTAGGATGATCTATGCAATAGAGAAATAGTAAGTTAGATGAAGAAATAAAGCCTTTTGTGTTTTACGGAAATATTTGATTTGGTTTCGTTCAAATGAGAGATAATAATAATAATAATATTCCACAACTATCACACAACGCCATCTAGTCCCAAGCTAAGCAGAGCTTGTGTTATGGGTACTAGACAACTGATAAACATACTTATATATTTCTAAATACATACATATTATAGATAAATTACACCCAGACACAGAACAAAAGATCGTGCTCATCACACAAACATTTGTCCTGGGTGGGAATCGAACCCACGACCTCCGGCATAGCAGTTAGGGTCACTAACCACTAGACCAACAGGCAACGCATGTGACTTAAAAGTGATAGATATTATGTTGATAGATGGAGTATGAGGAATGATATGAAATAGAAAATAGTAAATGGTGCCATGACGTGTAACTGTTGAGAATGGAAGACCCCAAAGAGAATGGGACAAGGACAGGAAGATGATGTTCAAGTTGAAAAGTTGCTAAAGTTGTTGTTGATAAGTTTAGGTGTTATTTAGTTGGTAAGTTTTGGAGTTTTAAGTGAATTCATTTTAAAAAGGAGTTTTACTTACCTTATACATTTTGGATGGTTTGTAATGTTTACTCTTACAGAACCATACAGTGACTGATAATCCCACAGTACATATTTTTGCTTTTTATACAGATTATTAAAGGGACATTGATACAGTTTTACGCAATATTCTCAAGCGCCCAGCCAGTTTACTGAATATGTCAATTTTGGCAAGTTACTTTGACCTTGAGTTAAAACATGTTTTATGGCCAAAATTAAACCCTTGCAGTACTTTCATAGTGCATTGACATTCATTCATTAATACGCAGTTTTACCATGTCTTTATGCGAATATAACTCTACTTTAAGATTATAAGTATTACATTAATGTGAACAGCAACTGTTAAAAGTTTTGTAAAACATTTAACAGTGGTCCACAGTGCAGGCTAAATCACTACATAGTGTATATAAAATATAAAACAAAGTCGCTCCCCGCTGTCGGTTCCTTTGTATGCTTAGTAGATCTTTAAAACTACGCAACGGACGTTTTAGTGTATTTTATGCACCCATGCTAAGCCGGGGCGGGTCACTAGCAAAATATAAAAATCATTTGGAAACATTATGATTACTTAATAAAAGGTATAGGTAGGGATATTTGCAAATCTATAGATTTGTGTTTATTTCAGACAAAAAAATACCGCTGACTGGCAGAAAAGTATTCAATTTCGCTTGTAGAAAAATAAAACATTCATCAAAAGTTTTGTAACCACTGGACTTATTTACAGAAGCAGTTTAACAGAACAGAAGCAGTTTACACTTATTTTTCAGAAGCAGTTTAACACACACAAGTTAACCCCCGGAATAGAAAAAAAAATTATTGTGCATTTGGATAGTTTAGTTACGAATGTAGTTGACAATACCTGTCTAGTAATTCTTGTCTGGTTTGAAACTCTCAACTAGCGTTTAATTCTCTCTGACCAAACCTACTCCCATCAAAGGATTGCATAAAAACAGTATCACCTTTATAGGGTACTAGCTTTTGCCCGCGACTTCGTTCGCGTGGAATAGTGACTTCCGGCAGATTTTTGGTATATCTCGCGAAAAAAAAAAATAAAAAAAAACTATCCTATGTACATACAACATAGGATAGTTTTTTTTTATTTATTTTTTTCGCGGAAACGGATTTTGGTGAAATTTGGTACAGTCATAGTTTGGAACTTGAGACCTTTCTCAAGTTCCAAACTATGACTGTACCAAAGTTCAGCCGTTTAGGCGTGAAAGAGTAACAGACAGACAGACAGAGATACTTTCGCATTTATAATATTAGTATGGAAGTATGGATTACTACATAATAATATTATAAAACAAAGTCCTCCACCGCGTCTGTCTGACTGTTCGAAATAAACTCAAAAACTACCACACGGAGTTTCATGCTGTTCCGACATCTACGCTGGTGAAGCACGGGCATCAGCTAGTACACTAATATAGGGTAAAGAAAATAAATATATAAATATTTCTATGAGTAATACACATAATCATTATGATCGGTGACATACAAATAAAACTGTATATGAGTCAGTGACTGGCCCTATTGAGTGACTCGAAGAGGCATTATATGCAGTTTTAGTAACTTTTGTAAAAAAGGATTATATTTTGCATCAGACTCAGCATATGTCGATATCGTACCTACAATGATGAAATATTTTTCATCGTTTATTAGATTTCATTAGATCATGTTGTGATAACAGCCAAACGCATTTCTGAGTAACGGCATTATGAGCTGTTAAGAACGAAACATCTTTTGATATTCATTTCACAATTCTGAGTAAGTTTGGTTTTTTACACGCTGCACCATCACAAATTAATGATGCTAAAATGAGTTGACTAAGTCTTAAATAACTATAACGGAATCGTTAAAACCGATTTTCGTCGGACAAATAAATTCTCTTAATTTTCTACCAATTCTTAGACCAGTATTCCAAATACCGTGAATTCTGTACATAAACCTGTCACTTCTGTTTTTATTTTTGTCATTTGTATATAAGATGTTGCTGTTAACTGCCCCGTTGGTTTTGTGGTTGCTAGCGCGACTGATAAGAGTAGGGTCCTGGATTCGAGTCCACGATCGGGAGAATTTCTCAGGTCACTCGGACAGGTCGTGTCATATTGCTGGTCCAATATGTTTGGACCATGAGAGTTAAAACAGACAGTACACTTATATTTGCGCACAAATGTGCACCCTACGTACTTAGCTATCGAGAGATTTGTAGTCGTAGCCAAATTGAAGTTGGAAGGATATCAATGTTGCCTTTAATTTCTGTTACTCTTGTGTTGAAGAGCTTTTCCTGCAATACCAAGTTAGTATTACATAATTATAATCCATGAATGCCTTAGTAAGTTTTAGGCGGGTTATAATAAGTTTATTTATTTATTTTCTCTCGCAATGGTTTTGTAGCACTAAACAGTTTTTATCTATATAAGATTCATAATGTGAGAGCTGGTGCCTGAAGTGGGTTTCGAAAAAACCTATATTACAGGTAAGACGTCCACTATTGTACATAGGGTTCCCCTAAGTATCGCCACATTGACCGGTCCCGTGTGTCTCGCATCCTGCGGATCCCCGCAACCTTCACCAAGTCATCGGTCCACCTAATGGGAGGCCTTCAAACGCAAAGTCTTGCGGTTCGTGATCGCAACTCCAGAACTTTTCGGCCCTATCGGCCATCCGTTCTGCGGGCAACGTGCCCTGCCCATTGCCACTTATGTCTGGCAATTCATCGGGCTACGTCGCACTGTGATCAATTCCTGAAAGTTAGGGTCACTTAATTATTTTTGGTCAATGCTGCAAGCTGCAATGTGTCGAAATTTCGAAAAATATTTCTTTTCAGACTTGTGGGTAAGTGTTGTACATTAGTCTAAAACATCAACATTATGCAGACAGTACTTAAATAGATATGTCCTTTCAAAGTTGTCTCGAATTGCTCAATTATTGTAACAAGACTGATTTATCGACGTTTGGCGCTTCTATTCAAGTTAAGTTAACTAAGTATTCAGAGAACACTGTGGATTGAAAAAAATTGTGGTCATAAAGAAAGGTTTGGACTTTTTATTGGTATATAACAAAAAAAACTTAAATTACAGATTTATACTATAAAAAAAATATACAAAATAATGTACTGAAATTTACTAACTTTTCTTAGTTTGAACCGTGTTACGTGCACAAACCGGTATTCACCGGTAAAAAAATGCATATTCTTGTATAGCTAACAGTCCCTGCTATGCAATGAAATAATCTTGTACTAATTTGTTCTTTTAAACGTAACACAGTTCAAACTTAAAAAAAGTTAGTAAATATCAGAACATTACGTTGTAATTTTTTTTTTCATAATATACCTGTCATTATTGAATTTTTTAACCAATAATAAGTTCAAACCTTCTTTTATAGGCACCATTTTTTTCAAGTCACAGTATTCTCTGAATACTTAGTTAACTTAACTTGAAAAACATCGATGAATCAGACTTGTTACAATAATTTAGCATTCGAGACAACTTTGAAATGACATATCTATTAAACTACAGTCTGCATAATATTCATGTTTTAGAATAATGTACAACACTTACCACCAAGTCTGAAAAAAAATATTATTTGAAATTTCGACACCTTGACCAAAAATAATTTAGTGACCCTAACTTTTAGGAATTGATCACTGTGAGTCGGTTCCCTTTGTTCTAATTTTTTTCATTTCTGATTCGATCAAGCAAGGAAACTTTTAGCACAGGGCAATGGAGAGCCATTGCCCTTTGGGTAACTTTAAGCTTTCTGATGAAGCCCATTGTGAGCGACTAAAAAAAACGTAAAAAATTAAAAAGAAAAAATATGTTAACTAGGTGATCGTGTCAAACTCACACTCTCAACTACGCACCTTTTTTTTTTTGGTGGGTGGAAAATCATCGAATAACGGCCCCCCGCTCTTGGGCAGAGCGAAGGGGAGTGTCAGACTTCTACTGACTAAAAACCAAACCCATGTTCCTTCTTCTTCGCCCTTGTGTCGGAGCCGCGCTAACCTTTCGATATCCACAGCCCCGACGGGAACTACGCACCCTGAAGCCGACATGTCAACCGAACGCGTACGAAAGTTCACTTGCCCTGCGGCTTTCTGGTACTCGTAACTACTCGTAAGTTGCAAAGCTTTCGCATAGCTAATGCGTTGTTTTAAGTTTGGTTATATTATTGCCTACACTAAGGCCTTCCTGCTAATTTAAATGTCGTTGGCACGTTACTTTCTAACACTATTTTAGATCGGGCAAGCAAACATTCATTCCAAAAATCTTAGTTTGACTTTTCTTATAAACTCTATACCATTGAATGAGAATAACACGCCTAAACGAACATAAATATTATGTAATACTTTTTTAATTAAATTATTCTTATTCTCTCATGTTCCAATACAAAAGTAACGTTCATGATATTAGAAAGACAACATAGACAGTAGTTTAAAAGTATTTATTTTAAATATTTACACAATAAGTAATACATTTTTTTTGAGGCTCATTAATCAACAATCTTAAAGTATAAGGTTTAACAATACAGGCAAAGTTCTTCAACAGTCAGGTTCGGATGGTGATCAATAATGATGATGATGATGTTCAGGAACAATGTGTTTGGCGTGACCCACGTACTTTACGTTGGCGTTGAATCTGTGAACATAGAAAAAACAATTAGTCATTCAGATGTACATTTCGGGCACTTTCCTACCCAATTTCAAGTAAATTCGTTAAGGCACACGTACCCAGTCTTCTTGTCAGCGTGGTACTCGACGATCCTGATGGTGCCATCAGGCTGGTGCAGGCTGTACACGCCCTTCACGACGTGACCATCACGAGCTTCGTGCTGAGACTTCTTGTCACCGGTGTGAGGGTCCTCCACTTTGTACGCAAACTCGTACTTTGGGTGAGACTGTAACACAAGCGACGGTTATCAAAATCTTTCTTAAACGTACAAACAGCAAAACTCTATTAACGTATGAAACATAGTCATACATAGTACTCGATGTGTTTCTCGGTGGATTTTCCGTGGTGCTGCTTGATGCTATGTGATGAGGAGTCGTGACCGTGGTGTTCCTCGTGATGATGCTCCTCGTGTTCGTTGTGGTGCTCTTCATGTTTCTGTTCGTGGTGCTCCTCGTGGTGTGCGGGCTTGTGTTCGGTCTCGTGAGTTTGGTGCAGCACGATGCTCTGTGACGAGATAGCGTGACCGTGACCGTGGTGGTAATCGTGACCTTCTTGCGGCCGCGCGGCGACTGTTGCGATCACAGCAGCTAATATGATGATCTGGGGATATGAAAATTATGTTGAAACTAGCTCTATGACAAACACTGTGACACGATGTTTTTACTAAATTAGATTTAATACTTGCTTCTTAGGAATTTGTCATTAGATACAAGTTTTGTTATAAGAATTGTGTGATTTGTAACATTCGTTAACGTTTAAGTAAAAACTGAACGTTATGGCTTGGTATAATTCATTTTGCCAATGAACACACAGGTATGTGTTTTTCATGTAAGGAAATTAAATCCCGAAGCAATTTATATTATACCTTGTACATTTTGAAGTTTTGTTTTGTTTTCTCTTGGAGTAACAAACTTTAACTGATAATGGCTCAGTACATGATTTTTCGTTTTATAAATTTTCAAAGGACTGTGCGACAGTTTTACGCAAGAAGTGTAAACGTCCAATTAAATACGTATAAAAAGTTTTGGTTAATATGCTAACCTTGAGTAAAATTTTATTACTTACATGAATCAACTCGTAAATTTCTTGATCAAAATTCACATTCATTAAAGTTTTGGCAAACTGGTTCTACGTTTTTGAACGAGTTATGAAAAGTTGAAGTAGTTTTGTACCTATACTGAACTTTACAAACAACTTCTTTACAACTTTACGTTTGTATAAAAAGAAAAATTGTGTGGCGTTAAGGTATCAGTTACAGCTTGATTGTACAAGTGAAAACAACATAATTATTTTATCAAAATGTTCAAGGTACAATATTCGTTAAGAGATATTTTTTTTAATAGCCTGTAATGTGCCACTGCTGGGCAAAGGCCTCCCCTAATTCCTTCCCAGTGCTCTTAAGAGAAATTAATGTATTGAAAAGCAATTACAGAGAATAACAATCACGCTCTTTCATTAATATTTAGTAAAACCAAAACAATATTATATACGAAGATCGCGTTTACTTTAAATAAACACACATTAATATTCCACAGATCATCCTTCTCGCTGCCATAGTCGCAGTAGTGGTAGCGCGGCCGCAAGACAATCATGATTACCACCACGGTCACGGTCACGCTATCTCGTCACAGAGCATCGTACTGCACCAAACTCACGAGACCGAACACAAGCCCGCACACCACGAGGAGCACCACGAACAGAAACATGAAGAGTACCACAACGAACACGAGGAGCATCATCACGAGGAACACCACGGTCACGCCTCCTCATCACAGACCATCAAGCAGCACCACGGAAAAGCCACCGAGAAACACGTCGAGTACTATGTATGACTAGGTTTAATTTTTAGTATTGAATTTTTAGTTTGCCTCTAAAGAAAATTGCTAACTTCATTGTCTTCTCTTACAGTCTCATCCTAAGTACGAGTTCGCGTACAAAGTGGAGGACCCTCACACCGGCGACAAGAAGTCTCAGCACGAAGTTCGTGATGGTCACGTCGTGAAGGGCGTGTACAGCCTGCACCAGCCTGATGGCACCATCAGGATCGTCGAGTACCACGCTGACAAGAAAACTGGGTAAGTTTGAACACTCTTTCAATTTAATCGAATCTCTAAGTATTATGTCTTTTCAGTATAGTTATGTTATGATGACCTTTTAAGTAATAACTTACTGCTCTTTACAGATTCAACGCTAACGTAAAGTACATCGGTCACGCCGAACATGTTGTTCCTGAACATCATCATCATCACTGATTCTACTTTGCTTGATACCTATTGTTGAACCTAATGTCTAAGCAGTTATTGTTGTTTTGTATGCCAAGATGTTACCTATTGTAAATTATACCCAATGAAGCCAATATAATATTTATTTTCGTACTTATTTTGTGTTTTTTTTTCCATGCTGTTAACTGTGAAATTTTTGTACATTATGTGGTTTATCATTTAGCCCCATATCCTATAACTTCTGGGACACATGTAGAATCATCTACTATTTATGAACATTCCATTATTTTAATCGAAAATAATCTAAACCTACTGGAAAGTTGACATTAAAATAGCCTCTAACACTGTGGAAGACTCCAAAGTTTTACCTTTTACAAGAATACAAACAAAAATAATGAATGAACAACGTCTTGACAATGAGAATGACTGTTATATATTTTAATTGGCTAAAATTACAAAAAAAAAAAAACAGAAACAATTTATTATATTTAGGCTGACATTTTTAAGGAAGAATGATCGCTTGTCGCTATAAAATTATATGAAACATTAGAGTTGATGAAAGTGTGACACTGTGACGGTAGAGTAGACCTAGACAGTATATAAAGGAAGAACCATGAAACATGAGATTAGTGCAGAAAGATGGTGATGATTTGATGAACCTGCAAGTTGTTTAATGGTTCAGGATTAGATTTATCAAATAGTCAACCGTTCAATTAATTAATTTTAATTACTTCCCATAGTTTCCTAATTACGTTTAACGTTGATGCAGCTTTAATTTGCTCTAAATTTCCTAATCAACAGGTTCGAAGTTAACAGCTTTTTTTTTTCGGGGGTGGGAAATATCAAATAGCTCCTCCCACTCTTGGGCAGAGCGGAAGGGAGTGTCAGACTTCTACTGACTAAAAACCACCCATATCCCTTCTTCGCCCTTGTGCTGAGGCCACGGTATCTCTTTCGACATCCCGCAGCCCCGACGGGCAAAGTTAACAGCTTGACAATAATAATAATAATATTCCACAACTATCACACAACGCCATCTAGTCCCAAGCTAAGCAGAGCTTGTGTTATGGGTACTAGACAACTGATAAACATACTTATATATTTCTAAATACATACATATTATAGATAAATTACACCCAGACACAGAACAAATGATCGTGCTCATCACACAAACATTACAACATTAATAGAACGAAGTTTTACGATGTACAATAATTAATTATATTTATAACTAGCTGATGCCCGCGGCTTCGCCCGCGTGGATACTGTAAAAACAATCCTTGAGGACTTTGATGCGGATTATATCTATACTAATATTATAAAGCTGAAGAGTTTGTTTGTTTGTTTGTTTGTTTGAACGCGATAAACTCTGGAACTACTGGTTGGATTTGAAAAATTCTTTTTGTGTTGGATAGTTCATTTATTGAGGAAGGTTATAGGCTATATAACATCACGCTACTACCAATAGGAGCGGAGCATAAATGAGAAATGTTTCAAAAACGGCAAAAGAAAATTCCTTTCTGAGAGCTTCCGTTGCGTGCGCTGCGAAAACGGTTTATGTTACGAGAATATCATGTATGAAGTAATTATTCGTCTTTAAAAGTTCGAAAAAAAAGTCCGCGACAGCATCTGTCTATCTTTTAAGATTGACTCACTGTAACCATTTTTTACTAAGTATTAAAATGTTAGGTTAAAAAGAATTATTTTTTGCGAAGCTTATTTAACCCATATGGTATTAATCTATATCTAAATAAATGTGTTCGTTAGAACGGAAATTTAATATAGAATATTTGTGCTCTTTACTCTATACAGTTTAAACAAATATCTTAGAAGATATCGCAATGTAAAAATACCCGCGCGGAAAAATAATTACGCGGGTTGCGTCGCAATGTAGGTACGGGGGATTCTGGCTGGCCTCCGGGAAATTCAAATTCAAAATATTTACTGCATCATAATGTTTACAAGTTAGTACAGAGTGTTATAGTATATTTAACAGTAAGAGATAGATTTTATAGTAATACTTAACTTTAATATAATCCCACTTACTTATTACCACTTTAATATAATCTAAACCATCTAAACTATTGTAATAAAGAGGAAAGATAAGATTTTTTGTTTGTTACGATTTAGCTTAATTAATGTCGGATAGTCGATATATCGAGAAAGGCTAAAGCTATATTTATGTGACGCAGACGAAGTTGCGCGGGTCAGCTAGTATCATTCTAAAATTTCAGCTCGATCGGTGCAGAACTTTTTGAGTTTTTGAAGCGTACACAAACCAACATAACATTTTTATAGATAGAAGATATAGATTCCCGCATCTCAGGAAACATCAATTATTGTAGGTCACGGTACGTTAGATTTATTATAACACTAGCTTTTGCCCGCGACTTTGTCCGCGTTATACTAAAAATGTTATCTTTGGTAAGTAGATCTAACATTGATTTTAATTTTAAATATCATGGCGGTCATGCGGTGCTTGACCCTCATGAAGCTCCCGAGTGATTTCATTCCACTTGGGCTTGGTAGTTACAGTAATAAATAAGTCGGGACGTCCATATTTTCTTACGTAACAAAAAGCGTCTTGAGTAGGTACGTAAATTTTACTCAAAGGAAACATTCCTTTATTTTTGAATAGAAAGCATACTGCATTCAAATTTCGAAAATTCTCTTCTCCCACACACGGGAATCAAACCGGCTAAAATCTGAAAAAAATATAGGTACCCTGTACTTTATTGCATCGATCGTTAGGGTCAATTATAACCCGTCGGGGCCGCGGATTTTTGTACTAGATTACGTGGTCTCGGCGCAAGGGCGGGGAAGGAACATGGGTTCGGTTTTTAGTCAGTAGAAGTCTGACACTCCCCTTCGCTCTGCCCAAGAGCGGGAGGGGTCATTCGAAAAAATGGTAAACTAACTAATTAGTAGCTCGAAATGGGCTCCATTCTTGGATACACAAATTTATTCTTTTAACGAATTCATTTCTAGTAACCTCTAATAAAGTGTTGTGGTGAATGTTATAAATCGTATTCTGAACTTCAACTCTCAACTCGTTGTCATTCGCATAAGATTTCATGTAAATTTGATTTTTTACATATCCCCACAAAAAAAAAAAAAACTAATGTGGTGAGATCAGATCTGGCGATCTCGCAGGCAGGTTTTCCTTTCATTTAATTTATCATGTTTGTTAGAGAGATTTCATCCTTATAATTGACCCTAACGATCGATGCAATAAAAGTACAGGGTATAATTTTTTCAGATTTTAGCCGGTTCGATTCCCGGGTGTGGGAGAAGAGAATTATCGAAAATCTTTGAATGCAGTTTGCTTTCTATTTAAAAATCAAAGGAATGTCTCCTTTGAGTAAAATTTTCTATCTGCAGTAATATGAGTACTTTCCCTCCAGGTGGCATTACAAAATTCCACCCTGTAGGTATAATCAGAAGAGGAGTTACACGTGTTATTGTGAGTCAACCATAAAAGATAGGCATATGCTGTGGTGGGATATTTCTTAGATAATTTTATGTAGAACATTTCCGTCATAAATGATTTCTATGTAGCTTTAACCATTAAGACTGCACACGCGACGGAAGCTTAAAAAATGTAGCAACTTCTCCCGTTTTCTCAACATTGCCCTTCACTGCTCTGCTCCTATTGATTATAGCGTGATGAAAAGTATACTATAACCTCCCCAGGAGTATGAAGAATAATTGTACCAAGTTTCTTTAAAATCCGTCGAGTAGTTTTTGTTTCTATAAGGAACATACAGACAGGAAGACAGACAGACAGACAGAAAGACAGACAGACAGACAAAAATTTTACTGATTGCATTTTTGGCATCAGTATCGATCACTAATTACCCCCTGATAGTTATTTTGAAAATATATATGATGTACAGAATTGACCTCTCTCTCTACAGATTTATTATAAGTATAGATTATATAATATTTAGGAGCGTCTTGATTGAGTTCAAAATTAAAAGTAAATGCTTAAATAATGTAGAAACATTTGTTTTAATGATAACACACAATTATATAGAAGCAACAGTGCTGGAGTGTCTAAATAACAGTTAGTATCACTGTTACTTTTGCTTTTCATAAAAATATTTGATTTATTAAGAGGTTTTAACAAACGCGCCGTTATCAATGTTTGCAAAATATTATTTCATAAAAAAAGCATGGGGACATAGAAGGGATGAATATTTTGCTGTAGTTTAATTTCTCAGAGTAAAAACTGCTTTTCTTATGTTAAAAGGGGCCTACAATTGACCTCAATCTTATCCTGAGGACAGAGATGACGTCGACGATAGAACAAGCTAACCCAAAGAAGCGTATTAACTCGCGGATTGAATAGTTTTGGGTTGTATGAACTGAGAACACCGACGCAGGCAGGGGGCCGTGTTTAATGAAAGATGTAGCAAAGCGCTTTCTGAGAATGTTTGGAACATCAACAAGGTATGGTTAAAACCTGTAGCACGTCTGGACTTCCGATGTATGAAGGATGATAATTATTATTAAGTTAGCTGAATGCATTTTTATGGGTTAAGCGCTATTATCCCGTAACACAAGTTTTTTTCTCTGTATGTCGTCTGCTGGAGCTGCTGGAGAGCAAATGGTGAGGTTTCACAATAAAAATTAACTGAATCAGAATGATAAAATTGCAGAAAACTTCTATTGGGTATTTTTCTAAAGAGGTTTCACTTTTCAGGATAATAATACTGACAACTTTTGCTAAAAAAAATCGTGATGCCATTAAATTTTTATTTTTAACTGTTTTTTTTTTCTTCAACTTAAATGGCGTTTCTACATCATTTTTCATCAAATACACAGTTTTTTTACTAAAAAGGTTACACATTTTTAAATCAAGTCCGTTAGAAGGTTACAGAATAATTTTGAAATTCTTTAATTCGTAGTATTTATAATTTATGTGCTAAGCTGAGTACAAAATGTTTAAATTATAGTAAACTTAAATTTGATATATTTTCCCGAAGGAGGTTTACCTAATCAAGGTACAAACTGGCCAGAAGAGCTCAAAATAATAATAATATAAACGCCATGAAAGTTCTTTTTAATATTTTTTTATAATACAAATGGCATTTCTTATTAATCTAATATATTATATTATATATATTTACTTTTCAGTCAGTGGAAACAAGATGTAAATAATAAAATACTTAGATTACAATTTAATAAACAAAGAAATAAAACTAAAAAACTTATAGACAAAACTAGAAACCAATATTACTTTAACCTAATCAATGAAAATAAAATGAATAAAAAGAAAACGTGGGACATATTAAATACTCTATCTGGTCGAATTTGTAAATCAGTAGACGAAGCAATAATCAAAGCATTTAAGAAAAATAATTTAAGTATAAATACGATAGCTAATAATTTTAGTAAGGGATTTAGCGAAAACGTTAATAAAATATTACCTAAATGCAACATAAAACTAATCCCTGAATCAGAATATATGTATCCAATCAACAAATCCATGCTATTTAAAAAACCTACCGCTCGTAATATTTTAACTATTATAAAAAATCTCAATGTTAATAAGTCAGCTGGTGCGGATGGCATTCGATGTATAGATGTGAAGGTGGTAAGTGATAAGATAGCTAAGGTCATAGTTAAGCTAATAAGCACTAGTATACAAGTTGGAGAATATCCTCAAGAATTAAAATCGGGTATTGTGCGACCAATTTATAAAAATGGATCTCGTAGTAACTATGACAGTTACAGGCCCATTACAATATTACCAGTAATAGACAAGGTAGTCGAAAAATATGTGTGTCAGGAAATTCAGAATTTTTACATTGAAAACGATGTCTTATCTTGTTCTCAGTATGGCTTTCAACCTAATAAATCAACATCAATGCTGCTTTCTGAATTCACTGATGAAATAAACCATCACCTTAATGATAAAAAACATGTTATTCTGTTATTCATTGACTTTAGTAAAGCGTTTGATACTCTTAGGCATGATACACTTATTAATAAGCTTGACAATACGGGGGTTCGAGGCCCAATATTAAACTGGTGTAAAGATTACCTAAAAAATAGAACTTGCCGTGTAAAGGTCAGCAATGAACTTAGTGACGTAGCTGCAGTAGCTACGGGAACAGCACAAGGCTCAGTTATGGGACCCCTGCATTATTTGGCTTACGTCAATGACATGGAGAATGTTATAAACAATTGCTCTGTCTATCAATACGCGGATGACACCTGTCTCGTAGCAGCTGATAAAGACTTATCTAGGGCTGAACAAGCAATTCAAAATGATTTTAATAATTTGTGTAAGTGGTCTCATGATGCTGGACTAGTGCTTAATGCTGGTAAAACTAAGACTATCCACGTTCGTTCTAATCACTTACACGTGGATGGACATATTCTATCATACGCAGATGACACTGCCATAGTGTTCAGTGGTGATACCTGGGACAATGTCCGGATAACAGCCGAGCGTGTACTGGCACAGGTAACGGCCTGGCTTGACCTTAACCTTTTAACCCTAAATAGTACCAAAACCAACTTCATCTGCTTCACAAAGTACAACACCTCTCAACCCTCTCCAGTATTCAAAATTAAGATTCATAAATGCAATTTCCCTATTAACACAATCTGTTCTTGCACAGAAATTACTAGAGTTCAATCTATCAAATACCTGGGCATTATGGTTGATCAACGTTTATCCTGGCATAACCACACTGAACTAATAATGAAGCGTGTACGGAAGCTAATCTGGACTTTCAAAACATTACGTCATGTCATCTCGAAAAAACTCCTAATACAGATTTACATTTCACTGGCTCAGTCCGTCCTGGCTTATTGCCTTCCCGTCTGGGGAGGCGCCACCAAAATCAAATTTCTAGATCTCGAGAGGGCTCAGAGGTCCCTACTAAAAGTTATGCTTTTTAAACCCTTCCGCTTTTCAACCGAGAACCTTTACCATATTTCAGATGTCCTATCCGTTAGAAAGCTTTACATAATTAATATAATTCTGACAAAGCATAAAACTCTATCGTTCAACCCACAGAAGACCAAAGGTAGAAGGAAAGACACGGTTGCTCCAAATGTATCAGTAAAGTCTACATTCGCAAAAAGACAATACCCTAGGCAATCATCCAATTTATACAATCTTCTTAATAAAGAACTTGACATATATACCCACTAACTTACCGCAAATGCAAAAACACTTTGTCTAAATGGATTAAGTCAAAAACCTATGACGAAGAATCCAAAAATCAGAGGTACCGTGTCTTTGGTTCGAACTTCGGTAAGACCTATAATAAACAATAAAAAAAAAAATAAAAAAAATATAAAATTCTCGTGTCACAGTTTTCGTTGCCTTATTCCTCCGAAATGGCTTGACCGATTTTGATGACATTTTTTGTGCTTATCCGGTATCTATGAGAATCGGCCAACATCTATTTTTCAAAAAAATATATATATATGTAAGTATGGCAAAACAACGTTTGCCGGGTCAGCTAGTCATTTATAAAAATGCCAGTAGTTTTTCTATTACTAAAGAGGTTACAAATTATGGAAATAAACTGCTGTACTTTTTTCTTTTTTATCATTTCAATCATACATTATTACATAAATACAGAATTATTATGCTAAGGAGGAAAAATTATAAAATTGGTGATTTATATTACTTTTTCAACGATACTGGTTGGTTTCATAGTGACGTGAGATGAACTTCTTTACTTCTAATTATTGTAGTTTTTTGAGTATTAAAATTATTTAAAAGATAAATACGACACGTCACTTTAAGTTTTCTAGGACGTGCAAAATCAACTGGCATAACTCGCTTCACATCAAGCGAATTGTCGCCAAACGCAAGAATTTTAAGTTTTATAAGTAAAAAAAAAACTCAACACACAAAACGAATCTAAAAAAAAATCGAAATAATCCTGAGAGGGTGGCTCCATAAAACTATAAGCCTATGTAAGTGGCCACATTGTGTTTTAAGTAAAGCTTCGTAACATAAAAAGTTGTACTGAATTTAAATGTCCAAATTAAAATGCTTTCCTTTTCATGTAGGAGTCAATTAAGGTAGATTTAAGACTTTACTCAAGGTCAGCTGTACTTACTTTTTATGGCAGACTGGTCCATCAGGTTCAAATAATTGGGAGAACTGTATCACAGCACTTTAATGTGTATAAAAAGAGAAATAATGTGTGAGAGATTATCAGTCACTGTTCAATACTCCAAGAGTAAACAACACAAACTACCGATATGTACAAGGTTAACAAATTACTTCACTTACGAATTAGTGTCAATAAGTCTCCCATAAAATTAAAGTAAGAAGTCTCTTAATAATCAAATCATTATTACACAGGTCATCCTCCTAGCCGCTGCTGTTTTGGCGATGGTTGCCGCGCGGCCGCAAGCCGGTCACGATGAGCACCACGGTCACGGTCACGCTATCTCGTCACAGAGCATCGTACTGCACCAAACTCACGAGACCGAACACAAGCCCGCACACCACGAGGAGCACCACGAACAGAAACATGATGAGCACCACAACGAACACGAGGAGCATCATCACGAGCAACACCACGGTCACGCCTCCTCATCACAGAGCATCAAGCAGCACCACGGAAAAGCCACCGAGAAACACGTCGAGTACTATGTATGTTAGTCATATTTGTGGTTCAATTGTAATACAGAATTTTTATTCCTTCCTCTAAAAAATTTGATGACTTCACTGTCTTGTCTTACAGTCTCACCCTAAGTACGAGTTCGCGTACAAAGTGGAGGACCCTCACACCGGTGACAAGAAGTCTCAGCACGAAGCTCGTGATGGTCACGTCGTGAAGGGCGTGTACAGCCTGCACCAGCCTGATGGCACACTCAGGATCGTCGAGTACCACGCTGACAAGAAAACTGGGTAAGTTTGAAAACTCTTTTAATTTAATCGAATCTCTAAATATTATGTCCTTTCAGTATAGTTATGTTATGATGACCTTTTAAGTAACAACTTACTGCTCTTTACAGATTCAACGCTAACGTAAAGTACATCGGTCACGCCGAACATGTTGTTCCTGAACATCATCATCATCACTGATTCTACTTTGCTTGATACCTATTGTTGAACTTAATGTCTAAGTAGTTATTGTTGTTTTGTATACCAAGATGTTACTTATTGTAAATAGTACCCAATGAAGTCAATTATATTTATGTTCCAACCTATTTTGTGTTTGTATTTCCATGCATGAATGAATGAACAACGCCCTGATAATGACTGTAATATTTTATAATTAGTATCAATGAAAAAAAAACCGAAATAGTTTATTGTTTTTAGACAAGCACTTTGATAGAGGAATAAAAAATTAGGTATATGAAACATTAGCGTTGATGAAAGTGTGACGGTAGAGTAGACACTAGACGGGGTATAAAGGAAGAACCATGAAACACGGGACTAGTGCAGAAAGATGGTGATGAACCCTGCAAATGTTTTAACGGTTCAGGATTAGATTTATCACAAAAGTCAACCGTTTAATTAATTAATTTTAATTACTTACCGTAGTTTCTTAATTACCGTGAACGTTGAACGATGATGTAGTTTTAATTTGATCTAAATTTCCTAATCACCAGGATCAAACTTGGCCAGGCTTGAAAATAGAACGAAGTATTACGAAGTACAACCAATATTTAGAAGCGTCTTGATTGAGTTCAAACTTAAAAGTAAATGCTTAAATAGTGTTAATACATTTGTTATAATGAGACCCCACAATTATATGAATAAAGAAGGAACAGTGCTGGAGTGCCTTATTAATAGTATCACTGTTCACACTACGCTCAAAATAATAATCACAATACGCTCAAAAACTGGAATCACTGATGCGTGAAATAATACTGCTAGCTTGAAATGGGATTGAGCGGGCCATGTCTGTAGGATGGATCAGGACCGATGGGCCAGAGTCGTCTCACAGTGGGTGCCAGAAGACGGGTGTCATCACCGATGGAGGTCTAAGAAGCGCTGGTGTGACGACCTAGAAGCGTTTGTGACTAATTAGACCGAGAAAAGTACACAGAGGGAAGTGGAAGGCTATGGGGGGCCTTTAACCATTAGTGGGGCAATATGAAAAGTGGTAAAAAACATAGGGACATAGAAGAGATGAATATTGAACATTAATAATTTATTTATTTATTTAAATAAATAAATAAATAGTAAAACATTTTGCTGTTGTTTAATATTCCAGGGTAAAAACTGCTTTTATGATGGGCCTACTTTTGAACTCAACCTTGTCCTGAGGTTAGAGATCAGGTTAACGATAGAACAAGCTAACTCAAAAGCTATACTTAACTAAATCAGAATGATAAAATTGCAGAAAACGTCTATTGGGTATTTTTCTAAAGAGGTTTTACTTTTTACGATAATAATACTGACAACTTTAGCTGAAAAAAATCATAATACCATTAAAGTTTTATTTTTAATTGTTTTTTTTTTTCTTCAACTTAAATGGCTTTTGTACATAATTTTTTATCAAATACACCAGCAGTTTTTTTTTACAAAAAAGGTTACGCATTTTTTTAAACCAAGTCCGTAGAAAGGTAACGTGTTTATAAATTCTTTAATTCGTTTTATTTATTTATGTACAAATGATGTATTATACTGAGAACAGAATTATTAAATAAAAATAACACACAATGTTTAAATTAAGTATAGAAATCTTAAATTGGATATTTTTTTCGCGTAGCTACGAGGTTTACCTAATCAAGGTACAAACTGGCCAGAAGAGCTAAAAAGAATACTTATGAGCGCCATTAAAGTATTTTTTAACTTTTTTTTTTATAATGGCATTGTTTAAACTATTTTTAAAAATACCAGTTCTTTTTTTCTATTAGTAAAGAGGTTACAAGTTTTAGAAATAAACTACTGTATTTTTTTCATTGTTATCATTTAAATGCTGAACCATAAATAAATTATAACATGATTCATACAAAATTATTATGTTAAGGAGAAAAATCGACAAATTGGTGAGTCATATTGGTTTTTCAACGAGACTGGTTGGTTTCCGTAGTAACGTGAGCTTCTAATCAGTATACTTTTATAATGATTGTTAAAATTATAAAAATTTAAAAATAAAAACTTTTTAACAAAAAATAAAACCGACTTCAAAAAAAAAACAAAAAAGTCAAAAATTTTATTTTTTGTTAAAAAGTTTTTATTTTTAAATTTTTAGTGGTTCACATGTCATGTTCATGGGTCATAAATTCATAATGTGGACAATGTAGTTTTTTTATGAGTTTTGTTGATTTTTCAAAAACCACTTGTCCGATTTCGATAAAAAAAAGTATGGGACCATTTGGGAAGTATACTATTTCCAACAAAAAAAGAATTTTTCAAATCGGTTAGCAAGTGACGGAGTTATGCCCGAACAAACATAAAAAAAAAAACATACAAACATCCGAATTGAGAACCTCCTTCTTTTTTAGAAGTCGGTAAAAAATAAATACGACAAGACATTCTAAGTTTTCTAAGATGAGCAAAATGAACTATTACTTGCTTCACATCAATGAATTGGTGAATTGCGGCCAAACGCAAAAAAATTAAGTAGGTATTAAAAAAAAAACTCAACTTAAACACAGAAAGAGTCTAAAAAAAACGATAGAAACTCAGAGGGTGACTCTATAGCTAACAGCTTATGTATGTGGCTATATTGTGTTTTAAGAAAAGTTTCGTAACATAAAAACGTTTTACTGAATGAATATTACGTCAAAATCAAAAATGCTTTCCTTTTCACGCAGGAGTCAATTAAGGTAGATTTAAGACTTTCCTCAAGGTCAGCTGCACTTACTTTTTGTGGCAGACTGGTCCATCAGGTTCAAATAATTGGGAGAACTGTTATATCACAGCACTTTAATTTTGTATAAAAAGAGAAATAATGTGTGACGAGATTATCAGTCACTGTTCAATACTCCAAGAGTAAACAACGCAATTTACCAATATGTACAAGGTTAACAAATTACTTCACTTACGAATAAATCTTCCATAAAATTAAAGTAAGAACTCTCCTCATAATCAATTTTATTACACAGGTCATCCTCTTAGCCGCTGCTGTTTTGGCGATGGTCGCCGCGCGGCCGCAAGACAGTCACGATTACCACCACGGTCACGGTCACGCTATCTCGTCACAGAGCATCGTACTGCACCAAACTCACGAGACCGAACACAAGCTCGCACACCACGAACAGAAACATGAAGAGCACCACAACGAGCACGAGGAGCATCATCACGAGGAACACCACGGTCACGCCTCCTCATCACAGAGCATCAAGCAGCACCACGGAAAAGCCACTGAGAAACACGTCGAGTACTATGTATGACCAAGTTTAATTGCAATATAGAATTTTTACTTTTTCCTCTAAAGAAAAATGTTGCTTACTTCACTGTCTTGTCTTACAGTCTCATCCCAAGTATGAGTTCGCGTACAAAGTGGAGGACCCTCACACCGGTGACAAGAAGTCTCAGCACGAAGCTCGTGATGGTCACGTCGTGAAGGGCGTGTACAGCCTGCACCAGCCTGATGGCACCATCAGGATCGTCGAGTACCACGCTGACAAGAAAACTGGGTAAGTTTGAACACTCTTTCAATTTAATCGAATCTCTAAATATTATGTCCCTTCAGTATAGTTATGTTATGATGACCTTTTTAGTAACAACTTACTGCTCTTTACAGATTCAACGCCAACGTAAAGTACATCGGTCACGCCGAACATATTGTTCCTGAACATCATCATCATCACTGATTCTACTTTGCTTGATACCTATTGTTGAACTTAATATCTAAGCAGTTATTGTTGATTTTGTATGTCAAGATGTTACCTATTGTAAATAATAATAATAATAATGATTGAAGTCAATATATTTATTTTCGTACCTACTTTTTGTTCGTATTTTATTCTTCTTTCTCATTTTTGTGAAATGCTTTTTTTCTTAAAAGATTATTTTTCTTATTTTTCGTTTGAAGTCGGTGACTTTTGTTTGATTGACTTAATTTTTTTTTGCCACCGACTTCAGAAACTGATTTTTCTTTATGAAGTTGAATTCGGATTTATTTTTTGTTAAAAAGTTTATATTTTTCCCTTCTAGTGGTTCACATGTACTTACCCCGAGTACCGGCTTGATGTTATTTTATGAACTGGTGTTAACAATAGACATAGGATTTCAGCATTCCAAGTCCATTAACTATCATTTATTGATCAGTTCCGTTGCCTATCTCCGAAGTTCTTCATCAGATCTTCACCAAATTGAAATGGAACCACTCCGAGAAAGTACTCTTCCAAAAACTTCTCAAATCACTTCAAGTGGGCCTATTTTGAAGAGTTCTTTCTATGTCTCCAGGATTCCATTATCAAATTCTGACTTGATGATCATGGAACCACCGGGGAAGTATAC
This sequence comes from Diarsia mendica, assembly GCA_949316265.1. NCBI lineage: Eukaryota > Metazoa > Arthropoda > Insecta > Lepidoptera > Noctuidae > Diarsia > Diarsia mendica. Next base: position 9,205,427 of record OX438891.1, read on the forward strand.
CCTTTCAATTCGCCAAGTTTCCATCATCAGATCCCGACCTGGTGACTATGAGACCAATAGGAAAGCATAGGTTTTCGAATAAAAGAAGAATTTTCCAAATCGGTTCGTAAACGACGGAGACAAAAAGATTGTTAATGTAGTTTTTTTTTTTAGTTTTGTTGATTTTTCAAAAACCGCTTGTCCGATTTCGATAAAAAAATTATGAGACCATTTAGAAAGTATACCCTTTCCAACAAAAAATAAACTTTTCAAATCGGTTAGCAAGCGACGGAGTTATACCCGAACAAACATATAAAAAAATATGTATAAAACATCCGAATTGAGAACTTCCTTCTTTTTAGAAATCGGTTAAAAATTAGAATTATTCTACTATGGAGAAAACCGACCAAGTGCATGTCGGACCACGCACAATGTAGTGTTCCGTAGTTGCCTATCAAAATATTATGTGAATTTACTAAACTGTCCCTGCCTACCTGGCTCCAAACGATAACTTTTATTGTAAAAATAAAACAAACTTACATTTGCAGTTTTAAGACCTGTGCTCCCATACATTATCTACAGGAAAATATTTTACACAAATACATTTAATAAGTTGGTCGACTCTGTTACTCGTAAACTTGTAAAGCCTAAGTACCTACTTAGCCTTGATAGCTTTTTTAGCTGTATATTTTCGTTATATGTGCTACTACCATGATTTTTTCACACGTCCAAACAAAACCCGTATATTTAGTAGCCAGACTTGACTCTAATCCTTTAATGAAAAAAGTGTTTGAGAAAACTCGCAATTTTTCAAAGGCAAATCCAACAATATTCCACACAACAGACTTCGCGAGAAAAAAAAAATCGTCCCCACTTTAATGGGTACTGGAGATAAGATAAAAATATATATTTTCTAAATGTTATTTTCCAACTACATACTTTATACAAAAATGAGTTACGTCAACAGCGTAACTCACATAAGATAGACAGATACGCAAAAGTCGCCCAAAACCTTCCTATATGTACACGTACAACGATGATCATCAGCTCTTCTGTTCACGATGTGACCGGGTGTTCAAGACCAAGTTTGGTTTTGCTAGTCATCAGAGGGCTCACGAAAGAGAAGACAAGTAGTCTGGGTCGCTGTCGCCGGATACGGTGAAGAGGACTATATATATATATATAACTCACATAAGTGTGAAATAATGTGTATGTTACAAATAAGTGTGAATAATATGCTAAACACACATTTATCGCATTGCTAACACAAGACTGTATCAAGATGGGTACTGTATCGAATGGGTTACGTAGAGGTGTACCTAATAATACACCCACATTTCACCAGTTATGTTTTTTTATGTCCCACGTAATAGGGGGCGAATCTATTACCAGCAACCGGGCAGAAAACCAGACTTGATGACTGCTACAGATAAATTACTGATGGAAAAATCCATTATCACTTTGCTCGACCAGGAAATCGAACCCAGGATCTCATGCTCAGTAATCGCGAATGCGAACACTCGACCAACGAGTTAGACAAACAATCAATCGATTAAATGCTAATTCATTACATAAATTGTCAAATACATGCTTTACATATTACAAAAACGTTTTGTACACAAAACAACCACGTTGTGGAACCCTGACGCAGCCAGAAGGCGACGTGGTAGACCTCGTATTATAGGAGATGGCGGGACGAGCTTGACAGAACCAACGACCAGTGGTCCACATTGGCCCTGGATCGCAAAATTTGGAAATCGTGGGGGGAGGCCTTTGCCCTGCAGTGGGATGACACAGGCTAACAGTAGCAGTATGTACACGTTTTGTACAGCAATAATTATTTTAGAACAGTACCTACCTACATTTTGATGCAAGTGCAGTTTGTTATTGCATTCGAAGAAGAAAGAACACCAGAGCAGTCTGTACGGCGAGGGTGTTTATGGCCGAAAAGTGTCCAACGGCGTGTTTCAAATACACTTTAATAAAGATGTTACCGGAAATGTATGAAACAACAATACAATTCCTAGGAAAATATACATTTCCGAGCCTGCTTAGGAAATGTGTAAAATAATGTTTCAAAGATTTCTTAATACACACATTTTCAGGGAAATGTATGTATTTCCTAGGAATTGTATACAATTCCGAGATATTTATTATTTATTTATTTATTTAATATGGGCTTACTCTTGACCTCAATCTTGCCCTAAGGGCAGAGATGAGGTCGACGATGGAACGAGCTTACCCAGAAGAAGCCTATTTACTCGCGACTTAAATAGATTGGGGTTATATGAACTCGGGAAAACCGACGCAGGCAGGGTGTTCCACTCCTTGGCTGTACGAATAATGAAAGACTTAGCAAAGCGCTTCGTACGAATGTGTGGAACATCGACAAGATATGGGTGATAACCTGCAGTACGCCTAGTCTCTCGATGGAAGAAGGGAGATGGTGGAATAAGCTCGTGGAGCTCTTGCGCACATTCCCCGAAGTACAGTCTGTAGAAGACCGACAGACATGCAACTTTGCGGCGGTGGGCCAGGCTATGTAGCTTGGCAACCTGCTTGGCGTCACCAATCAGCCTCCTGGCTCTGCGTTCTACTGAGTCTAGTGTGGCAAGTTGGTATTTGGCTGAGCCATCCCAAAGGTGACAGCAGTACTCCATGCCGGACCGGACTTGAGCTTTATACAATATTGAAAGCTGTCCAGGCTTGAAGTACCGCTTGACCTTGTTTAGGATACCCAGCTTTTTTGCCGCAGTTTGAGCTTTTGACTCGATGTAGGCGCCGAAGTTCAGATTTGCATTCAACTTCGTGCCAAGAAGCTCGAGACTGATGAGAGATGATACTAGTACTAGAAAATATATATAAAAAAGTAACGCTTTCTGACTAAAATAAATAAAACACGTTTGTACACTGAAATCAGACTTTTATTGAGGCTCTCGTTGATCCCGTCGGGGCTGCGGATTATCGAAAGAGATAATAATAATAATATTCCACAACTATCACACAACGCCATCTAGTCCCAAGCTAAGCAGAGCTTGTGTTATGGGTACTAGACAACTGATAAACATACTTATATGTTTCTAAATACATACATATTATAGATAAATTACACCCAGACACAGAACAAATGATCGTGCTCATCACACAAACATTTGTCCTGGGTGGAAATCGAACCCACGACCTCCGGCATAGCAGTTAGGGTCACTAACCACTAGACCAGTCAAGATGACGTGGCCTCGGCACAACCGCACAAGGGCGAAGAAGGAACATGGGTTGGTTTTTAGTCACTAGAAGTCTGGCACTCCCTTTCGCTCTGCCCATGAGTGGGGGGGGGGGGGGGGGGTTATTTGATGATTTCAGACACCAAAAAAAAATGCTCTCGTTGAGGTTTTATTTTGCGTAATATTCATTTAGTAGTTTGTTATTTACCAAATAAAATTATTGAAACCTAACCCCTCCAGGCCCAGTCGACGGAGCCCCGCTTTGCGGGGACCCTACTTCTGGGTGGTTTGAAATAAAAATAACCACGAAGGGCTTCTAACCTAACATGTCCGACGCGGGGTGCCCCAAGTCCCAGTTAGACGTAGTATGCGGTACCTATAGTTATCTGTGGTAATTTTCTTTTTCGCCCTTGGTTGCGGAAGAATACAAAAGATTTGTAGTACAATCAGAGTCAGTTTTCGAGGAAGTGTATTGAAAAGAACGTTCTCTACATTTCGATAAAATAAAAGACATTCCCTTACGATACCCAAATTTGAATGTCAATGTCCTGTCATAAAGAAAGAATTATGAATCAAGGTCAGATCAACTTTCCAAAATAAGACTTATGCCGTAAAATGCAGCAAACTGGTTCAAAATATTTTATGTATTACGAAAAACTGCCCCACAGACCCTTTCATAAAGTGTATAAAAAGATTAATTTGTTTTGGGATAGTATCATTCAACATTCAGTACTCCAAGAGTAAATAGTACAATTAATCATCAAAATGTACAAGGTATTATTAAAGTGCATAAAATAATGAACTAACGGCAGTTCGTAAAACTCATCTCTCTGTGTTATGATTTATAATGTAAAGAAACTACTAGTTGCCTATTTCAAACGAAAATAGAAAATCAATACAGTAATTTTCTTGCACAGCTCATCTTAGTCGCTGCTGTGGTCGCAGTGGTCGCCGCGCGCCCACAAGAGAGTCACGGTCACGATGAACACCACGGTCACGCCTCCTCATCACAGAGCATCAAGCAGCACCATGGAAAAGCTACTGAGAAACACGTCGAGTACTATGTATGACAACTTTCCAATCATTAATAGACATTATTTTCTTACTTTTATTTATGAAAACATTTTTGCTAATCGTATTTTGTTTTACAGTCTCATCCCAAGTACGAATTTGCGTACAAAGTGGAGGACCCTCACACCGGTGACAAGAAGTCTCAGCACGAAACTCGTGATGGTCACGTCGTGAAGGGCGTGTACAGCCTGCACCAGCCTGATGGCACCATCAGGATCGTTGAGTACCACGCTGACAAGAAAACTGGGTAAGTTTGAACACTCTTATTCTCTTTTTTAAATGTTTATTAAATTTTGAACTTTGTTGTTGTAATGCCCTTAGAAATGTGTAACTAAACTTTGGTTTCTCTTCACAGATTCAACGCCAACGTAAAGTACATTGGACACGCCGAACACGTTGTTCCTGAACATCATCATCATCACTGAATAATTCCACGGATCTGCTTGCTTAGTTTGAATTGTTGAACCCTATTTCTTAAATAATTGTTGATTATTATATTCTAAGCTGTGTGTTGTACTGTACATAAGTATTAAATTAATTAACTACTGAATCACACCTGCAACTTCTTATTACATGATTTTATGTTTTACATGAGTTCAATGTTCAATACTATTTGATGTTCTGCATCAAATAGTATTGAACACAAGACTACGTTTAAGGTTATTCTCGTACTGCCAGGGCTGCTAGTGTGCATTGATATCGCGGCCTTGGATACAAAAGGCTAAGAAGAAACATGGGTGGTTTTTAGTCAGTAGCACTCAGGCACTCTCTTCTGTTCCATCCAGAGCGGAAGGAGTCATTTAATTTTGATGATTTCTTGCAAAAAAGGCTATTCTCACACAATGTTGTTCGATGAGAAGAAGAAAGTCTGAACAACAGAAGTGGGTCAAAATAATATTTTGTCTATTCAAAATATGCACGATTTTTGGTCAGCCTCCATTGTTCTGATTTGTTTTGTGGTTTACTACGAAACGATACTTACATGAAACGGAGGCGACGTGGAAAAGACATTTTGTCACTTTGACTACTTTTAATGCACAACTAATGATCTAAAAATAAAATATGCCAAAATGATTATCAGCAAAAGAGGACTAAAGTTTTCAATGTAAATTTTCCAGTATCTCTTATAAATTCGAATTTTCCCATGTTGTTCAACTTTAAAGAATCATTAATTTGTATAATATGTAGATTTATAAAGTGATAATTTATTACTATTTTAAATGATAAGGCATAAACAGAGGTGTCTCATGAGATGACGAGATACAGAGAAGTATGAAAGAAGAATACATGTTACGCCGACCCCAAATGAATTCGGATAAGGGCAAGATAATGATGATGAATTTATTCCCATTTTAGAGGCTGTCTGAAGTAGTTGCTGTATAGGTTTCAGGAAAGACCTGGATGAGATTATAACAGACTTGGAAAGCACAGCACAAAAGCGTAGTGATATAATTATACTGAGCTGTGGATTGAACCCGTCTGTTAGTGGTAATAGCTATGATGACAGACCCAATAAGCAATTTAAAAAACAATAAAATAATAGTGATACACAAGATGCAGTTTTGAATAGCTCGTAAAAATTTAGGACATTCTCATAGAAGCCATAAATAGTCAATTTAAATAACGGTACCCAGTCAATAAATAAATCCATTAGTCCAAGTAGTTAGCTCCTTGAATTTGACTTGAATGCAAAACGACAGCTTGTAGAAGTATAATACAATCATTAACGTAAAGCATGTATTCTCATGAAAATCGTCAAAAACGAATAAAAAACATACCATTATACTTGTAATCCCAGAAGGTTTTAGTATTCATGTACCAAAAATGAGCGAAGAACGGATGGCCGATGGGGCCGAAAATTTCTGGAATGGCGACCGCGAACCGGAAGACGTTGCGTTGGAAGGCCTCCCACTAGGTGGACCGATGACCTGGTCAAGGTTGCAGGAACCCGCTGGATGAGAGACGCACGGGACCGGTCAATGTGGCGACACCTGGGGGAGGCCTATGTCCAGCAGTGGACGTCTTTTGACTGAAATGATGATGATGAAATGATGTACCAAAAATAGTAGTACCTACCTTTTTTTTAGCGATGGGAAATCACCAAATGACTCGCTGATTGACCGACTTTTACTGACTAAAACCCATCCGTATTTTTTCTTATGCTCGTTGCATTCCAGGGTTGCGGTAATTCTTTGTTCTTTGTGTCCTGGATAATAATTAATAATCAATCAATCAATTTATTTATTATCAGGCTACTGAGGCCCATAGATAAAATACATACAATTAACTTATACAATAATAAACTAACACATATTAACAATAAATTATTCATAATATACTTCAAACTATACACGTAACGATGCCGGCGCGTCGTGTTTCTCAGCGTGGTGTCATAATAATGTAGTACCACAGATTTAAAAGAAAACGAACCTGTTGCCAGGCGCTTTGCTACACATTTAGCTCTACTAAGAAATTAATCCTAAGACATGACGAGCATGAACTCAGCAGTAGTAACGTCTACAGGACCAAACGATGCCTTCATAAAAAGGCACAATAAAGTTTTATTGGCAATCTACACAAGTTTTTTTTTATATCCTTAACTCTAATAATATTAGACCATTTTTCAATTTTTCATGATAAATAATTCGACCAAGTACCGATTTTAATTTACTGTAATAGTACATTATGGTACAAGTTTGTAATGTTGGTGATTACCGCCGAGGCGCCATTGAGACCCGAGCCGTCAGGTGAGGGTCTTAAGATAGCCGAGGACGGTAATCATCAATACACACGTGTATCATACGACGTTTTTCAACACACTTGTGAAGAAAATAATACTAAAAAGTCATCTTCAACAGTTAGAGCGAGTTCTGAATTTTTTTTCACAATAGCGGGAAAAAATTATCGGTTTTCCTATGCGCGCGCATCTACAGTTCGACCAACTTATCTGTGCAGGCGGGAAAACACGGAACTAAAATAAATGTACTAAGTTTGACGTAGCGATGCATATTTCTTGACCAGTGGCGCCACCATGAAATTCAAACTTAAAATGGTCATACTGTAACAATGACGATCGACCATAGACTAAAAGAATGAGGTTAATTTATTTAAAAAAGAAGTTATATTTATAATATTACAAAAGTTATTTTATTGGAGTGAAAGTTTCATTTATTAAAAACGAAATCTATTTAAATTCAAAGTTGCATGAAATGAGCAAGCACTAGGTACCTACATTAATTTATTTTTACTATTGAACACGATCTTTTTTGTATCGAAACTTTTTTAAGAACATAGCAACTCAACCAATAAAATTAAAAAAAAACGGTATTACCCGGTTAAATTAAAAATGCTCTGTTTACTCGCATAAAATTTGCAGTAAGGTACTAACTTTACTTTGTAGTGATAATTCTATTATGCACTAGTGTATAATATTATTATGAACGTGTTAGTTATAGTTCGGTTTATGGCCCTAAGAACGATGTAATAAGGCTCACTTTACGAGCAAGTGTGTTGAAAATATTATAAATTATGGATTTGATTGTAAGAGTACTCATTGTGCTGTAAATGTTAAGGGACTAGTCCAATTAGCAAGAGTGAAGATGATAATTCGTAGAAGCTTTTACTAATTTGTACACTTTTCGTCCATATTTAAAACAAAATCATGGAAATGATAATTATGGAGTCAACGCTATCCAACACGACTAGTGATGTATACCGTTTACATGTTCATCGAAATAAAATAAAAACCGATAAGGATTGTATTAACTTTGAATTTGCCCATGATGTCCCTAGTAGGTACTATTGTTGCAATCCTTTTTTGTTAGATTTCGAGCTTATCAATGTACCTACTCCAAAAAGAAAGAAGTTAATTAACTTAAAATCCGAAGGCCACCTTTACTTTCCGAAATAAGATATATGCGACGAACTGGTTGGTCATTATTTTTATGTATTGCAAAAATCTGTCTCACAGACCCTTTGGTAAACTGTATAAAAAGAAAATTATATACTGGGGTATTATCAGTCACTATCCAGAACTCCAAGGGTAAAGAATACAAAACATCAAAATGTACAAGGTATTAAGTTTATTCAAATAATTGTACATTCAAAACTCTTTCTACAAAATAATTGAGTATTTTACTATTTTTAATACTTAAAATTACTGAAACCTATTGTCATTACCATCCTAAGACGAATAGAATTATTCTATCCCTCGAACAGAAATTCTAAGAACTTACTCTTGCACAGATCTTCCTAGTCGCTGCTGTGGTTGCGGTGGTCGCCGCTCGCCCACAAGAGGGTCACGGTGACGAGCACCACCACGGTCACGCCTCCTCATCACAGAGCATCAAGCAGCACCACGGAAAAGCCACTGAGAAACACGTCGAGTACTATGTAAGAACAATTTGCTATCTATTCTCATGAAATATTATCTATGCATATAATTTGCCTTACTGAAATAACCAACGATTTTCTAATATTTTTTTTTTCTATATAGGACACCGTTCCTATCTTGTAAAATATTGTTTATTTTTGCCTCGTTTGGATGTTGTTAACCATCTATTGTCTTACAGTCTCAACCCAAGTACGAGTTTGCGTACAAAGTGGAGGACCCTCACACCGGTGACAAGAAGTCTCAGCACGAATCTCGAGATGGTCATGTCGTGAAGGGCGTGTACAGCCTGCACCAACCTGATGGCACCATCAGGGTCGTCGAGTATCACGCTGACAAGAAAACTGGGTAAGTTTGGACATTCATTCAATTAAATCGAATCTCCAAATATTTCCTTTCAGTATAGTTATATTATTATGTTGACCCTTTAAATTACAACTTACTGCTCTTTACAGATTCAACGCCAACGTAAAGTACATTGGACACGCCGAACACGTTGTTCCTGAACATCATCATCATCACTGAATAATTCCACGGATCTGCTTGCTTAGTTTTAATTGTTGAACCCTATTTCTTAAATCATTGTTGATTATTATGTTCTAAGCTGTGTGTTGTACTGTACATAAATATTAAATTAATTAACTACTAAATCACACCTGTATTGTTTCTCTTCATCAAAATATTAGTACTATGAATTACAATTTTACGCCACATCACCCTGTCCTACAGACAAGGCATGGTCGGTCCATCAAACAAAAAACGCTGATCACTTTACTTTAGGACTGCAAAGTGGGCTGGCGTTGTCTGTCAAAGAATACTTTGACAAACATCGTCAGTCCACTTTGCAGGCTATGTCAATTACAACAAAATGAATGTCGTAAATAGTGTTTTGATTTTTTTTATGATTCAGAAGACGTTTAGATGATAATCATAATTGATGGTGTAATGTAATCAATTATCTAAAGCATAGATTCAGCAAAAATATAATTGTTATTAGTAAGAATATCGATAGAAAGACGTTAGATAATAATTGAATGTTAAGGATACTCAAATGAAGTGCGTTACACATAATGTCTGGTTGTTATCAAATAACGATAAATCAAACACATAATGATGGAACCACCTGATAATAGTGGTAGCCCACCAAACCACTAAACAAACAAAACAATAAACCAATAACAAACAAACCACCAAACGCGGACGCGGACGCGGTTTGGTGTGGTAAACAATGAACCATCACCAGTATCAGGGTTCAAGTAAATATTTATTAGTCCATTGAAGAGTCACATTTAGGGTTGCATTTTTTAGTGGACAAAATTTATTTTTTTATATACGTACCTATCTAGAGAGTCAAAAAATAGTTAACATTTTTTGTTGCAAATAAGTTTATCTACAATTTTTGTTTTTAGTTCGTCAGATAAACAACAAACTTGAGTTTAACTTTAAAGTGACCCCCATAAATACCTAAACAAATGCATGCTAAACCCAAAAAAATAATATTTCAATGTACTAAAGGAGATTGTTCGAATTGGCCCTGTGTATCGGAATATCACAATGATTTATTATCTGTTTTATTATACACACATCAACACGGTCTAGGGATATTTTTAAAAAAGCGAATTACTATTGAATGTGTTAATTATTTATATGACATGTATATATTTAAAATATGCGTTATTTAATATTCTACCATTTTTTAATAATGGTTAAGGTACTGATTAAAATTTCAGGATTTTATGGAAAAAAAATGAAGCATAGACGGAAACCGTATATGAATTAACTTTTAATTTGTGAGTAAAAACTGAAAAAAATAGAATAATCATTTAATTTGTGTTTATAAACTTGAAGTTAGTAGTCTGAGAAAGCGCCCATGATGTTCGTAACACATCGGCAACGATTCGGAATGC